>JAVIWC010007954.1:0-83063 GCA_031894815.1 Creontiades dilutus
CTTAAATTCATTAATTAACTTCGGTATATCTGGTGAAAATTTGGCTTCCCCAAATTTTCATCTTAAGGAGGGAGGAGTTATGTGGTCCTTCACGTAGGATATTAAAATAATAAAACACTGCCGTCAGCAGTCCGCCCTTCCCCTGCGACGCTCCTCACCTCAAATCTCCGGAGGCTCGTGGCAGTCGTTGTTCTCCAGTCTTACCGTCAGGTCTTGCTCTCGTGTCGATAGTTTTCCGGGTTATATATTCAATTATTGTATTTCGGTGTTTGGAATAAAACAGTTTTTTTAAAAATCGAATTCTTTTATCAAAGAACATAATTTTTATACACAACCAACTTCCGAAGGTGTTCTTCGATTCAACTAGCTGGTCAAGTGTGTCAATAAATTCGGTTTTATATATGTGATCTGTTAGCTTAAGGCTCATAAGGTTCATCTTCCATACGAAATTTGACATCTAAGGTTGGAATACACTTGAGAGCCATCGGAACACCGTGAGTTTCCTATAGCAATTTCCATGTTCACTCAAGGTTTCATCTGAACTAAGTGATTTCGTCGGAAACACTTTCGTCAAGAGTTCCACGAACGAGAATTCCTTTGCTTCTTGCCGGGAAGTATAATTGGGTCTTTTGTTGTGACGTAGCCCGTTCTTCTTAAAGCAGCTAGGAGTTCACACGAAACGCTTATTTAATGACCCCCTCGTATTGAATTTTATAGTTTGTTGGATAATTTTTAAAATATTATTTTCAATAATGGAACTTTGCGATTGACCAAGGAAAAAAATCGTCTACCCTTCCTCAGCAGTGGAATTTAAAACAATTACCTACGCTCGACTTGATCTGAAACTCTTCTCCAAAACTATTGGACCTAAGTTTGCGCAATTTGGATCGAAAATCATACCGATCTGGGATGTTAGTAACGTCGTAGCGAAGACCAATCAACCCTACGGAATGATGTTTAAGGGTGGGAATAATAAAAAATCGGAATCCCAAAAAATTTTGATGTAAGAGAACCACCTTGTTGGATTAAGATAGAATCTAGTTCCTTGAATTGAATGATACCACTCAGGTTGCTGTACCATCATCCGTTTGCTCTCCATTTGAAAAAATAGGCCGATTTGGACACGTGGGTTCATAACATATTGCATAATGCGTATGCGTGGTATCACTGGATTGTGAATTTTTAGGTTCGGAAATTGAGAGTATTTGCTGCTCTGAATTTCTAAGGATCTAAAACCTATCCCTCTTGATTTTTCGTCCCAATGACACCCACCTTGCCCATATCAGTAAAAACCCCGAAAAACCTAAATTTTGGGAAATTTTTGACCAGTTTTGGCTCAAAGCATCGATGCATGCTAAAGATGAGAGCCAACTAGACCTTATGTGGAGTTCATGTGCAAAAGAATGGATTTTTGTCATCAATTGTTTGAATGGCAAGTTTTGGGCGAGGAGGGGATTGGATCCTTGTAAATGTTTGCTATACAATTTAAAAGGCTTGTTATTGAAAATAATCAACCAAATTGGGAGGGGCTGTTTTTAAAGCGAGGACTGAGGTAAATACGAGGATGAGTGGCTGGGATAGACTTGTGAGCAATGTTTGCTGGTTTATGACAATTTAAAGTCGGTCATTTAGGACTATAATTATTATTGAAAATAACGTCGAGAACGAAGGGGCGACCGCTGGTTCCGAACGCGAGGGGGACTGCTTTCCGCAATTGGGCTAATCGGGAGTCGAGGTGGCAGGAAACAAGAGCGTTATTATTGATTTTTAAAGCGAGGACTGAGAGTAAATACGAGGATGAGTGGCTGGGATAGACTGTGAGCAAGGTGGATTCTATAATACTCTGATTAACTGCAGTCCGCCGACATACGTTGAAGGGCTATCTGATACGATATAATAAACCTTTTTGCTATAATTTCCTGCGTTTTACTATGGAAACTTTTTAAAACCCGAAGATCATTCCAACATAAATAAAATCGTAATTCTGTCAATGAATAATAAATATCCAAGCGTAATCGGTTTTTTAATGATAGGTAGTTTAGATTGAAGCATAACGAGGAGGCCGTTTTTGGAAATATATCTGGGTTGATTGATTTTAAATAAATCATCTACAGACTCTCCGTTTGACCTTCTTAACAAGAAATAGTACATTATTTGTGTATCACGACACCTATATCACGATCTACAAATAATATGATTTGAAGCTGTGATATTTAAGTGGTTTGAGGTGGGACTCAAATATATTTTCAGATCAGAAATATAACATTTTCCTGCACTAGATGTTCAACGAAATATCCCCTCCCTCCCAACCTCCAATAAAATCGTTATTTTTGAAGTTGAACAAAAAATTGTGTATGTCTTTTTCCGATATTTCTTCTTCTTCGGACATCTAAAATATGTGCATGTTGCGCATCACGCAAGAGCAAAAATGTGCTGAAATCATACCATCCTTGTTGATTCAAACAGCAACCCGCACTTTATATTCCAGATTGGGATTCTAGGGTGCATTTCATGAATAACGGATCCCTAAATCAATTTTGGTTCACCAGCTGCCATAATAGTTATTTTTGGGCTACATTTTATTTTCTTTTTTTGTTCTTCACATTTTTGTCAAGGAACTCAAATAATACAAAACCAAATTTTTTTTTGGAAGCAATTTTTCATTTCCGCAATTTTTATCCTACGCTTGATTTTATGAAAATTGACCACTCATGTGATTTTTTCGGGGAACCCTCTAATGAGCGCGCCAATTCGGCAAATCATCAAAAATGCGCATACGTAAATTATGGTGTAAAAGCGTTCAAATTTAGTCAAATGAAATGAAAAACACATTGACACGTCTCACTGTAGGTTTGGTAACTTCATGTTTGCACAATTTTGATGACGTAGCAACTGTGGGAGCTCGCTTAACGAATTGTAAGCGGCCGAAAAAATCAAATCTTGAGTCAAATCCAAATAAAATCCAGCTTAAATTCCAAATTTGGAATAAAAAGCTGCAAATTCTTTCACTGGGGTTTATTATTCAATCGGCTTTGAATTTCTACTAAGCTTTGGAGTCTGCGTGTTTCACAGGATAGGGCGTTTATTGAATTTCAGGAGATATACATGGAGCACGTGAATCTGTTCTCGACCAAAATACCTATTTGGATTGATCAGTTGATCATATTTGTGTGCCTCCTGAAATTCAATAATCGCCCTATCCTGTGAAACACGCAGACTCCAAAGCTTAGTAGAAATTCAAATCATGAACGCAAGCCGATTGAATAATAAACCCCAGTGAAAGAATTTGCAGCGTTTTTTTAATTGAACCTCAATAACCCCCCCCCCCCCCCCCCACAATAAAAACATCTATAATTTATTAAGTCCTTTAGCACTTGTATTGCGTTAAAACTTCCCCAAATCCAAATTTAAACGATGTAGCCAAAGGTAGAAAGATGTAGAGGGGGCACACAAATACCATCAACCGAACAATCCAAATAGGTGTTTTGGATGAGAACCGATTTACGTGGTCTGTTCATATCTCCTGAATACTACAACTACAACTCGACGCTATCGGCCGGACACCACTACGTTACAAACAAACAATAATAAACGAAAAAACGCAAATGTTGGCACCATAAATCGGGCCATACATCGGGAATGGTTTGACCTACGGACGTGGGGAAGGGCTCATTCGACTCCTAATGGTATGTTCTCCAAATAGGAAAATATTTAGGCTGATTCGACTAGTTTTGAGGTTTTCAGGGATTTTACAAAACTTTTACAGCCCTTAAAGGGCACTTTAAATTGAGTGAGGGAGCTCGCTCAAGAATTGGGGCGTCGTCGGACCAAGATGGATTTTTCCTGAAAATTTCAGATTTTTTTGCTCCAGCCGTTTCGGAGATATCGTGCGTACGGCGTACGGACGGACGGAAAATTTTCTATTGCAGATTCGGAGTCTACACCCTTTGAAACGTAAACCATGAAATTTTCAGGGGGGGTTAGAATTTTTTTTTTCCAGAGCGATTACAATGGTTTATTATTGAATAACAAACCAAAAGTTCATTTCCCACGTGAAGAAAATAAAACTTGAATGGCTAGCGTAAAGTTGCGAACATACTCTGCTCACCTTGGTCATATTTGGGATTCTTATTAAACAAAAACTGAATTCTATTATCAGCCCGAAAAGAGGAGGGTGCGCTGCAGTTGTTCATTTTTGAAACACCTGCAGATTAAAAAATAATAATACTAACTTTTTTGTTCGTAAATCACGGTTTAAGCCGGAGGTGATCCATAGCTTATTGGACTCTCTTTATAATATCTAATCCACTCCTGAAGAGAATACCGATTGTCGGACTCCATAAGTGGGGAAGTCCAATTCAAAATGCCCTATCGATGTACTTACTACTTTTTAGATAGGATGAAGATGGAATGTATAGAAATAGAAAGTTTGACTTGAATTGACTGGGAAGTCACTCATTGAATGAACAGAGGGGCTGATTTTAAAAGGAAGTTATTGCCTTGATAATGTGAGCAGATTTGTAAGTATGAAATGTGGAGAGCGCATATCACTTCTTTTTTTTGTTCCGCTGTAGTGACTCCCTGAGAATAAGTAGGCAAAACCCGCACAACTCAGGAGTCACGCTTGTTAGTTTACGAGTATCACAACGCCTGGAGAGGTGCACCAGTAGCAAAAGACGCCAGATAAGCTTCTATGAGAGGTTCCGAATTTTATTTGTTGCGGATGGATAAGTTGAATTGCTTGACAGGAAAATATCAGTATTTCCAGGCTATTGTAGCTAATAATTGTAGCTTGGTAGCAGGGGCGCAGTGGAAGAACATAACCCAACGGTATTGTGGATTGAAACCATGCTACCATGTGACAATTCAACAATTACCGTGATTAATTTTCTACTGTCTTTACTATATTTTGATATATTTAAATATTATTTGTAATGAAGATTAATAAGTGAGGCACTTACTTAAGGGGATTAATCACTGGAAATAGTTTATTACCGATTCCTTCTAGCTTGCTCCAATAAAGAAGTATTACCGGAGGAGATCTTACTAAGCTGTCAGTAGGGAATACTATGGAATAAACTTCAATAAGGGTAAAGAGACACGAGAGAACTATTACAAAATTGAAAAACAATGCGATGGTAAACATATTAGTTGAAAACAGCTGGAAATTTTCGATGCGATTTTTTTCAAAATGATCAGCAATGTTCTGGTTTGGTTTATGGTGAAAATCCTCCGAACCCATCCTATAAAGAGAAGCTTAACAACCTCGTCCGGGTAAACCATTGTGTAATACGGGAATTCAATTTATGTGGTGTACACTTCTCAATGATTACAACGTGTTGTTAACAGAAACCTTCCTTTGAGCCAGTAGGATTTTAATAGAGTGGAAAGGATTTGTTAAGGAGTGACATGAATCCAGCAGCTTGCTTAATGTTTACTCACCTGAGATCCAGCTTTATGGGTTTTGTAGAAAAAGGATGATATTATGGAGCCCCCTTTTGTTTGTATGTACAACCTCATCACCGTAATGGTGGTTCGTTAATGATTTTTTCGAACTAACCTCTTCAAAGACTTATCATGGGTACAAATTTTTAAGAATTAGTCGTGCTATCATAATATTAGCCATAGTGATAATATGATAGTACATTCATGTTATGAAACCAATATTATACTGACTCAGGAAAAATGAGCGTTCCCTAAAAATGCCAAAATCAGTACTTTAGCTGAGTGGAAAGTATTGTAGATAACAGGGGTTGACAAACGGGGTCCTGAGTAATTTAGAACAACAATTATCTTTTGATCGAAATTACGGCAAAACGTTATCAAAAACTTTTAGATGTATATGGATTAATTACAAAAAACATGTTCAATAATCACAGATCAATTTCAAAGCGATAGTATCATCAGTAAGTACTACGTATGTGCGAACGCGAAATCCCTTCAACAAACGTAATTGCTACAGTTCTTAAGCTATTTTGATGAAATGTTTAGGGTATTTGCGAGTTATGCTACAAATAGCAACCAAATCAATACTCTACGCATGCGTATATGTAAAATCCAACAAGAATAGTTTTCTAAGGTTATGGTGGTCCGACCAGTTTTTTATACTTGGAATAGTACTAACGCTGTAGACCAGCAATACTTGTGGGCTAACCATTTGAAGGCGTTGATGTCCCGCAAACATGTATTGAGTTATTACCCTGTTCTAGCGAACGTGCAATACCTTAGAAGGTGAACATTTTGTCTCTCGATTAAAAACAATTATTGACGGAAACGTACCGAAACAAGTAGCGTTGAAACTTTTCCCTTGGAATTCCAATGACACAATGGCAAGATTCCATTTCAGAAGACAAAGACAAGTAACTCAATTTAATGGGTTGGTTTTTGTAATTGATGTACATTTTTGATGATCTTGTATCAATTCCAACCTGGTAGTATCACCAGTAGGTAATAAGCCTGCGCGAACGCAAATTCCCTTTAAAAAACCAAATTCCGACGGTTTTAATCCGATTTTGATGAAGTTCTTAGGGAATGTACGAGTTATGCTACAAATAGCCCCCAAGAGTTTCTTCGCTAACAAATCAACATAATAATCTGAGCATGCGCATACGTAAAACCCACTGTGAATCATTTTCTCAAGTTTCGGTTTTTGGATCGAGCTCAAATTATCAATAACACATAATCATAACAATCATAATACACATTTCATACCAATTTTAACGAGATCGAATCATTATTATATTCGATACAGAATTAGCGCGACCTTACTTGTCGACTAAGCTTTTGAAAGCATTGGTGTCACACGAACAAAAACACGAAGAACGTAAACATTTTCTTGGTTCATCACAAAGCCTCATTATGGAAAATAACGAACCAAACCGGCGGCTCAAAACGTTTCACTTGATATTTCAGTGGCACATGAATACGAGAGCATGATTTCATTTCACAAGAAGACGACAAGTAACTCAATTTAACGGGTTTGTTTCGTAATTTGAGTACGTTCCTTCAATAGCCGCCGTCAGAGCTGAGAGAGAACGAAAAATATCAACCCCGCTCCGGGGATTGTATTACACAGTTCGTATGGGGCCGTAAAACTTGAACCGACTTGAACTCTTCATCAGGAGACGCATCGGGCCGTGGGAGACCAATTAGGCGGAGATTCCTTCCATCTCGAGTTTAACAGAATCCCCGCCCATCTGAGTGGATGTTTGTCATTCATTAAAAGCTTCTTGAGAATAACGCTCTTTCGAAAAACCGTCGCGGAACGCATACAACTCTTAAGAATACAAAATTATGCAAAGTGGTTTAGGGCAAACATTGAGGAGGGCTTTGCATGAAAGATCAAATGAAAGCGAGCACGCGATGTTTGGAACGAGGGTATTCAAAAATCCGGGCTTTAAACCATCGTGCTAATAAATTATTCAACGGATATTTCAATTTTCAATTTATTAGTAATCTTTATAGTAGCTCTATATAATAGATTTAATTTGGAAACAAATGAAATATTTATTAGTTTCTGTGTTAGAAAACAGTATAATGTACAGCAAATACATTTGTTTATGCAAAGAATAATTGATGAATCTCAGTCATATAATAAAAATCATTTCAAGAAAAGTGTTGGACATCTTTCTCTTTTAAGGGGGGGTTCCCTATTCATCGATACCACTTTGATCTATTGTGACACTAAGAGTTTTGAGCTGATTTCATAGCCTAAAAAAACATCAAAATAATACAAGTTAACCAACATAAAAATACATATGCACCTACACATACGAAACATTTAATTACAATCCAATAAATAATTGAAACTACCTATCAATTTATGAAAAATAAGAAATCTTCAACTTATTTCTTCTTTTCAATTACACTTTCACTTTCAAAATTAGTATCAAAATTAACTATACTGTTACAGGTGTTCACATTTGTGTATAGTGAGGATACATTCTCACCTACGATATATGTATTCTGCCCATAATTCGTTTGTTCACAAGTGTTCGTTCCCGACTTTGAACGAACGAATTGTAGGCAAGAAATAATAATCATTTCTTGTCGAATAAGTTGGCATTTAAAAATTTACTTGTTTCAGATTGAGGAGTCATCGAGTTAATCATTCATAAGCTTAAAAAATTACTTCAATTAGATTTGTTTCATCTGCCAATGAGTGAATCTTCCAATTTATCATCCAACACCTGATGTATTGCTACTTCTTGTACAAAAGATTTGGTTCGTAGTGTTTTATTACCGTGCAGAAATGAGCAAGTCTATTCACCCTTGGAGAGCCAAAGGACACCGATTTCAGATCTTGATCTCGTACTAAATTGATTAATTGTTTGTCGTTTTGTGTTTGCTGTTTTCTGCAATGATTAGCAAAGATTTGAGTGATACCTCAGTGATTTGAGTGGAACCCTCTTCTTTCCAAGTAATAGACTAGGAGAAAGATGTCAAATTCCAAACTTAGACGAAGTTCTTGAGTGGCGACTACGTCACAAAATGTCCAATGTACATAAGACCCATCGGGATCTTGTTTTCCACAGAAGTACCTTCTTTGGACTCTACGCCTGATCTCTACTCGGCAAAGGCGTGAAGAAATCCAGCAGGAAGGAGAAATTGTCACCCAAGACAAACTTACTGAAGCTTTCGAACAACGGGAATATTCCTATAAAGCCAGCCAAAATGAAGGATTTGAGAGGTATAACCCTCCTGGTCAGCCCAGAGACCGAAAATTTCTACCAGCAGTTGATCGCAGATGATGAAGAATACGTTGAATTCATTGATGACCCCCCGATTGATGGGGAATAACGATAAAACTAATAAAACGATAATAAATTTAATAATAAAACAAAACTAAAAAAATGGTTCAAAATTCACCAAAACATGAACAACTATGGATGAACAACTGTTTTTTGTTCTAATACAATATAAAAAAATTGTCTCAAGCCCCGAGACTTCGAATCAGCTTTCCTGAAAATGTTACAAAAAGGGACTCTGATCGTTCTGGCCTTACACCTTCAATTAAAATAGAGCTTGATGGATCTCATTAGTTACGGTCCAAACTCAGAATTATTCAAGAGGGTCGGGTAATGAAACAAATTGATTGTACATGCTTAGGTATTTTTCAAAGAAAGAAAAAGAAACAAAAAAACACCAGATTGTCGTCTGTACCTCACCCTTAATCGAGATTTTATGGCTGGAACACTCGGGAAACGACCTAACACAAAATTCTGTTCAATATTCCTTGTCCTAAACTTACACTATAATATAAAACTGAGTTTAGTAAAGCGATTCGTTGCAATATATCACCATCCAAGATGTAGTTCAAGAGGCTTGAATAATTTGTTTTCCTCGTAACATAAGTTTTCGAATCCTTTTTACTGACGTTTTTTCTTAACGTTCTTTTCCCCGAAATCGACGACCTCTGCTTTATTGAAATATTCAAGTGAAATCTATATTTTAGCGAATGACGTACGAAATTCCCCGACGGAAGTTATTAAAATAAGCGCAAAGTTGAATAGGATTAGGAATAACCTATTCTATTGTTTTACATCTCTCTCCTGAGTTCTCGCGGGACTTCTGTCAGGGGAGTTTGAATAATTTAGTTACGCTACTATAGAGGGGAGGACGACCCCTTCAACGCTTCTCCCGGCAGAACGTGCTTTTTTCCTAATTCATTTTAAATACGACGGCGAATAACGCGTCAACCCGAAACGAAATCTCCCTTTTTGAAGGAACCGAGATTTTTTTTTTCTCCATGACGCAATTTCGTCTGTCAACATCCGTCGAATTAAGCCCTGCCCGTCGTAGTGAGGGAGAGAAGCAAATTTTTTGAAAAGCGCAAACAACAATTTTCTATAATGATATACAACTACACGAGTGTTTTCAACAGACGTAATTTCGTTAGTTTCATTCTGGTCAGAAAATCACAGTCTTTAGGTAAGTCTGTTCCACACCGAGTTGAATTACTGAATAAACACATACGTTTAAAACAATTTTAAACCTAATAAATTTACATTAATGGCTCATTAACTCAGATGAGAAGAGTCGGTTTGTTTGTTTCCGACTTGTACTTACCTTTACATTGTCCTTCTTTGATATCGAGATTAGAGGTGGTAGGGGTCCGTGCTGAGGGGTTGTTACTGTCTAACGACACGGAATTATACACAACGATCTGACGATGAAAACCGTGCAATGGATGGTATTTTGGCAATCTGTGATTATCTGCGGTTAGCTCTGTTTTAATATTTCACGAGGAAGAAGAGTTTTGCTGGCACACTAATCACTGGTGCCAGCCGGATTCGAACCGGGGCAATCAGCACTCCCACTGAAACTAAACAGCTAGAGGACTGACGCCCCAGCTCGCTCGGACGACCTGTCCCCTGAGGCAAGGTGAATGCCGAACTTCATCAGTATGTTTCAAAGATGTTGGTTCATCACGCCAGCCAAGTCTACACTGCATAAATAGGTTGTAGTTACGGATGAATTCACAGACGCTGCTAGACAAAACTAGTTATTTGCATTTTACTGTGTTCGGAAAGACTGCACAAGAGTGTGGTTACATCCACCTACCTTTACCAGTAGAATCGTTCGAGGTGATGAACAATCGTTCGACTCTTCGAAGGCAGTTGTAGTTCCATGGATGGTGCGAATTAATGTGCTGTTCCAGCACAAATCAAATATAGCCGAGCGTCTGAATGTGAGAGTAGTCCCGAAAAGAAACCGCATTTTTCCGATCAATTATTTGATGAAGTATAATCCATTGAAGTTAAAATTTTGCCCTTAAATGTCCAACAAATAAAATTGTTGTCTACTGTTTGTGCTTTTAGTTTTTACTGCTTGTACTTTTTACACCTCACCTAAAAATCTTGTTTTATCTCTGCACAGTAGAATTGAACTGTGAAAGGTAGTAATTATCTGTGGGATTTATAGCAGTTTTCACGACTGTTGCAGTTTTTTATTTGAACTACAGTAGGTAATAAGTAGGTAACAGTAGCCTGTTTGACTACCATTTATCACTTTGTGCGACAAAATAAAATTACTGTCAATTCAATTGATTTTCTCTTCAAGAATGCAGCGTCGGAAGGGCAACATTTGAGGGGACGGTATGTGATTAACGGAGATTGCACAATCAGGGATAAACTTCAAAAGACTTCTGTCGATTTTACCGACCCACATCTCGGTTAAAATCAAAGTTAAAAATTACCTAACAGAATTCGGTTCTAAGTTTCCAAGCTGAAACCTTTCCGAATTGGGCATTTCGAAGATCATGGACAATGACCTCGGTAAAACAACCAAACCATCGCTCAGTTAATGCCAAGCCAAGCTAATCTTTTCCGCTTCCTCATTCCGTTTCCTATTTCCGTGCCTTTCATTTAATTGAAGTTTTAGTGAAATTAAATAAGAATCACAATTGACTAGTAGATATGACATTATATCTGAAGTTTTCATGATAGAATAAAATGAACAGCTATCAATATTCAGAAATACATTGTCACCTTTAAGTAAAGTGTCAAACCCCTGATCACTTTGTGATTCACCTTTTAACTTTATATTACCCCTTGTGTATTGCAGGCTAATCGCCTCACGCTTGGAAGGGATAAACTCCGTTCTGACCCCTCCGTTCCCTATAAATATTTCCAGAGAAAATGGAGACTTCCTTTTCCTCCTACCGATGTTTAAAGAAAGAGAACACCATTAGGGTCTGAATAAGAGGATAAATAGCTTGATGGAAGTTTTCAAAGGGACGTAATCAGCTTAGAACTAATAAACCGTTCGAAGAATTCTCAACTGACAGGAATCTCAGTCGACTTTTTACCTGATAGAATTATTGTTAATTCCTCAGAATTGGATAGAAAATACTTCATTCGTGACACGACCTTCTACCGTTCCCGGTAACACCCGAACTATCCGCTTACATTTTGGTTAATTATTTTGAATGATAAGCCTCTGTGATGATATAGGAAAAAAAAATGTATAGCTGCCCTTTAAACGTTGTCACTTTACGTTTCAAGGTGTTTAGATTCCATGTCTGCAATAATCGTCCGCCGTACGGGCCAAAAAAGACCTGAGAATTTACAAAAAAAATCCGTTTTACCGCAGTGAGACTCACTTAGGGTGTAGTTCGCTCTAACTTCTCGCCAGATCGTGTTTTTTTCGAAATGTTTACTAAAATAATCAAGTGGAGTGTCATTTTCTTAAATGTTTGGAGGGAAAAATCGATTGGGATATGTTTAAGATGTTTGGAAATTTGCCCGTGCCAAACCATCCCAATTTCTGATCCAAAAAGTGACTCTACGAACCTCACTGAGAAAAGAATAATCAAGCTTTATTGATGAAATAAACTTGTGTGTTAAATGGACCATTTTTAATTTATTTGTGAGATTTTATTTATAAGGCAATAAATTTAATATCCATGATATGGCAATTTTTAAACCAATAACATTTATTTGGTATTCATTTCAAATAGAGAGTTCTTCGTTCTTCGTATAGAGAGATACATTCGTCGGCTTGGTGATCCGGGGATCGCTGGAGGAGTGGCGTATCTTTTCAAATAGTACTGAACAATTGACCTTTGAAAATCTCTTTTCAATTAAATTTACAATGTCAGTGGGTACAGACGCGTTCAAATGAAGAAATATTACCCGTGCTATCTGGACTTTCATGAACTTGAGTGTGGTCTCCATGATCTACTGCTCCCCCGATCCTACCGGAACCAAAAATTATTTCTGTTGGTGATAACAGCGTATTTCCTGGGAGATGACTGAATGTCCCTCCTTCGCCCTCATCCCCAGATTCTTCATCAGTGAGGACAGAAGCCAGTGCAGGTTCTACGAAAATATCGCTAGGCGTGGGAATCTCATCATTCACCAATAACAAATCAACCGCCTCTTGAAGAGAGAAACCAGTCCGGTTACATAAGGAAGAACTTCTACTGCCCAGCGTAACCGTACGGTAACGGATGGATTTTTCCCTCTCTACAAAGCACCAAAATATTTACCCCGATAATACCCTATCACGTTATGTTGTGGTAGACCTTGAGAACCATAAAACGTGCCAGAAATAGGAGATAAATAATAATCATGCACGTACCTCAACAAACTCTCTAAAGCAATCGCATCAAAAAAGTCAGCCATTTTATGTAGATTACAGGAACTGAGGAAATCCACTTTCTGACACAAAGACACAATAAAACTGAACTTCAAGGTCCTAAGAACCTTCTCTGATTACCAGCCCCCCTCCCATACAGGAGGCAACAGGTGCTAACATGTTTGCCGTTACCATATGGTAACGCTGGGTTGATTCGGGTTAACTAGCTAACCAACTTTTCTTAAGTTTCTGTCAGTTATCTTCTGTTTATGTTATTGTTTCTTTATCTAAATCTGTTGCTAATATTATTCTACACGTATCTGTTAATCTAAATATTATTTTTGAATTTTGAAATTTGAATTAGCTCGCCAATGGATGAGAAATAATACTTCAAGTGACGCGTGATTTGTATATGTAAATGTGTAAGCTCACTTGATAGTGGCCCCCACAATAAAGTTACGTTCTAAATTAAAAAAAAAAAAAAATTCTTATATGGCCGACTGGAATTTTATTATAAGGTATTCATTTACATTGCTGTTCTATTACGGACTAATTGCGTATTAGCTTGTGCTGATATGCGACCATATATTTCTGATCTTTTACTAATTCTGTTCTTTAATCTTACGTATAATAAGTGAGGAAGCTGTACTGCCCCACTTAGCAGGCGTTTTTCATTTCAATGGATGGAATCAACCCCAGATGGAACTCCTTTGGGTTTCCTTCTGAACAATGGCTGATTGAAATTATCCTCCGAAGCGTTTACGTAGGGAAGGGAGACGGCAGTCCTGCCACGCTCGGTGAATCCAAATGTCGGTGAGGGTTCCTTTAGCTCGGAAACGGAAATTAGCACCTCCCATTCTTGTCGCCCTAGACTCTAAACGGGGCCCAGACCCTTGTTCTTTTAGTCCATTTAAAATTCAACACGGCCTCAAAGGCATTTTGAGGAGAGAGCTTTGAAATGGGGTCATTTGTCGTGGGAAGCCTAAACTTTCCCCTCATATCCCCGAAGTTGTGGAGCATCCTGCTCTAAACAAAGTTCCTCCGTCACCGAATTTGAGAGTAATGTCGAGTTAAGAAAGAAGGTTAAGATAGACTGCCTTAAAGCAAACAGTAGTCAAGGCTTACGACTGGCCGTCTGAATTCAAGTTAAAAGATTAACCCTAGAATGCAAATATTGTTCCGGTTTCTTGAAACTTTGATTGTGCATGTACCCGAACCAAATTTCATTTTGAAATTCACTTTGAAAAAATGCAAAATGCATGGGGTTTCGCCCAGGGGGGAGGATACATTGCAAAAACTTTCAAACAAATAAATCGTTGGTAATCACAGCTCTCTTATACACTGAAAAACCATATAAAGAAGATAATTGTCATAGAATTCACTTTGATTTACATCTAACCGTTGGTTAGTGTTCCCCATCCATCGATTAGTTTTAATTGTACGTGGATGGTTTTGAGCTGACACGACAGCTGAGCTGGAGTCAGTTTTGAAATCCCAAATGATATGAAGTCCGAACAGAGATGAGTTCCAATTATATACGGTATACTGGAAATTCAAGTTTGACAGCAACCGAAGAACATCCGAATTCCACAAACTCCAAAAAGTCTAAAGACGTAGTTGCATTAGTTTCACGGATGTGGCAAAGCATCCAAAAATAAACAGCAAGTCTAAAGTGGTTTTTAATAAAGTTATCCAATTTTGGAAAATATGCTTTATACACCGCTAGAAATAGAAAGAAAACCGGGATGCTCTGAAAACGAAATGCAAGTGAAGATTTTGATTATGGAGCAATTATTATAACCAAAAGTGAAAACACTCCAAAATTATACTGAAAATACCGTGACGAATCTACAAAAGTGTTAGTGCCTAATTGTTGGTGGTGTTTACCAAAAAGAGAAGATGGTTGTGTTTTTGAATTTTTGAACTTCATTTTTGGTTGTATTGAAAAGATGTTCATGTTTTATTCCTAACCCACTCACTTACTTGCTGACAACTATTGATGACAGAAGTGAAAGTGTCCATCATGTCCAATTATAAGAGAGACATATCCACTAAAGTTCAGGACACATCATAACAGTACCATCATGGTCCTGCGAGCCTGGAACTTTGTTCTGTACGAAATTTTTGATGTATGTGGATTGTTCCTTCTTTCCGGTTCTTGATACTGCTATACCTGAGCATTAACCGAAAGCTTTTTAGTATCTGTGGTGCCCTCTGGGTATCGGGGGCTTATTGCCTCATCCCTTCGAAGGGGCCACTAATCTACCCCTTGTTATTCGGTAATATAGCCTGGTTATGACCGACTCACCCTCTTATATTTACTGCCCTGACGCTCTTTTCCCAATCACGGCCTTACAGGCTGAATGGGCGATTCCTTGTAAATATCATATTCAAGTACCTGTTGGATACAGGAATACGTCCATCAGTACAGCACAACATAGAGCGTGCACTTATTATGTTTATGAAGATAACTTATCAATTACAATAAGTATCAATGAAAAACGAACAATTAAATCGTTAATTATATCTTCCGGAAGATCTCCCGAATTCTGACAGGTGAGTTATATGACTTATCATATAACTAGGGCACCGAATAATACCAACTAGGAGCTACGCCTCTACCTGTAGGTTCATTCAGTTATAGTGAATCCCTAGGTTTCTGACTGTTGAACAGTCCCAGCCTGCTTCGTTTTTGAAAAACACGACTTCCATTGACAAGGAGAAATTTGATTATAAGCCATACATATTGCTAGCCTCCCCTCTCCTATATTTTTCAGAAGCCCCAGTAGTGTGCTAGACATGGATAGCTCTTCCTTCCCGTTTCTTGAACCTGCTAAGCCTGCGCGTAGGAGTTGTAAGCTTCAGGTATAGCGAATGAGTGCTGTTTTCGAACAGACTTCTATGTCTAGGGTGAACGTAGGCCTTGGGAGAGCGCATCTGGTCGTATTGGAAGAAAGCAGATAATTATGCCCCAAAAGTCAAGACAAATTAGTGACAAATCATGAAAATACCCTCATGCAGCACTTTGTATTGAATAAAGTTCGTGATGGACATGGACAGTTCTGAATCTAAACTCCTAAGCCTGAGCATAAGCCATCAGCTTTTTAGCTTCAGGGTTGTCCTCTGGGTGATGCAGGTATGTCCTTCTGGAATTGGTAACCATCACTTGTTGAACACTCAAACTACCAAGGGTTCCCTCTTCCCTTTTCTGGAAACTGCTAAGTCTGAAGCTTTTTATACTCCGAGTGTTGCCGGCTTATCGCCTCAGCCTCAAAAAGAGAAACTAATCCATTCAATTACACCGCAAAGTTCAAGACAGAACATATTAACACGATAATGTTGCTGCATACATGGAACTTTGTTCTTCATGAGGCAAATAACGAATGTTAGTTCCCATCATCCTCTTCCCATTTCTTGGGATTGCTAGATTTGAGCATAAACCTGGAGGTTTTCGTTCTCTGGGTGTTGTTCCAATCCATTCGATCACCTACTTTTTATAATTTCGTCTACATCTGTCATCCTGTGCAACCCACGAGCTTACCGGGCAGTCTCTCACATAACCTTAATTGGTAGGAACCTCGTTATCCATCACGAAGCCCTGCTATTATGATGAATGTTCCGAAAAATAAACGGGGCCGCGCCTTTGGCACAGGGAAGCTAAGCAAATGGACGTGGATTAATTACGGTTTAATATTAGAGTGGGCGAAGCAGGGGAGGGAAATTTCGCGAACCTCGAAAGAAGGGACTCCCGGAGAGAAGAGGATGGCCCGGTATCATCAGGGAAGTCGTTAGTGAACTTTGAAAAGTCGAATGTTTGAAACAGCTCCGAGGACAAAAGGTAGGTGCCTACCCCAAGCCCTGGGATCACTATAGCTTTTCAGGGTATTCAAACAGGGTGCAACAGAGGACAATAAAAAAGAAGAGAATATTAAGGACGAAGTAACCAAAATCACTGCCTCAGCTCTTCTGCAGGTTGGTAGTTTATTCTGAGTATCACATTTGGTAACGGCAAGATGGCGTGGTTTGTTAATTAATATCGCGTTGCATTTTTCTTAGTAAAATATGTGACACACATTTTTAGTTAAACCCTCTCCTACCAGTAGATACATATCCAGAACAAATTCCATTCTTACAGGAGCATTCAATTCTCACAGATCAAAATTTATGTTTTTGATAATTCGAAGCAAAATGCTGTCTCTTTACAAACAAAATAATAATTATTCTCTTATCAAACCGTTAAGACACAATAATATAGTTTAATATAATATAGTAGTCTTTTATTGAAAAATAATAATAATTAATATTTTCACGGATAATACAGTGAAAATATAATATAGTAGTATTTTATTGAAAAGTAATAATAATTAATATTTTCATGGATAACGGACTTGCTTCGAAAGCACTTTGAAGCCGAAGTTATCTGACGCTAATGATACTACTTACTGTCAAGAAGCGGGAGGCTAAATATTCTTAGTTGAGTATTTGTTTCAAAATATTTAATATACAATCGAATGAAATCGAGTGGATATAAAATTAAATAATAAGTATCTTCGATGTGCGACCGCCATGTCCTGAGTCACTAGTGCAGGCAAACCCTTACGAAAACCATTTTTCATTTGCGCATAGTTCTTACTGGAAATTTTGAGCTGAGTTCGGATAAGCTCCGATTCCATCGTTAAAAAATACTTGTGCTAACCGCAGCAATTGTACTTGAGTAACTGTATGCCTGGAGTTTTGAATGGTCAGTATCTTTTTTGAAGATTAATCAAACCACTCCAGTTTAGAAGGTGATTGGAGGATTGTGTGAAAATAGGAATGGCGCAATTCCTCAAATGTGAACCGTGAGTGTGAAGTGCACAACAAGATAGAGACTCCACTCAAACCATAACGCGTTGATTGGGTACTTTGAGACATGTTGAAAACTTTGATCTGTATTGGTCTCACATTGATAATTTCATTCATAAATACAGTAATATGAAATAGGGAATATACGTGAAAACCAATGATATGTTATGATGTGTCCACAAAATGTCAGTGGATATGTGTGTCGCACATTTACTTAGGTAACAGATGTACAAATCATATCCAATATTATGTCAGACTGATATTTCCCACATGGGAAATGTATGTTTTATGATGTATAATAGACATCTAAGCATAGACATCTATAGAGAGTCTTAAATGACCTCTTTAATGTATATGTCAAATATTCATGTAGATGTCGCTCTGACAACTGTCTTCATAGGTCTATTAGATGTATAGCGTATATATGTTTTCATCCAGATGACCAGCTTAAATATTGAATAAATCAAACTATGCCCTTAAAATAAATTCCAAATTGAAATTTTCAACAAATCGTGATAAATGTCTCAACATTCAATTTTGCATAACATTGAGAACTAAATCAAGCAGAACACTACCTAGCAACTTGTACTGTTAAAGCTTGCATAAACATAAGAGAAATACACTGCCAAGAAGATGGCACAGCAGCTTCCTCGTTACATCCTTCACCAAGTGAGCTAAATTGAATCAAAATTGTAAAAGTTATACCTGTTTCAAGAATTTCACGTTAGCGCATGCGAAGAGCGTACCGATGATTATATTGAGATGAAATTCAAATGGGACCTCATGAAGCCTTATCAGCATAGCCCCTCACAATATGAGCTAAATTCATTCAAAATTGTGGAAGCTATGCCTGTAACAAGGAAATGCAGACAGACAGACAGACTGTCAGACAGACCGACAGAAACGGAACCAAATTTGTTCAGTAGGCTATGGAACGCAAAGTACAAGTGGAAATTTTGAATTTGGACAACAACACTTTTTGTGTTCACCCGAAAGTGAACACAAGGCTTCCGCTGCTTCGCAGACTCGGAAGCAAAATGAACACATAGTAGAAAATTCACAATTGAGTTTTTCCATTTCTGGCTCATATGTGTGAAACCCAACAATCCAATTTTTTGTCATCTGGTAGGTACATGAACGAGAAATGATGATTCCAGCTCGCTCTAGTAGCAGATGTTGGAACGAAGCAGTTAAATCTAACCATAGACCGAGTTCTAACGATAGACTTGCATCAGATGCCTCAGCATTCTCAGATTTGCGTTTCGTTGTCACGGGTCTATGAAAATAGTTTCTTTACAATGTTTAGCGGTGCGTAGATCAACAACCACCGGCGATTCTAATCAAGAGCAAACTGATGTGGAAATGGGATAATTTACTCTGAGGTTTTCGTTTTATGTGCATGTTTTGGAAACGGTGTTGGAAGAAAGTGACTTTGATATGGGATCCTTTAAAACCGAGCGTACCGACGGTGGTTTAAGAGTAACACCACGACTTTTCCACTTATGGAGTAATGTACTGGAAAACGAGAGACAATGTTAACATGCCTTCTTTACTCGAGGGAACCCCCCAAGAACCTTCACACATCCTTTGTGAATATGTTCTTTGAATTCGGCTCCCTCATTGTAGTTGGAAAAGCCGTAGAGAGGGGAGCCGTCATGAAACATTCAAGTCATTAACATGTTGAAGCACCCGGACGGAGTTGATTGTTGAGTTTCCAAGTTAAACGCGCCGAGTAAACATTTCACTTTTCTCGGTCCTCAGGAGCTCGCGTCCGCATCTCGGTCAATGACGAAGGCGGTAACAAAAGGGTGTGTTTGCCCCAGGCGTTCACCACCGCTCGTGTCCTCGGATGCTGTGTTTAGTCCCGCAATCAATGAGCTATGACAGTCATCCCCGTGTGCTAATGGTATCCCACAGCAGTAAAGCATTGCTGGGATTGGCTCGCGTCCAGTTTATCAAAGTTATAAATATACCCCCAGGCACCGGACGATCTCTCCTCTATCCGATTGTTTCTCAATGAACTCCCGAATCCATTGGAAAGTGATAGAGACAATAAAACATCGTCCCATTTTTCGACCCCTAGAATATTAGCTTCGCGGTGTTTTTAAATGGAGTTTCATCATCTCTGAAACATGTTTACGAGCCCATGACAAAAGTTCGTTACCGCTTGCTATTTTTGTATGAAAGAAGAAAAAAAACGCCATTCAAACTATTACTTAATAAGGGAAAACTGATTTAAGGGAAAGCCAGCCGTACAACATGACGGGATGAATATTTTTACATTTCTCAAGTTTTTCAAATTCATTTCATCAATAGCGAGTGGGCCCATTAAAAAATATACAAAAATACATGTAAAATTCAAAATCACATAAGAATCACAAAACGAAACGTATAAACTGCATGTTGATTAAAAAGAAACACAGATGAACACAACACGATTACCAAATTTAAGATAAAATGAACCAGCAAGCGATAATAAAATGGAAAAGAAACGATTAATGGTTGTAGTGTGTGTTGGAAGAAAGAGGAACGCAACTAATTATTAAACAATGGTTCATTATTTCTGTATTAAATAACTACTTTAAGGATAATAATTTTATTGAACATATTCTACAGTGAATTTTATAAATTCTGCGCCTCAGTACCTCGCAATTGTATTCCAGATGTTTTACATGGAGTTAAAATCGTATTTGACCTCATTACATCAATTAGAGAAGAAATTAGCCGTAAGGGGCGGTTCAGCTTATCAATGATGCTTCGTACCTTTTATACTGTTGCCCACATAGGAGCGACCCTGTGGTTTTCTGAAGACCTCTGGGTCTGGCAACGCCGCTCAAATCTAAGCCTCCAGGTAGTGGCCTGACGGCTCGCATCGGACCCTAATTACGGTGCGGTACTTACGTCTTATGCAATTCAAATGTGATCTAATAGTTAATTCGATCATGCCATCACCAGAATCGTGATGTACATGAAAAAAGGGACACAACGAGTATAAATTTGAACTGGAAAAACATACCTAGACGTTATGTAAAAATACCCAATGGCGGTTTTTTCGTCAAACAAAAATGGATTTTTTCCCAAATGTGGGGTATCGTGTTCCATGTAATTTTGGACGCTGAAGCGATTGGAGTGGGTCCCAAACCTGTGCGATTGACCCAGAACGAGGAAATCCATTTTCATGAGGTAAAACGGTGCAAAATGACATTATTTCCGTACTTTTTCGAGCCCCATCCCATCTGACAGGGTTGGATAAAAAAAAACATGAGTTTAAGTGTAATAAAGTTCAACACAAGAATAATAAACCCATGTGTAATCAAATTTGCAGCGTTTTTTTGCAATTTATTACACATTTGCAATACGCAAATTACACAGTTGTTTGATAAGGTGTTCCTGAACCGATTGATATGAAATTTAGACTTGTTTTCCTCAGAACGACGAAAACATTTTGAATCTCACAAAAAATTACATTTTTCAACAAAAGCAACTAAAACGTCTTGCGTTAAGAGGGGAAGATTGAAAGGGGCTTTACTGGTGCTAATGAGGGATAGTCACCTGATGGCGGGGAAGGGGTTTTCTTCCCGGCGGTCGGGGGTCGCTCGTATATGGGAAATGGTATAATTGATACCTAGACGTCACATGTACGATAAGATGACTTCGTCCTGCAAATAGCGGCATAAGCAACTAGTCCCTTATCTAATAAAATGTATCTTATATCAAAGTACCACTACGCTGAAATATAAAATCAACTGAAATTTGAGATGAAATAAAACACTCAACTGCGCTCCACAAACATTGGGCGATCCATTCAAGAATTATTCGTACCTGCTAGAATTCGTTTAATAATTTATTTCTTGGTAATTTGCCACACGGAAAAACTTCGAGATTCGAAATTCGTTTTCATCCTAAAGAGCTCAAGCTCAAGTTATATGCGAACTATTTTTCATCGAATCTGTTTCAAATGTGATATCCTTCTATGCTATTTCATATTTATTAGTTATTTCGGTTTGTGTGCCGCTACATCACACTTTTTTATTGGCATCTATATATCAGTAAAACGCACTGTGAAGAAGGTTGTACTGATGAAGAAAATAGTTGTATTCAATGCGAAAAAGGTTGAATTGAATGGGGAAAATACTGAAATACGCTCATATTAACGATTAATTCACAAAGTAGCCACTATCCTATATTCCAGTTTAAATACGGGACAAGAACATGCATATGAATTGTTTTGGCTTCTTTAATACCCGTTGGCAGTTTAAGCGGAGTTCAGGAATTTTTGAAGTGGATGAACAAAAACTTGTGGAACAACTTTCTCTTGGCGGGAACTTTCGGTAACCAATATCCTTTAATGCTTGTTGGAGGAATTTCGGGTTTCAGAAGAATGCTTGTTGATCTTCCTGATTGTTTTTAGAATTCCATCTCTCCGTACCCGTGTAATAGAACCAATATGACGAGATAGTATTAGTTCTTTCAAATATGTGGGGAAATCATCTATTTCAATTTCAAAAGTTACTATTCTGGAAAATTATGCAAGGTTACGATAATATTGATCGAATGAGTGGACCTTAACGCTATAGTGCTGCTAGGACTTATTTTCCAATATTGTACAAATAATATCGATGTATCAATATATAGAGCAAAAATTATTGGAATTTCGGTCGATCGATATTCTCCACATCCTTTAAGATACACAGGATCAAATTACAAAAAACAAAATTTAACTCTCTGCGGGAGGGGCTGGCTTTACAAAGTGCTCCAGAGCGACCATTTTTCTTCGTCTGCTCTCCGCCACAGTTCCAGGATCCTCCCCCCTCCCCAATACCCTCCTGGAAAGTATCTTCGATGATGATGATGATGATGATGAAAACTGATTTTTCATTTTTATTCACATTCATAAGTATTGAATTTGCTCATTACTTCTAGTTTTTTATATTCATTGAAGTCTGCATCAGAAAAATTTTGATTGATGTAGTTTTCCGTATTACACACTTTCATTATGTGTTAGAATTCTATGACGTTCCCCAATGTATCCATACCGCATTTCATTTATTCGTTCTACTACTAGGTAAGAAGTACTCCTTGGTTCGACACAAGTTTGAAGTTCGGCACCTCTTCAGCACACTCTCCTGGTTTTATGCAACTGAACCGCGGACTCTTTTAGTCCTAATTCTTCTCTAGACAGTAAATAAACACAATTCCATGGTTTACTAGGAAAATTTTGGAGAAACAATTAGAGAAAAAGTGATTTTTGAGGTACTTTTGAAAATCCACAAAAACTGGACGTTAGGTAACTAATCCACGGACCCAATTGGTCCTTAACCTTACTCAGATAGTTAATTAACGAAACCGAATCGTTTTCAAGCACATATTTGCAAAAACAAAGACGCGCACTCTATGCAAGCCCCTCCTCAGTAATCATGGAAATAGCCCCTTCCGCTGACAGTTAACCTGGCTTGTAGAAAAAGAAACGTATGGTGTTTCTTCAAAGGGCAGGGTTACCAAATCTGAAAAAAACTTTGAATTGCCAAAAAATGCCCTCATTTGAGAGAGCTACGATGATTTCCTCCCAAACCCATGACAATGAGACATCAGGTTTGGGACAAACTTTCAGCACGATTCGTACAGACTATCAGATAGTCTGTACTGGATGTTAGTGCGCTTGCAAGTGGGACTAACTCTTTGATTCTAAGCACTAACATCCAGTAACTAATTCTAAAAAAATACGAGTTGAAATATTTCCGGTAAAACGTACTTTGAGCAGATAAAATTTCGGATTAAGTTCAAATTCTGACTCACGGACAGACCATGACAATGAGATTAGAGGTACATTTCGATCAATTACCGGCATGTTCAATGAAGAGTAGCCGAACTTTATGACAGCCATAAGTAGGCCTAGTTACCACATAAAATCTACAAAAATAATTTTTGGAAAAAGTTGAACAGAAATTATTTATCAACGAAGGACAGCGATTGTCCCGTAAAATAGGAATCACCCTAAAATGTTTAGACTTGAGTAGTAGTTCGGATTGTGGTCGCCCTAAACTATCAAACAAACGTTTCACACGTGTGACTGTACCGGATCTCATTTATCTCATGCTGAGCTTGTTTCTAATTATACCGTATCTTGAGAAACAGCGGGAAAGTCGTATGGTGGATGGTAGGTATAGGAGGGGGAGGGGGAATCCAGCGGATTAAGGAGCCCAGATTCGCGCACCCGGCTCACGTACACAAACAGATAAGGGAGGCGAGGGTTGAAAAGGGTTTAAAACTGCGGAGTCTCGGCGAAGCAATTTGTAAGTGAGGGTTGAGAGGGGGGGACAAAACTCTAATTATAGGAGGATGAACGCATACGGAGCAAGAGGCGCTACAGCACTACATGTTTGCGTCCGTACCTACCTATGTAATACGGGAAGGGCCAGCGTTGGACAAAATGTAGTGTTACGGTTAATAACCGCGCTCTACACAGATGTGAGCGAGGAAACGGTCACGGAATATTCATAAGTGCTGCTATTTGTGATGACACAGTTAGGAGGATAATGGTTAATACTGAGAGTACTGGATTTAAAACTATTTTCAAGACTCAAGAGTGTTCCACAGTGTCAAGTCACTGACAAATCATTTCAGTTGAAACAAAAGGTGCTGATTGCGGCTGAGACTGACAGGTGAAAACATTATGGATAGCTCGTACACCAATAGATTCTAAAGACGATTTTGGGCAGTTAGTTGTTTAAGGGTAATTTCACAATTATGGTACAATTCTTGTCCAAAGCCTTTTTCTTAAAAACCATAATACTTGAAACGTTCTTTCTTTTTGTAGGATGTGGATCTATGTGAGCTTGATTGAATGCATGATAAATCAAAGCCCTAAGTGTTTTCTATAGTACCTTAATTTAAAGTTAAAAACGCAAAATCCTCACTCACTAGAAGATTTCTATGTTTGGAAATAGTTCACGAGCTAATCAAAAGGTTTTTCCTCAGTTTTAACCCTGGAATGGAAACATTACGTAAATTTTACTCCTTGCAAACTGAAAATGGCCTGGCTGGGCGCGCAATGGGTGGGGGGCACCGAAGAACCATCCATGCCTTCTCTGTAATGTTCCCTTCAGGCTTGAACCAACATTGAAGCCTTGTGGTATTGGTTTATTATTCAATAATAAACCATTGTAATCGCTCGAAAATTCTAACCCCCCTGAAAATTTCATGGTTTACGTTTCAAAGGGTGTAGAATCCAAATCTGCAATAAAATTTTCCGTCCGTCCGCCGTACGCCGTACGCACGATATCTCCCAAACGGCTGGAGCAAAAGATCTGAAATTTTCAGGAAAAATCCATCTTGGTCCGACGACGCCCCAATTCTTGAGCCAGCTCTCTCACTCAATTTGAAGTGCCCTTTAAGGGCTGTCAAAGTTTTGTAAAATCCCTAAAAACCTCAAAACAAGTCGAATCGGCCTAAATATTTACCTATTTGAAGAACATACCATGAGGAATCGAATGAGCCCTTCCACACGTCCGTAGGTCAAACCATTCTCGATGTATGGCCCCATTTATGGTGACAACAAGCTTCGGAGTGTGCGTGTTGCAATAAAAAAACGTTGCAAATTCTTTCACTGGGGTTTATTATTCAATTGGCTTGCGTTCATTATTTGAATTTCTACTAAGCTTTGGAGTGTGCGCGTTTCACAGGATAGAGCGATTATTGAATTTCAGGAGATATGCATGGACCACGTAAATCTGTTTTCAACCAAAATACCTATTTGGATTGATCAGTTGATCATATTTGTGTGCCTTCTGAAATTCAATAATCGCTCTATCTTTTGAAACGCGCACACTCCAAAGCTTAGTAGAAATTCAAATTATGAACGCAAGCCAATTGAATAATAAACCACAGTGAAAGAATTTGCAGCGTTTTCCGTCGATGATTAGAGTTCAGAATCTAAAAAGCTACACGTAATATTTACTTCCTTTCCATTGAGGTACGTAGGATGACATAATATTTACTCCTCTTTTCCATTGAACCCTCTTTGGACGAAGTAGTTTTTACCTCACGTTTCCATTATACCCTCTTCTCAAGGGGTAATGATCACTTCACGTTTCCATTGCAGTTCTTCCATACGGGTAAATTTTGCTTCATCGGTGCGTTATACCCTCCATCTGATCATCCAAACTCGAGCGGCAAATCAAGCAGAGTCCAAACCAAGAAGCGTAAGAAAGACAAGGAAATACTTTCGTGATGAAGATTTTTTGGCAGACAAAATTATTGCATACATTTTTTAATTTATAAGATTTTGGAAACAGCTCAATTTTATTCAATAATTCTCTTTTCATCAAGACAATGAAAGTTTTAGTTCACAGTAAGAAATACCATAGAAATAACGATGTGAGGGATGGATGGCGCAACTAACAAAAATTTATTATTTAGAGAGTGACCTCCCTGAGAACTTGACAGTCGAACAAGTTTTAGAAGCATTCGCGTGTTCCGTTGAAAGCCACATATCAAGTCGTCAAGAGTTTATAAGCCAATCCCCCGAATTTACGATACAAGATTGACAATAAGATAAAGTAACAAAATGATAACAGTCGTCTCGGAATGGCGATCGTAAAAATTTGACGCTGAGCTGTTCAGAAATACTAACGCGGGAAACGTACGAGAGAAGACACCGTTGGAAAAAAAAAGGGCTGGTGTAGCAACAAGGGAAGCGGCGAAGAGGATCGGGGAGGGGTTCGGCAAAGTTGTTCGTTTCGGAAAGAAGGATATAAAACCGGGAAGGGTCCGGCGGATAGTGGTGTAGAAAAGTTGGTAGAGTTGGCCCAAGAAATGCCCGCGTATACCTCTCGTAACTTCATGCAATCCTAACGGGAGTGTTAGCAATACCTCTTTGTTCCGGTAGGGGGAGGGAAAACTGAGGGGCGAACCGAAAAATAAGAAAAAGCGAGCAAAACTCGGTAATCTCCAGGATCAACGGGAGGGAATCTCTTGACAGTTTTTCTCTGGGCACTTTATTAATGGAGAAAAGGCGGGTAGCAGCGGAGTTCCTCGCTAGTGGAACGCGGAGGGGTCACGATATTTGGACAATTTGCCAGTCTAATAAAATATTCATGAAAACGACACCTTTCAGACATTAATATTCTTGTTTTGCACCCGCTCACAATTTCCAGTGGACTCTCGGCGTTAGATGTGAAGAGGGCAATTTATATTCTTGAAAACGTTATTTATAGCTTACGAACGAATCAGCGTCATCTTACGTGCTGAATTCAGAGTGGGACAAATGTTCAATCAAGAGGGAACAAAAGAGAGATTTTCTTTTTTTTTTTGGAAAAACATGGACTCGGTGACATGCTTTGTATGAGAAATGTGAAAATTGCATTTCACGTGGGGTTCCGAGTAAAAGTGACCAAGTAACATTGCAAAATTTTACAGGGGAGCGATCTGAAGTTTCACCTATTTTCTTCTTACGAACACTGGTTGTGTGATGTCTCATCCGACTATGTTTCGATTTTTCTTTATCCTGTAGGTAGTTAGCTAGTGCCCGCCTATGATATCGTGCTTCAAAATTCACTTCAGATTAAATAAGAGCTGTTTTCCGGAAAACTCTATTTGTTCATTTTTACCTGTCTGGAGTTTCAAGCTTTACTCATTTGGTCAATTCAATTCTTCGAAAATCCGTCGCATAGTTACATGAAATTGAGGGATTGATTAGTTTTTTCGTTAATTGATCGTGTTGCCAAGCATCTAATGACAATGATATACCTATTTCTGTTAGAAAAGGTTATCCATTACCTATCACTGTAATTGGTCATTTTCACCTGCCCACTATGCAATCTTACAAATCTTACACAGTAAAAGTGATCAAATGGCAATTGATAACATTTACATGCACCAGCGAGAGTACATTTATAATCCATCTCGTGTTTTGTGGTTGAGTTCAAATACCATTTGGTCACATAAAACTCTTTGGGTTAGGCAGGTAAAATTTATTTTCAAGTATTTCTTGCACATCAGTTCGAAGATAACGTTCTTAGCAACAACACACAGTAGACAACGTTCCTTAGTACCGGAATGACAAAAAAAGCTCATTTTGAAAAAAATGTTACTTGGTCACTTTTACCCGGAACCCGACGAAATGATTGTAATGACAAATACAGAAATATTATCCTGATGATTATGCGAGTTATTATTGTATTTTACTCGTCATTCTATTCATTTTGAACCGTCGTCCAATCGTTTGGGAAAATTTATAAAACATGAAACTAAACTTTTTATCCCTGCTCTGAACTGTTGCATTTCAATTCATTCAGACCTACTAGGAATCCTGGGAGTTCTGAAGTGTGATCGTTATGGACAACTCTATTCCAATTTTCTTGGAACTGTCTTCGATGAACCTATATCTGAATCCTTCAAGTTTTTATGGCATCATCCAAGTGTTGCACGATAATCGCCTCAACTCTTGTGAGGAACGCCTAACTGCTCCATTTCATCAGCTCTCAATAAATGCAATCAATATATTCTACCTTTTTTTTTCAAGCCCATTTCCGTATAAATAAAATGTCCCTATTATTTTATTTAGATGATGTGTCAGTGATCTTCATAACAGTGTCCAGCTGAAATGTGCTGAAATATGAATGTGCTTTTTGGGAGATGTGTTGTCAACTGTCTGCTCTTGTGTTTGCACATCCTTGAAACAATCTTTATTTCCACAACACTCATCCGAATTGAACGACATTTTTAATGGAGGTTCCCAGTGACTATAATGACAGAATTCAGAATATCTAGCAGCTGGTAAAGCCGTTGACAATCCTCTACGCATAGCACCCAAGTATGCAGTCCTATGAGTGGACCTGGTTCGGCAAGGCATAACTCCATTGTTGCGTGGCTCCATATCGCAAAATACGGGCAAAAGAAGGATTACGATGTTCAAAATGAAGTGAATATGCGAAAGGTGGTTGAGGATACAAGCAATTTTTAAATCACTTTTAATCGGTTGGATCATAGAAACCCAGTCTGCATCTTCCCCTGGCAGTAGCACCAACGAAAGATTATGAAATAAGGCATCTCAGAGATGTGTTCTGCTGATGGTGAGGTTTCGGCGTTGAAATCACATCTGTACAAGTGGCTGCTGGTACTATTACGTGTACGGGAGAGTTGCATAAGCAATCTTCCTAAGAATGAATGAAATTGGGTTTTCCTGACATCATTTTGTGTTGGGCAGTGAATCATGACAAAATGAACGTTGTTTGATGATAACCACAGCTTTCTCGTGCTGGGAGTCTTCTCTCCCCCCCACCACCAAAGATGTTAGAAAGACTAAAGATACTGAAGTAAGCTGAAGTAAAATTGTAGTATATACAATCCACAAATTTTCATCATTTCCGACCAAAAGTGCCTCCTAGCAATTTTTTTAGAGGTCTCGTTTCTGAGTTATTCGCGATTTAAAATTTTTTGCGTGTTTTCGATCTTATGTCATTAAAACTGTCATAACTCCCTCAATCTTGGCGATAGCTTAAATTTCATGACACCGTTGGAAAGAGCGTTAAATTGTCTATCTATTTAATGTCAGAAAACATTTTTTTAGTTGCATTAAAGATGTGCAATTGCCGCGCGAAATGGTAGTTTAGTCAAAATGTTGAAATCGTCCGTTTTTCATATCGCCTAGCAACCCCATTGATGCTTGACGCAGAATCTTGCAGACCTGGTAAAACGTGCGCCAAAATGTCAGCTTTCCAACGGTGTAGTTGTTTTGATTATTAAAAATTTTTTTAGTGAAGGAAATGGTGTTTAACTGCAGAAAAACGTGTTTTTTCTGTAAAAATTGAGGTGTGTTGAGGTTCTGTGTTTTCGAGCTTACGTCACTAAAACGACCGTAACTCCGGCGTTTTCGGAGTATTTGCAAATCTAAGGATACCGTTGTAAAGAGCATTGAATTTTCCATCGTATCAGTTTTCAACAGTGATTTTTTAAAGGGAACTAAAAGGTTAAAAGCTAGCCTGAAACGTAAATTTTGTCAAATTTTGAAGAAACGCTTTTTTAATGGCTCATTAGCCTCTCTTGATTTTCACGATACGTTTGAGTCTGTAAGCCTAAAAAATGCGCAAAAGCCTCAGCTTTCCAATGGTATAATTAGTTTTTAATTTTTAGAGGGGACTTCTTTGAGAAAATTGAGATTTAGAATACGTAGGAGCCGGATTGTGCATAACTCCTGGGACACCCTGTATATTAAATGTACGTAATTATGGGGTATTGAACAGAAACGATGCAGTTTTCAACGACTGTGCAGCTTGAAGCTTGGGTTGTACATGGTTCACATCATCTCTCTGACGATCAATAACTACTGAAATAGAAAACAATTATGGACTACATCAGAGTCGAAGTTCGATGCTAGCCGATCAATAGGAAACAGTATAGACCCGAAATGGAAACGCCCCATAATTGAAGGGAAGCGATGAATCAGTACCGCGCATCTGTCAAGGCTGACTTTCTTAAACAAGTCCTCAAGTTAAGCTTGAAGTTGGGCGTTTCCTTACCCTCAGAACTTAATTCATCCTTTTTCACAGCCGAGTAACTTAATGAAAAGTTTGGTTATAAATCTCGACCCGGTTTTCGTTTTTGGAAGTAAGGGAAAAAAAGTTGTAGTCACTCTTTCTCTTTTGCACTCAGACGGCTTCCAATCTACTTAAAAATTGCCTACAAGTTGTGAACCTGCGCTAAATACATTACTGTCTAACCCACGCCTTTAGTTCATGACAATTCAGCCTGGATTTTTTTCTTTGTTTGATAACTTGAGAAAAGCTTTGTGCCCTAATTAAAAACTTGAGCGGAAGACATGAAAAATGGGTGAAGTGCCACCGCTGTTTTATCATGTTTCAATTCGTTTTAATTCAACTGACAACTTGGCAGCGGTGTTTACGGCGGAGGTTGTAAAACGCGAATCGGAAGGAAACACTCTGAGAATTATCAGGTTGATTACGTTCCACTCATGTCTGAGAGAAATACTTCGTGAAATTTACTATTGCAATGAATTCACTATTCTTCCTTCCATCCGCACCAATTCTCTAGGACACTCCCGACACAAACGTGTTCCCTACAAGATCCCAATGGTGCACCCTAAAATTAATTCCACCAGTAGTTATGCCTCACATAACGTTACAGTAAGTAAATTATATACTACTCACGCAAGGCTGTCAGGTTGTGTTGATTGAGTTTTGGTTACCTGAAAATAAGAAATCTCATTAAAACACATGAACATTATATAACGTTCGATTATGTATATGTTTTACCCACTTGATTGATTCTAATTACAATTAGTGGCAATTGCATCATGGAACTTAAAATCCGCAAATTATTACTTAATGGTTTATCATGTTTGTATAAGGTAGCCCTCCAACACGTATCAACTGACTAACAAAATTGGGTAAAGCTAGAAATAATTTTTTGTAGGAATACTCGGAAACACAACTAAAAATTCAACTGAAATTTTCGAAGATGAAATAAAGGTTGCATGTTGTACCTACTGCAGGGGTGCCCACAGGGGGGGTTCCAAAAAAAATTTTGAGGGGTAAAGTTGATTGAAATAGTGTTTAACGGGATGACATTCAAAAATATATGGCATCACTAGATAGAACGTGAATAATAATGAACTGCTCTGAAAGTGGTTACTTTCCACAAATACAACTTTACTCTCCTTAGCGATTACTAGTTTTTCCGTGAAATGAGCAATAAGTTGGGTTAAAATTGTCAAAAAAAGAATAAGATCAGCTGTGTGAGACTCATGGTAGTCCAATCTAATGGTTCTAGCTGCAGAAAAAGATGCACTTGAGTCTATTTCTAGTGAACAAATAATCGAAAGATTTTCTATTTCCTCAACGAAAAGACAAAAACTGCTATTTAGGGTTTACAGAGATATGTTTAACAAGCCTAGAAGGTGCCTAGATAACTTGTATATGGTTTCAGACCACAAATTTAAAATGTTTGACTTCAAACTGTTAATGTTTTCACGTATTCCACTATGAAATTAATATTTGTTTTGGGTACCAACTCACATGGGGAGGGCCGGGGCCTGGTTCTAAGCTAGTAGGGGGGTTGCGACATGAAGCTTGAGGAAGGGGGCACCCCAAGCGCTTCCATGAATTTTACGTGTATTCCGGACAGCATAACTGAAGCTTCATTCACATTTCCGAGCCTTAGACGGATTAGGGAAGATTAGCCTCAACAGACTTCAGCTGATCAGTGTGTCATACTTTGTAAATTGACTTCTAGGATGACTTCTTCACGATTATAACATTATGAACACCAGACTTTACTGGTCCCATGCTACGAAACAAAAGCTGATATCGGAATGCCTACAATGGGGCAATATACAGAATCTAGACACGACGTAAATATTTTGTTTAGATTTAAAAAAATTAAATAATAACCTTATTTACTTCACTTTCCCACATTTATGTAACATAAGTGTAGAAAAACTCGATTTCCAAAGGGGTTCTTCAAAACATAATTCCGATCGATGCCTGAGATATGGTTAGTATATTTGTACGGACTAAGCCTTGTGGAAACCCATTTCAATAAAAACGGAGAAAAACTCATAGTCTATATTTTGACGAAAATTTTTGTGGAAATGTAGACAACTTTCTATTTTACTACGTTTTTATAGTAGGTATATTTGTGTACCTAGTATTCATCTTGCAACAGGTCTGCCTCCAGTCATTTTTAGCATACACTCGTTTTTTGACATGTCTGCGATTTGTGAGGGAACAGATTATCGTACAGCGACCGGAATCCTCTCATTCGATTCACGTAACTAACTAAATCAAACAAAAAGACGAATGTTTTTGAGATTTTGATTATTTGAAAGATTAACCATTAAATATCCGATAGAATTGATTGATCAAGGCGCGAGATTACCTACCGGCACATTTCGGATCAATGTTGATTTTAGAGCCAAAATTAAATCACCAATTGGTTGATTATTTTCGGTAATGAACCTCTGCAACCAACCAAGGAAAAAACTGAATGGGTAATAAGTACATAAATTAGGTGGAAGTAGTTAAACCAATAAGCTCTCTCCACAATTCCATGAGAAACCAGAAGTTTACGAAAAAATAAATAAAAAAGTCTGCCAATATGGGTGTGGCACATCCAACATACAGAAATGGATAGATTATTAAATTGCTCCAGATAATTATGGTAAATATTTCATCTTAAAACATGAAAACACCCTAAATTGAGCTTTTCAAAGGAAATTCAAAAGAAAATATAGTCAACAGACATCAATGCCTTCAAAAATTGAATACACATGTATTTCGGGTCTGTAGAAGACCTAACTCTATCGGTCTTCGCCGGCTACTGTGAGGTGATGGAATTGTATAGTTGCCCCTTCCGAGGAGGTGGATACATTATTATGCTCCGCCACGCTCAGAGGATGAATTAGTCCGGTTCATCTCCCAAGGCGACAGATTCTAAAATCGGGAAGGGGCCAACTAACCATAACCATCACACTACCCAGCAAATTTCTGCTAGATCTGACCGTTAGAACCACAGAAAAAAATGACTTGTCCACTGAGTGGACAACTTTTGAGAGGGATTTAACAATTTTTGATTTTTGGTCGATTATTAAGGGTTGTTATTGACAATATTGTACCAAAAGTACTAGTTCTTTAGTGGCTAGATAAAACTTGTGGCGATTCCCCGAGAGTGTGTGTGTTTCTTAACTGACATAGTCTCAGACTTCGTCGTCATGAAGTCGGATAATTGCGCAGTTAATCAGTACAAAGTTGGAAGGTTTGGCCGAGTTGGCCTTTCGGACGAAATATGAGCGGGAGGCGCGCAGTTTAGGCAGTATATTGTTCAGGCGCGACGTCCCCCCTGATAAACTGCCAGATTAACCGAAGGTGTGGGCCCCTTAAGGGTTATCCGACGCTGAAATAATAAACCGTGAAGCAATAATTCGCGAATCTCGTAGCGGTGTAGATTGATTCTCACTTTCAGAATCGGAAGAGCCCCCCAGGGAGGCAGAGCTCGGCGAATACCGAATAAGTAACCGCAGGATTTTGTTTACAACACTTGTCTGGTCACTGAAGCGGGTCAAACCCCAAGCGCAACATAAACACCGTTGTCGAGGTATACAATATCGCGGGAGATAAAAATGGATATTTTACGCTCCCTTTCAACTTTTTTTTTTCTCCCCGCGAGCGAAGAGCGATAAAGATGTGGAGAGCACTGGAACGAAATGCGGTTAGGCGGTTGAAGAGCGAAACATGACAAAGGACTCGCCTCATATTTATGTGACCATCATCCCTATTGTGATGGGCTATTCTTAACATAAGTACGGCTCAGAGATGATGGCCTCGGATGTGTAGGTTTAGCAGCTAAAGCTCTTACCGCCTTGGGTAGAAGGATCACCCTCTACCGCGGAAATGGACTCTGATCCTGTTGAAGCCTATAAGGAAACCGTTATGGTACAGAGTGGTGCCCGATTGCCCTGTATTCATAATATGAAATCCATATGCATACAACCCTCTCTGAAAATGGCTTTGTACTCGCGATGATCATAATACGCGGAATCATTTGTAGTGTACCGCGTTATTACCCAGGACTAATTCCAATGGATTTAGATTTGAGGGTGGGACTGAGTCAACATTCTTCGAAGAGTTTTTTTTAAGATTTATTTAGTCGACAAAACCAAAATACACAGGACTAACTTAAACTCCAATCATCCAATTTAAACTCCAATTTAAACGCAATATGATTAACAACTACAGCATAACGACACTTTACCTCTTAAATACACCATAACACAGCAAAAACATTTGAAAGGATATTAACCAATAATGATCACCGTATCAAATTTATCTAGCAACAAATATATAGCACCCGTCGTAGAATACTGTACAAATGGTAACATTTCGAAAATTGCAAATTTGGAGTTCGTTATAGAATTCAATCTGTATAAGTGGTTAGTTTTTACTGTAAAGACAACACCAACTGTAGTTCGTTGGATCGCTTTGAGATGGCAGATGTAGCAGTCTTACAGTGGAGGGAATGAGCCAGTTGAAATGAAAGACAGTCACAAATCAGTTATCTCATCACCCTCTGTCTATTCGTGTCTGTGAAGGTCTTACATCGTACCAATTTCATGATTAAGATAGGGTAGGTACTTTTTTAACAAAAGACCCACAGAAGTACTCGACTCAAAGAATTTGAAAAGGGATGTCGAGATGTCGCATCCTTCACCGATTCCTATTGCCCCAAATAAGAAGCGGGACCTACTCTACCTGTAGGGCAACTACCAGGGGCGGCTACTGACGAAATCAAAGCTGCTTTTCAAGAAAAGGAAAACTACCCCTTTGTCAAAGAGATCCCGTGCAGCAACACCTGATGTGGAACCACCAAATACCGAAAATGTTGAATCTGCAGATGGTACAAGAAGTACTCCTGGATCTTCTAGGCTCAGTCACTAGGGCCTGCACTAGCGAACCTTGCTGTTCAAACATATTTTTTACTCAACTCCCGTTGATATATATATTCAATAATTTTTTAATTTGAAGTTTACCTTTCCATGATGAATCGAATAATGTCAAAAAAATAACCTCTTGAAAAATGAATCGAATGATTTTTGCTCCCCAAGTCTGTAAAAAATCAAAATATTTTTGATGTATGGATTATTTTTGCTCAAAAAATTTGCAAATTTTTTAGGTTTATTACACCCCAGGCTTAGCTCAAACCATTTGTTTTGATAGCAGTATTAGCCTTTGATGTAGTGACAACGTAGTGAATGTGGAAACTGGAGTGAACTCCTTAAAGGATTTGTAGCCGATACATGGGTTGAAGCATTCTGATATGCATGAAACGCTCAAATTCTTTCAAAATTCCAATTTTATTCATTTGACTTACATTCATGATTTGAATTTCTACTAAGCTTTGGAGTGTGCGTGTTTCACAGGTGATAGAGCGATTATCGAATTTCAGGAGATATGCATTGAGCACGTAAATCGGTTCTCAACCAAAATACCTATTTGGATTGATCAGTTGATCATATTTGTGTGCCTCCTGAAATTTAGCATTTTCTCCCAAATAGAGAAAACGTACGCATGTTTTTATTGTGGGGGGGGAGGGGGTATTGAGGTTTAATAAAAAAAACGCTGCAAATTCTTCCACAGGGGTTTATTATTCAATTGGTTTGCGTTCATGATTTGAATTTCTACTAAGCTTTGGAGTGTTCGTGTTTCACATGTGATAGAGCGATTATTGAAGCGAGGCACACAAATATGATCAACTGATCAATCCAAATAGGTATTTTGGTTGAGAACAGATTTACGTGCTCCTGTATATCTCCTGAAATTCAATAATCGCTCTATCACCTGTGAAACAGGGACACTCCAAAGCTTAGTAGAAATTCAAATCATGAATGCAAGCGAATTGAATTATAAACCCCTGTGAAAGAATTTGCAGCGTTTTTCAATTTGTATTTCACTGGATTTACCCCATATAATGTAAAATAAAGAATATATTTTTTTGAAAAATTGATTATTTTTTCTGAAAAAAAAAAAAATTGTCAACTAGGTCATTTAATCTACAACTGCCCCTTAACGACATTTGAGTTAACCTCCTCAGAATACCATAATACAGCAAAAGCAAAATTTGAAAGAATACTAACCGATAATAATTGTAAAATTTATTGAGCAACAAATATATACTCAGGGTGAGCCAGTCAGTCCTGACGGTTTTCAAAATGGAATAACTGAAAGAATTTTCAATGCCATTAAGAGAAAAATGTATTCATTAAAAAGAAGAAGATTGGAAAAGTGTACCATGACAAACCTAGAACCTTGACTCAACTTCGTGAAAATATTGAAAAAGAAATTTGTGCGATCCCTCGAGAGACTTTGGGAAGAGTGATGTCTAACTTCGCCAGCCGTCTTGATCAGTGCAAGGAAAACGATGGTCATCATTTAGAGCGATGTAATTTTCTCTGTGTAAATTTTTTTTTGCTTGTTTTATACTTATTACTAATTTCCAATCTTATTCTTTTTAATAAATACATTTTTTCTCAATGGCATGCCAATTCTTTGAGTTATTCCATTTTGAAAACTGTCAAGATTAACTGGCTCACCCTGTAGTAAAGCTTAATAGGCATTGTTTGTTGTTGTAGCCATATACTGATGAAACCACGTATTCGTGCTCGATTTAACATTGTTCCCATCGAACGAAGAACCCATCGGAATAGGATTTCTTTAAGAACGTTCAGGAACGACGAAATATGGTGAACAGAAGAAAACCAACTTAGATGACGTGTGTTACGCGGTGAGGAGGATCGTGTGGCAGAAGAAAAATAAGGTGAAGGGAAGAAAATGGGGATCGACTCCCCAGCGGAGACGAATGGCTGTCGTTGGACCCCAATATTGAATTGGGAAGTAATTTGTTTGGCTTGGAATCACTTACATTCTCCGAGTTGGTAACTTTTCGAACCTTGTATGACTTCAAATTCTTTTAGCTTGTCAAATACTTTAAGACTGGTATTGTTCTCATTTAACAACTCGACTGCTGAAATGTAATGTTTTCTTATAATTGAAATTGGAAAGTTCGTTGGTTAAAAAAAAGAGACCGGTGGAAAGTACTTTCTGAGCATCTTAAGGCTTTTTACAAAAAAAATGTAATAAACTATCTTAATTAATTATTAAAAACTCTGAAGCGGAAACCTAAACAAAAAATGATGAAAATATTCTACTTCATAACCAGTAGAAAGTACTTCAAAAATTAAGATAATTAATCAACTCTGAAGCGGAACACTCACAAGTTTGGATAAGTACTACACTTTATAAAAAAAATATCCTACTATTTGTTTAAAATGTGTTAAAAATGGATAAAAACCGTTTGAACTACCTTAAATTAGTTTGTACACTAGATTATTATTTAGAAACCTTTCTGCTCCTATTATGTAATTTCATAAAATTAAAATTTTAGAAACCATAGTAAGAATATCAAAGGAATCGACGTTGTCAATTTTCACAAATCGATGTTTGGCTGGTGGGTTAAATTCCTATCCATGCCTCAATGTAGACTGCACAGGATTTGCTTTGAGAGATTTTTGTCACTCGCCCAAAACTTTCCTGACCCAAAATTCAACTGGTCTCTGCAATTGAAATGCATCCTTCAAGAGGCAAATCTTGAAAGCTTGTGGACATCCAGGGATCTCACCTTGATTAGGGAAAAAGAGGATTTATTGAATGCCTCAATCAGCAACCTGTGCCATGCTGACCTGGAGAGATTTTCTTCGTAGTTTTTTAATTATTGCCCGCGACATTTCCCGATTGGCCCTCGACAAAGTGCTTCGTACCTCGAAAATGAACACCTATTTTATATATATAAAGAGACTTTTGTGCCAAATAAGATGCCAACCCCTCAATCTATCGAGTGATCCTTCATGGGAGAATCAACCAATTTGACAGCTCCGTAAGCTGCTCACTATGCAACGATAATAGCCCAGCCACGCTGTATCACCTCATTTCTTCATGCAAAGTTTATAAGTACGAGCGGGTCAAATACTTTGGAATTCCATATATTCACGAAGGAATTTTTTAATCGTTCCTATTGTGTAACGATAGGAGAGAGGTGGTGAAGTTGGTAGGATTCCTGCTAATAGCTCTACGGCAAAGAGCGTTCACTTTAAATGAAGGCTTTCTTTAATATGCCTACTTATTTCCCTAATTTAGAACAACAAAGATCGGAAAAATAACGGAAAATGTTATAATAAAAATCATTGAAACTCACAAAAATCGATTTAAAATAAAAAAAATACCGTCTTGAGCAAATTATTAAAACGAAAAACTTGTGGGTGATACCGTTGCAATGCTTCAAATCACAAATAAATCGTGCTAAAAATGATTTGATATCATGAAAGTGGTTTGGATGACATATTACTTGTTAAAATAAATTTGTGGAATAGTCATATGTGTAATAGTTTTCACTTTATTTGTAATTACACGAAGCATAACGTTGAACATTTTCAATTTTGAAATATTTTAAAACTTTTGAAGACTTATTTGCTTGCTTAATATGCCTATGCATTAATATTAATATACTGGCTAACCCGGCAAACGTTGTTCTGCCTTATAAATTATTTCAAGTTTCTAGATAAATCCTAGTGTAGACAAAAAGTAACTTACTTATGAGTTATGAGTATGTAAGTATGAATATGCGTGAAATAGGCATGTAGCTCTATGAAAAATGAGGGAATATAAAAATAACAAACGCCAAACATTATTATTTCCAAGTTATTATAATTTATTTCTTAAAATTACATATCACATACTAATTACGACAGTAACACTAACAAACAACATCAATCTTTCTTTTAATGCTAAAGCGCGAACAATATTGTTTGTTATCCCATTTTAAGAATCCAAGATTGGTAAAACTAAGCTTACGTTAGGATCAAACTTTAATAATAGAAATAAATGTTTGCTTTCATTGAAAAATAGATTGGCCATGAGCTAAGAGGAATTTTAATCGAAGTACTTAAAAACACTATAATTGATCAGTTATCGAGCGGGATGATAATGATTAAATTACTAAAATGGCTATAAAAAAAGGGATTTGTGATAAAAAAGAAATAATGTGTGTGTTTTTTTATGCCACATTATAAAAAAAATAAAAACTAAAAATTTGGTCCGAAAATTAAAAAAAAATTGTTAAGGGTGAATAATCTTATTATTTAGGGGTATTAAAAATTGATGTTAGCCGATTCTCAGACCTACTGAATACGCATATAAACTTTGGTAAAAATCGGTAAAGCTGTTCCGGAGGAGTAAAGTGATTAACATTGTGACATGGAAATTTTATGGTATAAAATATATATTATCTGATATATGATAATATATATAATATATCCTGGGTTCTTACAGGTTTTGTATTCCAGAAAATGACCGATAAATCGATACTTTTCACATCGAGTGCACCCAAGAAGATGAGGAATTCCGGTTATTTTTCATTTTTCCTAGGTCGATTTCAAAAATAATTTTTATAATACTGAACGTATTTATAATACCAAATATAATTATAATTACTATAATACTGATCGTAATAAATCAACACCATCGTCATATTTGAAGGGGCCGGAGCTACAGTACCATCAAGACCGGGAGGTCGTGCGGGTACTGTATAACCTGGCGCCGGGGAGCGTCTGGCCCCTGATCTGACGGCCGCGTAATCGCCGCGCTCCTACCGCTCCCGAATGCAAGGACTGTTATCCAAAATTGTTATCAAAAGTTGATCGCGATGTCCTTCCTTCTTCTGCCATAAAAATGTGATTCATATTGTAGTGTTCCGCCAAGTTATAGTTTTCTATCTAGTTTTTCCCACTACCTATCTACCTTTTCTAACGTACCTACTGATTAAGATTGGGCTTGAGTTACCTACTTGAATGCTTCTAAGGATTTCTCCAAATGATTTTAATTGAAAGTAAATACATATTATAATGTATCCCTAGCAGAGATAGGCGTTAATCGATTAATGAATACTTTTGCGATTACAAATGTAATCGTGAAACATATTCGTTGATTACGAATTATTGCTTTTGAAGTAATCGTTATTCGTTGGCGAAACGATTAGCGATTACAAAAGTATTCGTGATTAACGAATACTTTTAAAGTAATTGTGATTAACGAATACTTTTTTGCGATTACAGATACGAATAACGATTACTTTATAGGTTATCCTCCAGGAAGCGAGGTGGTGTTGTTTCACGAAGGCTCTCCTTTTTTTTCCTTTTTTTAATATTCATTTATTCATTATTTTTCCCGAAGTTTCGGAGTGGTAAAACACTCCATCATCAGGAGCGCGGCGATCGCGCGGCCGACAGATCAGGGGCCAGACGCTCCTCTGGCGCCGTCCTTATTTTATACACCTAACAAGTATGTTGAGTCAGTCATAAGAAATTCAGTCTAAGAAAACACAATGCATACTTAAACGAAAAAGGCTACTGGATTCTATCATTCAGTGAGTAAAAATTCACACGGGTGGGTTACATACTTTCTCAGTTACATACAACTTCTGTGATATCCATCATATCTTATGTGCATTTATTTATTACGAAAAAAGAAACTAAGTGATCTATTTTAATTGTTAATAATTAACAACTACAATCGATGATTCAATTTGAGACACACAACATACCTGCTACATGTCAGAAATCGTGTACGGGAATGAGCGATGATGTATGCTACAAACAATACACTAACAATTTTTGGAACTAAACAGTATAACTCTCTAGCAACATATTAGTTGACTGAATAGATCACGTGACTTCCGAAAGCATTGACATATAATGTATTATAAATACATGCGTGGATAAATTACAAAAATGAAATTAAAAAACGGATAAAGTTCTCGGATCAAAAGCTCGGTTAATAAGAGTGTCATGCAATTCAGTTATAACCTCAAACTTGATACTTTGACGCCCTACAGAATTGCGTGATAACTTCATTTCACTACCGTCATTAAACGTGAGATATGTAAAGTTATAATATAATATATAAAATGTTATAATATACTATGTTAGACTAAGTTAGGACAATAAAGTTCAGAAAACTACTGAAACTTACGAAAATCGGTTGAAAATTTGGAGAAATACAGTTTTAAGCAAATTAATACAAGGAAAATGTTTATGTAAAACGAATTGAAGGTTAAAAAACATTTGTTTTAAAACCCGTTGAAATGTTTCAACTCACTAATTAATACTGGTAAAAATGATTTGATATCATAAAGTTGGTTGGGTTTCCAAAATATTGTTTGTTAAAACAAATTCAAATTGCTACACTCAATATCACAATGTATTTTCAATTTTGAAATATATATAAATTTTGAAGACTTATTACTAGCCTAATTATCCTGCACTAATTTAGAACAATGAAGTTCAGGAATATAACGATATAAAAATGTGATATAAAAAATTACTGAAACTTACAAAAATATTCTAAAAATAAAAAAACATACAGCCCTAAGCAAATCATTACAAATAAATCGTGCAAAAAATGATTTGATTTTATAAAGTTAGTTTGGTTGGCAGAATATTGTTTGTTAGTTGTGTATGTAATAGTTTTCACTTTATATGTAATTACACTTAACATGTAAATTTAGACAAGAATTGGCTTAGATATGATGTGTTAATGTTACGAAAATTTTTTCGTACGGGCATTTTACATGACTGGACAACATATTTTACCTTGAGGTGGTCAGTGTTCGTTCGCGTGTAACCGAAAATCGAACGCTGTTCTACCTATATTTACCGCATTTACGAGTACATCGTCACTGAGTGATGGCAAGGGCAATGGCTAACACTGTCCTCTAATACGCATTCTCTGTTTTGAACATGGTAAAGCGACAGAGGCCTTCCAGTGAAACACGGTAAACAGAAAAGGGCTTTCACACCGAGCTTTCACACTTTGACAAGGGACCTCGTCAAACGCCATCTCATGGATTGAAAGCATTGTTCACGCCGGTTCACCCTCAGTCAAGTGAGGCCAAAATATTTCCTGGAGTTTATCAAACAAGGTAGAAACGACGATAAAGGCAAAACACGAGAATTACTTATTACTGGTTCTCCAAGTGCTTCGGGTGGCTTGTCGCTGACAGTCTATTTTCTCGATTCATTTCGTCTAAAATATGGCAACTTGCGAATGTGAGGAGCCGAGAGCGGGATTGAAACACGCGGGACTTTCCCCTCGTGCCCGATAACTCATCACAATAGCGGGACCGCTCGAGAAACAACGAAGCAAGTTTAGACATGTCATCAAGTTTTTAATGAGTGGGTTTCCAGTTTCTATCCGATCTACGTCGGTACCATTACCGATTTTCTGTTGTTTTTTCCAAGTGTCGCGGTGAGGGGTCAGGAAATAGGAACTCTGAGGCAGATAGTTATTTTTAACGGTCTCCTGCAACGGAATACATGTCACCGCATCTAATGATACCTTTCGAGCAGAGAAAATGTTTAATTTAATTAAAATTTAAATACAAAAGCGAGAATTTCCGGAATTTCTTGTTCCTTCGAAATTTCAATATTAGAAACATTTTATAACAGTTGACCAGGTGTTTATTTTAATGCAGAGAAACAGTTTGTAGGCTCGCATTCCCTCTCCGCCATTTTTATATTGCCTCACTAGCCACGCATCCAAATTCTCCTACCAGCTGGAAGTGAATCGAATAAGCCCACTCTGACCGTTTGTTTCCGAAAGATAGCTCCAGATCCATATTATAAAGATTGGATGACAATTTTGTGATATTAATGTCTGGACAAGATTTGTGAGAGGTACAGTGTCAAAAGCCTTTGTCATATCTTTGATTACTACCAATATTTTTTCTCCCGCGTCTAGGGCTAACGTGATTTTTCCACTAGGCACATGATTGCATCGAGGGTACTTTTACCCGCTTGAAATCCAAATGGGAGAGAGAAAAAACAGTTATTGATCATTATATGGAGTGGAATGTTGGATTATTTGGGTGTGTGAAAAGTATAAATTGATTTGCCAAAAGCTCGAATCGGTATGCCAAAAGTTTAAATTGAGATTCCAAAAATATTAAAATTGATTTGTGCCAAAGGTTCGAATTAATTTGACAAAATTTTCAATTTAATAAAATGCCAAAAATTCAAATTAATTTTGCCAAACTAATCTGATTTTCTCTTTTCCTAACTGTATGTGTGAGTGAGTGAGTGTGTGTGTGGTTCCTCGTGGTATCACCACCCGCGTCATCCAGGGCTCTTACCTAAACTGGTGGTCATTTTATGGGGGCACTTCCTTTCATCGCTCTCTTCCTCCTCCATCATCCTCAACTTCCCATATCCCAAGGGCCGGCGTCGGGTAAACCTTGGCGTCCTCCCCACTTTTATTTGATTTAGTTTTTCATTTTCATATTTAATGGTGTACCCGCCTTTGAGGATTTATTAAGAAACAAAAATGTGTGTGTGTGTGATTTCATTCTTCTGGTAGCTAAATTGCTGCTCCGTCTTCCAGTCGAAGTCCTCGTACGTGTTTCCTTGGGCCCCTTAGCCAAATTGATTTTCAGGAATTATGATTTGACTTTTAATAAAGCCCAATAGATGTAATTTCAAAGATGTTTCTTTGATTTTTTGCAATATTTGACAACAAAGATATTGGCCTATAGTTATTGATGGACTTAGGATCACCAGTCTTGTAGAGAGGTGCAATTATGGTACTTTGATAGATATTCGGGATACATACTGTTTTACAGGTTAGATCAATAATAACGGCAAGTGGCTTATTTATGTACTCTTTTTGTATTTCGGTGCCTTAATTCATTAATTCACGGAGAATATTTGGGGCCATTCCAACTCACCTGATAAACCCTGGGAATTCCCTGAAAGATTCTAGAGCCCGATCTAGTAACCTCCAAATTCATACAGTCCACTATACATCCTCAACCGAGGAAGATGGACTGCACGCTTAATACCCTGTATCGACACATGGATGAACATACCACATGGGGAGGTGAACTTTTTCCAGGCGCAGTTCCTCTCAGGCTATGGACTCTTCTACGCCTACTTGTATAGGATGGGGAAAGTGGATGACCCAGCATGCCCGTATTACAAGGAAGAGGATAATGACGATGTGTTCCATGCTTTCTTTAAATGTGAATACCGGGCTGCCAACGGAAGTTGGCTTCAGCAGACACTGGAGCTATCACCTCAGGACATGACACCAGAATATATCTTAAGTAAAATGCTTGACAGTGAACAGAACTGGACCGCCGTAGCATCCTTTTCTGAAAAGATCCTGGAAATGAAGGCTGTGAAGGAACGGGAGAGGCAGAGCAGAGAGAACACGGACCGAGAGTAGTAACAAATCCCTCCCTAGAACCAGCCTGAAGTAATGTGTCAAACAGTTCCAGGCTGAGTTCCGTCGTGGGAAATGGAAGGTGAGGTTTTAGTGGGTTTGAATCCCACATAACCCGAAGTGCGGTCCCTTTTGGGTATCTTAGGAGATCCGATTTCCACCTAAGGATTTCAAAGATTTCCTCACCTGCCACCGAAAAAAAAAACTATACATCCCCAACAGATCATTTACCACAGACTACGTCTAATTTACAAAGATCAGACTTTTACGTAAAAGGGGTAGCTAATACACAAATAATAAACTTCTATGTCATAATTTGCAGCGTTTTCGTTCAGAGTTCTCTCGAAATGATCTTCCAGTGTTTTCTTATCGCGGTCCTCTAAGAAAATTCAACTTCCAAAAAAGGGTCAGCGTAAGTTTAAGACTTTTAATAATAAATCCCCTAATTTCGGTTAAGTAGTTGCCGACCGACTCCATCTCCGCGCCTCCCCGACGTCCCATCACCGGTAACCACTTCAAGGGGCTTTGCGGGAACGAGATTCGGGACCGCCGGGGACGGTATTGATCGGCCGCGGCCGATAGAGAGCGCGTCCCATCGACTCAGCCCAACTTGTTTGGATCACGGAAGCCCGGTAAACACTCCATCTTAGTCTTATTTAAGATTGAGCAAACCCTCTTTCGGTCTCTCTATTGGCGTCCCATCTTTTACCAAACAGCGCGTTTTTTTTTTTGGCCTTCCTTTCCCCTCCTCACCACCCAGAAACCGGTAAGAGAAAACATGAGAAAAGATTCAGACTGTTCCTTGCCGAGAATACCTCTGGGTTTTTAGACCGTTATAAACCTCCCCTAACTTTTTCCTTTCTGGTTTCCTAATTATTCCGTAAAATAAATGTTCATCGTCGGATAAATATACAAATCAACATAGTTTGAAATTTCGAGCGTCACAAGAAGATTCGATAAATTTTTTATATTTTATATAAGCTGGTAACACAGAAGGATTTGTTTACAATTGAGGAGCTTACTTTCAAAACGGCACATATCCAAATCTGGGAGAAAACGTTTTTTTCTCAATTTTCTATCTCTGAATATGAGTCGAATCAGATCCCCCTGTCATTTCCGAACAAAACAGAATACATCCACGTCAATTCCGGGGCCAAAGTTATGTGTTTGCATCGAAAGGTAACAAATCCGTCCCCTACATTTTTCTCAGTGCCTTGCAATCCAAATGGCACATATCCTCCGAATTTCGTCAGGCAATAAGCCGTGGATTTTCAAAAAGGCACACATCCAAAAAAGAAGCATTGCGCCTTCGTCTTGACGTTGAATATTTACACTAGACTCGATAGATGGCGAACGTGACAAATGGGAATATGGAGTCAGGTAAAGTTTTCAATAAAACCAACAAAATGGAGAATGAATTCTTTTGTTTTCAAAAAGGCATGAATCCATGAGTTTTGATCAAAAGGGCACATTTCCAAAGTGAAAATGGATATACAGCCTCGTGTTTTGGAGAAAATTGATTCATATTCTGAGGCATCTTTATCTGTGCCTTCTCACACATTACTCCGATGAGAAATTGCAGAAAAACATCTCCACTAATCTGCAAATCTTTTTTTCACTTCCTGAACATTTTGTCGGAATGGATACGTGCCTGTTTGATAAGCTCCTCAATTATAAAATTGATCACACATTTAATTGTCTACCTTATAATACAATTGCAACGTAAATAAATGGATAATATTAGTTTGTCTGTAAGCTCGCCCATCACTTCAGAATCAACCGAAACGAGCTGATTATTTTTAAGTGCATTTGTGTTGCTTTAAGGAAGGACTCAAACTACTTCACCATCATCATAAAGTTGGATAGACCCACCACATTCAATGTTTGGTAAAAAGCTGGAAAATGGGCCTTTACGCTGTGCAGAATCAAATTCCTATCAGAACAAATGAAGATTAATACTCATTTGAGTCAATTTTACAATATGCGATTGTAATATGGAGAAATACTTTCAAGTGCTTGATATTTACAATTTCTAAGATCTAAAAAACTGGTTTCCTAAATTTAGATTTTTTTATTATACAATGTAGATGTTGCTAGATGTTACTAGATCTAGATCTTACCTATGTTGCTTATGTTACTCTAACGGTATAGTGATGTACAAGCACGCATGATTTTCGTTTGTTTCCTCAAAATTCAGGATTTAAAATTTTACATGTTACGAGAATGGTATGTATCCATGACAATGAGCTTTGTCAACCAAAAAACGATAGAATTACGTAAACGATGTGTAGGTAAGGTTGAATGAGACAGATATCTGATTTCAGTTTTACCTGACTTTGTGCTAGAACAAGGATCACATTTTAGTATTAGTATTTATTTAGTATCAAATACCAAACTTGAAAAAAAACAGCTATGACGGCTTTTTGTAGCCAAACAATGAAGTTTAAAATTGACGACAATGAGAAAACAAAATTAACCTTCTGCAATTAGGAGTCTAATGAACACTTATGAAATTGAAACTTGCATTAAATAGAGTTTTTACATCTCTATCCCAAAATTAATGCTAAACGAATCAATAAGGTTGATTAAGAGTGATTTTCAAACCCATGGCAATGAGAAGTATGATACGTACACACCTGTTTTACAAACGGCTAAGTTCATTTTTGAGCCCCAACTGTACAGAAATGGCGGAAGCATGGTGTTTCATCAAAGGGCAGGGTTACCAACGCCGTTTAAAAAAAAATGCGCTCATTTGCGAGAGCGTACGATGATTTCCTTCAAACCCATGACAATGAGAAGGAGGTTTGGGACAAACTTTGAGCACTTGATTCGTACAGACTATCTAAAAGTTAATCCCACTTGTAAGCGCACCAACTAATTCTAAAAAAATACTTGTTAAAATATTTCCGGTAAAACGTACTTTGAGCGGATAAAATTTCGGATCAAGTTCAAATTCTGACTCACGGACAGACCATGATATAAATGAGGTTAGTAAAGTACATTTCGATCATTTTTAAGCATGCAATGAAAAGTAGCCGAACTTTATGACAGCCATAAGTAGGCCTGGTAACCACATAGTAATTGCAAAAATAATTTTTGGGAAAAGTTGAATAGAACATTATTTATTAACGAAGGACAACGATTGTCCCGTTAAATGAGAATCACCCATATGAAGAAATACTTTCAAGTACTTAATGTATATACAATTTCTAAGATCCAAAACTGGCTTTAAGAACATTGTTTAAAAAGCCCGGGAGCCATTCCACCGGTACATTATTTCATGATTTGAATTTGTTAACGGTCCATCTGTTGTACACATTGAATATGCTCAAACTAATTCGTAAACACGAAAGTATATATTTGTTGACGTAAGACAGCGGCAATCAAAACCGTGTCGATTGAAATTACCGAGAGTTTAAACTACATTTGCTTATAAGACGACAAAATAAATAAAAAATTGTTGAAAAAATTATAAACCTTATGATGTTAAGTAAATAGTGAACAACTATTTAAAAAAATAAACTTTTAATCCAATAAGATATTACCCGTACGTACAATGGCCATTGGTGAAAATTATTTACTGACCAATAATGTTTTCTCTAGAAAATAGAGGTTGTTGGATTCACACGTGACATAGGGATAGTAGTTTGAACTAAGGTGGGTTTACGTTGTTACGTACATTGGTGTTAAACCCGCGGTCCGCTGGGCGTTAGGATCTATTGTGACGCGTTTTTTTAGCGTCCCGCCAACCTATTTGCTCGTAGTTAGTTTGGCAGCACTTACATCTGTGAGCAGCTATTTACCAAAATGAATAAGGTGAAAACGAAACTGAGTTTTCTTCAAATAGATTCATCCAACATAAAAGTTAATATTGAAAAATTAATCAAAGAAAAAGAGTGCAAAGTTTCACACTGAACTCAACAACTAAACATTTTTATATTTTGAATGTAGATTTGTGTTTTGTAACATTTTTAGTATAGTTAAAATATACAGTCTATTTTTTCATGTATTTAATACATGTTTCACAGTTTAAGTCATTGCATATTGATTTTGACTATAATTGACATAATAAACCTTTTTATCTTAATTATTCATGTTTTCTTTCCAAAGAAAAATACTAGTACTAGTAGTTATATAATAAATAACATAATATGTGAGGGTGAGCGTATATATTTTTATTGTTAGAAAACCACGTATATTATCACACAAAACTACGTATGTATTAAAAACATAAATTACAAAGGAATGAACTTTTCCTGAACCACTGACGCTTGAAACCAAGGCACTCGTTGATCCTATCAACAAGTCAACATTAACAAGTCAACAATCAACATCAACATTTATGTATGTACGTGAGTGTGTGTGTGTGTGTGTGTCATTGGATGATTAGATTATTGCGGCCCCTGAGCCCTTTTACAATTCAAAAATGGATGTTTATCCATATAAGGTTGAGGACCCTTAGTCTAGAAAGTTATTATCTCGACTATTTCATATTGTAGAACATTTAGATCAATTCCCGACAGAAAAGGTAACGCAAATATCTACAGGTAGTTGGTGGGAATGAAGAAAGTAAAACGACGTTGGGAATTTCAAGATGTTTTACAGTAAAAGGGCCGTGCGGAATCGCAGTTTGCTTTTTCGGTACTTTCCTTAAATGTTTTCAAGGCAGCGGGACCCTCCGGGAAGCGAGAAGGGAGCTGTTCCAAGAGGTCATAACAGGGCAAATGTATTCAACGATAAATATTCAAAAGAGGTCAATGCAATTACCAAAGGAAGACCCCGCTGGCTCGGGGAGTGGGATCCTTTTGAGTCAAGTAGAAGCCGGGAAGGACCAATCCGGCCCGTCCAAGTGGGAGAGAGAGGAAGGTAGTCCTCCCTGTTCTACCGCACACACCTTCCGTTCCGCCTCTCTCAAACGTTTCGGTGAAATTCAATTCCGGTTGCCGTTCCTGCCGAGGCCTCTTCGTTGAAGGGGGTGCGCGGAAAGAAAATCATATATCACAACAGATTTCATTGTAAGTCTATTCCGGCTGTAAGCCTCGGAACCTCTCACTCGGCGAAAGGTTTTTCAATCCGAGTTGAGCTCTCATCATTGTGAAACTGTTGATTGGTGCCGATATTTGACATCTTATATTCACCTTGGCGTGTGAGATTTATATTTCGAAGAAAAGTGATCCCCTTCCAATCGAAGGTTGATGTTTGCCTAGAAGAGCCATATCTAGTCTGTATTTTGAACTTTGAAGAGATGGAAGAAGTAAGACAAATACGAATCGCTCATTTTGGTTTATTATTCAATAATAAACCATTGTTATCGCTCTGGAAAAAAATTCTAACCCCCCCTGAAAATTTCACGGTTTACGTTTCAAAGGGTGTAGAATCCCAATCTGCAATACAAATTTTTCAGTCCGCCCGCCGTACGCCGTACGCACGATTTCTCCCAAACGGCTGGAGCAAAAGATCTGAAATTTTCAGGAAAAATCCATCTTGGTCCGACGACGCCCCAATTCTTGAGCCAGCTCTCTCACTCAATTTAAAGTGCCCTTTAAGGGCTGTCAAAGTTTTGTAAAATCCCTAAAAATTGAAGCATTCTGATATGCATGAAACGCTGATAGGAGGCACACAAATATGATCAACTGATCAATCCAAATAGGTATTTTGCTTGAGAACAGAAACCTGAAATTCAATAATCGCTCTATCCTGTGAAACACGCACACTCCAAAGCTTAGTAGAAATTCAAATCATGAACGCAAGCCAATTGAATAATAAACCCCAGTGAAAGAATTTGCAGCGTTTTTACTCACAAGCTAACTTCAATATTATCCGATTTACTCCTATCGCTGGAAATATAATCTGCCTACAGAATTCTACAGGATGTCCCAAGAGTTATGCACAATCCGACTCCTACGTGCTCTACGAGTCATTTCCAACCCAAAATGCCTCATAGCAATTTTTTCCAGAGGCCTCGTTTCTGTATTTGTCCCGCATGTTTCCTACGTCATGTGGTTGTAGAGGGGCTTTCACGTACTTCAGGTTTTATGATTTTTTGGTTCATGTGTACGATTACTAGGAAATTCTTCTCCCAATCCGGATAATCTTCTGGTACCTTCCGTATTAACGACTCTTTAACTTCGTTTAGAATCCTTCAGCGGAACCTTCCATTAAATAGAATTGTAACTCTACTATCCCGGCAATGCATTGGAAAGGAGTCGTTTCGAAGAACCATTCCGAGCCTATACCTCGTGTAAGCGTCACGAAACAACAGAGAGTCCTCAATGGCTAAAACAGACTGTGAGAGGGTCATGAGTCCGAATGTGTATTATAAGGTTTACTCGCCGTAAGAAGGGTTTAGCTTTCTCCGGAGGCCCAACGTAGATTGGGGGATTTATATCAATAACGGAACACTCGAGGCCTTATTGCCAGAAAGCCTCCTTCCCACGGTATTTCCGATATAATTTCGCCGACAAGTTTAATTCGTTCGTAGGTGCCCTCGTCGATTCACCGTGGAAACGCTTCTTGATTTTATTACCAACTTCCATCCGGTAAGCGGATTACGTGTTAGTGATCAGTTTCATAATCGCTTTAGCAGTATAATGGCGATGCCCGCTCGATTCACGGGTTCATAACTACGTGAACCTTTTTAGCGGATTTTCTGAGAAAAGTTCCTCCACAACGCCATGACCATATGAATGAAGTTTCGGCTTTTCTTCTTCGTTCTATTGTGAGTGACATTTACGTGTGAACAGATTCGTATGTTGGGTCATTGAATGGCTCATTTATTCCACTCCATCAGTAAATTTTGATTTACCATCTTCAATAATGAATTATGAGAAATAAAATATTGTAACCTCCTCCTCTTCTTCCGCCAAAAGTTGTTAGTTTTTGTTTCAAGATGAGATTACAAAAAACAATTAAGAAAAGCCGTGAATTATTATCCAAAGGTTTATTATTATTTTATTCGATTACTGTCCTACGTGAATCAACGGACTTCCATTACTGAATTGTACAATCAGGGATGATACTTTCTAGATACACTAGGAAACATACAAAGACTTAACTAGAGAAGATAAAAACCACCTCGCTGCTTGGGATAACGCCAGCCATACGGTATAGCTCAGACCTCCTGTTAAACTTACGGCCGACCGTCTACCTACTAGATTTTTCAAAAGACGTTGTTCCCACTTCATGCAGTCATTCGCGACCACGTCGCTGAACATACTCACATACTAGCACGTCTCGCCATTTTTTCAAATTCTGAGCGAATAGGTGATCGTACACCTACCTGAGTAGTCTCATTGGGTTTACAGAGGTAAGTTCTATCTAACCAAGAAACATCGAAAGTTCTTGAGATTCCGATTTTTTGATAGGTTAATCCTTGCATATCAAAGTCATATCAAACGCAGCAACTACCGGGATCAGGCTGGTAGTGGACGGACAGAACGTCGAGCAGGTGGCGAAGTTTAATTACTTAGACAATGGGTATCATAGACGTGGTTGTTGGTGGGGGATTGAAGTAGCGGCGGTGCATTTAACAACATGCGTAGTATATTGTGTCACCGGGATTTGAATTTCGCACTGCGCTGGCACTGGTTAAATGCTACGTCTGGTCCATACTCCTGTACGGAGTAGAGTTGTGAACATTAAAAGCCAAAGATGTTAAACGGCTAGTGGCTTTTGCATTGTGGCTCATCCGGCGTATGCTAAGGATCCTTGGGACTGCCTGGCTCCGCAACGATTATATTCTTCAACCAAATTCCCAGCAGCCGGAGTTGTTACTGACTGCGAAGAGACGCAAAGTGCCTTACTTGGGACACGTTATGCGTAGCCCCAAGTACCAGTTGCTACAAACAGTAATGATGGGGAAAATCAGTACGGAAGCGGGCGTCATGGTTGTCCAACATACGGAGCTAGACGGGGATCAACTAACCGGCGGATCTCTTTCATTTGGCTCAGGATCGTGAGATGTTCGCAGATATGATCGCCAACCTTCAATGACGGAGATGGCACTTGAATAAGAAGAATCCTTACATATAATTCCTTAGGTTTGATTGATCAAAATGCCAGAATTACTGACACATTCCGGATCAATGTGTTTTTAGTCGAATTTTTAAACTTCGGTCAAGTAGTTTTGGGGGACAGTTTCGGACGGCACTCAGCCGACAGGAGGATCTTGTTTTATAATTTTCAATGAACTTTCAATCGTCCAAGAAAACAAAATTTGATCGATCCGGGACGTGTCGGTAATCTTGGCATCTCGATCAATTAACCATATGGGATTATATCAAAGGATCAAACCATTAACAAATCGGAACCTCAAAAACTTTCGATGTAAGAGGGTAGCATTTTGTCTGATCCAAATAGGAATTAGCTCGGTGAATCGAATTAGACCTCTCCTATTATTTGACGATCTTTCGTTTGCTCTCAAAACGCAGGTTTGCCTTCCACACAAGATTGGACGTTAAACAAATTGACTGGCGACAAACCCGTTGTAAGATGGATTCGATAAGAACACACTAGTCAAATCGCCGTCTACGACTGATTTTTTCGTTACTTATATATATATTTGCAGACAAGTGAAGAACAGATAGGTGTTTTATTGTATCTGGTTAAATTACAGTTGTTCTATCAGTGGATTTCTACGTCCTATTCAAATGCAGTGCATTACACCACTATAGGCAGTTTGATATCAGCCTTTGTTTGATTCAAATCGACTAGTGTTTGCCTGAGTTTTTTAATCTAGATATATGTTTCAGTTGTTCTATTAGGATTTGTTTCTGAGTGTACACAACAAGCAGTATCTCTAGCGTACAATCGATTTTGGTAGTCCGGTAACCTTGCAGGAGGACTGTCGAATATTGAAAAAATAAACCTGTAGCTAATAATTCGCAAGGTTTTCAACATTTTATTCTGTTAATTTTACTCAAATGTTCTCCAATCTGCTTTATAAACAAAATGTTAAACGTACACTTTTTATATAGTTCTCATATATGTTTGTAACGGTGTTCCTAAATCGGTGGTAACAACGAGAAACAATAGCACATTTAAGTGGTAATGATGCGATAATACTGTAATATGCCTCGTTGCGCAGTGTAGTAACTACTCATGCTATTGTCTAGTTTAATTATTTGAAATCTTAATTGTTCAATGTCAAAGATGCGAATTGCTAATCAAACAGTTATTCCAATCACGGATTCTACGCGCTGTGTCCAACAAATCCATCATTTTCTTGGAGGGTCTTCAGAATTTTGTTTAGAATGCAAGTACAAGGAGCATTCTGCCCAAGGAGCTAAACGAAAACATAATTTTAGCTGTTTCTCGACACTGGCATCGTGAAGACAACACTGAAATAATTTACTTGGTAAAAGTTTTAGCATAGCTCTTCCCACTAAAAATTTTAGTATAACACGAACCAGTCCGTATTTCTTTTTCCTATTTCCACTTTTTCAAATGTGAATTAGAAGTCTAATGGTTCCAAATCCCCTTTTTACATAAAAAGCGTTGGTTTGAAGTGGACCAACCAAGTTTTGAAAATGGGTTCATCACAGAACACCCTTTTTTAAGTAGCAATTTTTAATGGAATTCAAATACATTTCTCATCAGAATACGTGCAGATATTTCTGTATGTTCTAGTCGAGGTACTGTGTCTTCTTGGAATTTCCATTTATATTTGGACAAAATAGAATAACGACCGCGGAGCGCCTAGTTTTCGATTCTTGTCATTCAATTAGTCCGTGCCTTTTCGTTAGTAGGTAAAAGTTGCAGCTTGTTGATGAAATATTCTCCTCGAGCCTGAGAATATGTAATGTAACTGTAAAAACGCTGCAAATTCTTTCACTGGGGTTTATTATTCAATGATTCATGATTTGAATTTCTACTAAGCTTTGGAGTGTACGTGTTAACAGGTGATAGAGCGATTATTGAATTTCAGGAGGCACACAAATATGATCAATTGATCAATCCAAATAGGTATTGTGGTTGAGAACCGATTTAAGTGCTATATGCATACCTCCTGAAATTCAATAATCGCTCTATCACCTGTGTCCAAAGCTTAGTTTCAAATCGTGAATGATTGAATAATAAACCCCAGATAAAGAATTTGCAGCGTTTTTAAAATCGTTATCTGCGTTACGGATAACAGTCCACTTTTTTAGTTTGTGTTTTGCAAGCGTACATTTTGTTCTCTTCTTCGTATTGGCCTGTCTCGTATTATTGAATGTATAATACTTGAACAAACATACTTTCCACAATAGCCGAGACTATTGCATCACATCTACAAATGCAATTACAGATCGAACATCGTTCACCCAATCAGCAAATGGCTAATTTATATTATCAAGAATGTAAGAAATGTAATGAGACAATGGAGACCCAGACTGGTAAAATTCAGTATACTATTAAAAATCAGACTTTTAGGATTCATAATTTATTTTACAGAATTGAGAATATTCTTCATTTTAAAATATTTTGACTTAATCAATGAAGTTCGTCACTCTGAAGCCACGTGAGCAAATCATTAGGCTTGAAATGGAGGGAGGGATTAATCAAACGTAAAATCAATACTCTCGTCATATAGATGATGAGGTTATAATTAATATTGTAGTGGTTACATGGAGCTGGGTCGGGCTGCCGCTGACATTCACACAAAGGGCCAGCCTTCGAAATTACTTAGGCCTTGTATTATTCGGCTCCTACAGATCAATATTGCGTCATTATTGTTCACCAATCAGTGAGATTTCTTGATGGAATGTGCTGTTATCTTATTAACCCTAGCGCGTATCTGTCGGTTGTGAAGGATGGGAGGTGCTGATTAAAAAAACGGAGCACGAAGTTTCATTATTATTGCATTAGAAGACCCTTCTTCATAAATCATGCATCCATGTTTATTAGACGTAGTCCCTGGTTCTTTGTAAACATTCGGCGCTTTCACAGTTTGCAATTATATGTTAGAGGCCACGAATAGATTTCCAATTCCATTTCAGCTCAGTTGTTCTGGAAGCAATAAAATAAGCCATAAGGGTGTTCCAGCTGGTCTGTTGACACACATTTTGATATATACATATTTTGATTGACTCCTTAATACCCTAAAGACGATATAATATGACTTCGTCATGAATTTTACCACTTGAAAACTATCAATTTTCTAGCGCCTCAGTATGTAACACGTATGTATCAAAATGTCTACAATTGTGACATATACCGTGTATCGACATTGGGGTTGCAACCCACGAAAGGAACAACTGAAATTTAACGAGATAGAATAAAACACCAATTTATGATTCCACTTGTCGGCGAGCATATTAACACTCTTGTTGAATGTAAGGCTTCGTAGAATCTTGTAGATCACTGGAGTAGCATGTTTTTAAGTGCACTCCGTCCTCCCATCCAAGATAGATAAAAGTAAATAGAGTTGACAAACATAGCAAACTGAAGCTACGACCGTATGAATACGAAGTATGGCTGCTTCAGCCTCAGAAGTTATAAGAATTTGGACAGATGACTTCATTAAATCTACTTTTAGCTTTACTCCCTTGAGCGGAAAGAAGCTTGTAGTAAAAACTCCAAGGGCGGGAGGCATAATCCCGAACAGAGCAATAAACAAAGTGCCCGTGATTGATGTGAAGGTCGGTGGTCCCTGGGTTTGGTTGAGTGAAACTTGAACATGTTTACTATCGGAAAATACAGAAGTACTCGCTCCCTGGTATACTCATTGCAGTAGGTGCTCTGGTGAATTGGATGGACGTGTGGAATTCTTTCCTGCCTCTGAGATGTAGAGAGGATTCTGGTCCATAAATTGGATATAAAAGAGGTCATCTTGGCAGTGAACGAGGTGAGATTGTCTTCTAAAGACTGCTAGGGAGGAAGCCTAGAGTTGAGTAGCGGTCACCCATTCAAGTATTAACCCTTGTTGCTGCAATCAATAGGATAATAGCCTGACATATTTCGGCGCAATGCCATGATTGACGGCGTGACCAATGTTGCCGTGATTGATTGGCATATGGTCTTCGGATTGGATAGAGAGCCACTCAAAATGTTTACGAGCGGAAAAGAGTAAAGAACCCACCCTGATGTACATGCAGGTGAATTGGCAGAACATGTGGAATTTGTTCTTGCCATTGTGACATGGAGAGGAGCCTGGTACAAGAGGTCGGCGAATAGTTGAAGCAATTGGGTATAACCTGAGTTTATTCTTAGAGTGAATGAGTACTAAATACTTGGAGGTTTACTCCTTTGGATTCCCTTCATACTAATACACAATAATGACAATCTTACAAACCAAAACCAAGGTGAAGAGCGGAATCCTGTAGATGGGTAAATGCCTACTCTTCTTTGGTCTCTTTCACGAAGGACGCAGATATCCAGGGTGGAAGCTAAATTCATTCTTGACAACGAATATTTTGATTATTTAGAATCGCATCAGGTACTAGGATTTATTTTTTGTGATGTTCCTCCTAACGAATGGTTTATGTTACTGCCTAAATTCGCAGTCCTTATCAAATGAGGAACTGTTCGTCACAACAGGAGCATGTAAAGAAAGAAAGTCATGGCACAACATCAGCGAAAATCTTGTGAACCTACCGAAGATAAAAAACATAGGTTAACAATGGTTATCTCTGATGATTCGAGCTTATATTAATCGTGTTTTAAGTGTTTATTTTATTATATGTGATATGAATTGAACCAACGGAATCACAAAAGCCACTGTTTTTATGGAGTTGGAGTTTGTTTTGGTGGTCTGGGCGCAAATCTCGCATTTCAAAAATATAAAAATACCTATCCTAAATCAGTTTTTTTAGTAACGTATAGATAAGTGGAAAAATGAATCGGAATTTATGGTAAAATTACTGACTATGCGTTTAGAAGTTGAAACCTGCATTGATGTTGAAATGTGCGACCCTAAGAAAAACGGGACAGTAGACCTCCATGGTTCTACAGCCAGATCATTTAAATGATTAATTTTACACATTTAAGTACCGAAGATGAAAAATTGCCTATGCAACCTACAAATATGGGATTCTAGCTTAGAGGAGGGGAGCTAGTAAACAGAGATAAAAGCTACGTCTGGGGGGGGGGGGGGGGCTAACAAGGGTTTACGTGAGCGCATTCTGTGTTCATAAACGGTACTTACTAAGCCTAACCAACTCCCTGGAAAAATATGTAGATTCAACCAGAGCACCAGAGAGGCTAGTGCTTACAAGGTGGCAGGTACACGAATGATCCGCTCGGGCGGACGGAAAAGTGGTGATGCCGGGATAACAAAGGGCAGAAGGAGCCCACCCGAAGGGTAGTAGAAGGAGTGTGGAGACGGGAGGGGGGAACTGTCGGGTCGGTCGCTAAGAACTGGATCGTACCCCTGTTAATCATTTAAAATATAAAAGCAGCGGCTTCTGCTATGTTCGAACCCACAACCTCCTGTACTGCAAGTCCCAGCTCTTGAGACTTGATGAACTAGTCGTAAAGTTAGTCTTACATCCGTTGTTAACCGGTAGGTTCACCTGATGTTCACTAGGCAGCTCTGATGCTAAAGTACGACTTTAGATCATCTGACTTCGTGAACTAACTAATATCTCAAAACGTCTGCCAAGATTGGAGAGCTTAAAGCATCTCCGTTTGTGATGTACTAATAATATTATTCTAAATTAGCCGTCCCTTCAGAAAACAGGGTGGGTGGTATTTAATGTCCTTTCGGACTAAACGGCGGCCTCAGATAAATCACTTCTCTGGGATCCCTTCGCGATGTAATATCAAGCGGACTCGAGCGGAAATTGACCCGTCCAACCCTTGTCCTGCCTTGAATTGGTGGGTAACTTAGTTGGAACGTTAGGCGGTCGGATGATCAACTGCTTCTGAGTCGGAGGACTTTACCAGGTCCGAAGAAGAGATTTCTAGAGATTGACGTTGATCCGTTGAACTTCAACATTTTCATAAAGTTTTCAGTAATTCAATGCTATTACGTCAACCATACTGTGCATAACAATACTGTCCAATATTCATAGAAGGAAGAAGCTTCTAGGTGGAATCCTGAAGTAATGTGTCAAACAGTTCCAGGCTGAGTTCCGTCCTGGGAAATGGAAGGTGAGGTTTTAGTGTGTTTGAATCCCACATAACCCAAAGTGCGGTCCCTTTTGGGTATCTTAGGAGATCCGATTTCTACCTAAGGATCTCAAAGATTTCCTCACCTGCCACCGGAGGAAATATTCTTAGAATGTCGTCGGACACACCCTGCGCACCCAAAGGCTTGAAATGGAAGTAATACATCAATGTCGAATGGAAAAATGTTAATTGTTAAAACGTTTTTTCTTAAAAACAATTCAATGATATAGGTAATAGAATATGTCGTGCACTTGAGGCAAACAAAATTATGCGTGGAACTAGACCAAAAATTGACCAAAACGCCGCACTGTGATCCGGAATCCAAATCTAGCTGACCAAAATCTATCCTGCGCCAATTTTAACATATTTCCTCACAAACCTCGTGCCATTTTATAGGTTTTTTTTCCACTCAGAATATGGTGTTAACGGTTTTGAGATAGGCCTTGCCGAAGAGCAGATATTATGAGGCAAAAATTCACTATGAGTAATAATGATGAGGAACATAATTTTCTCTTCTGTCATCACATTAGTAACTATAACTCGATTATACTCGATTATATTGATGTCCAATCTCCCATGGGACATCAAAGTTCACCATTTCCATGGCCGAAATCACATCATCACTATCGTAATCTGCATTTCGTCTTGATTGGTGAGCAGCGCCTTGGCTGAGATGAGACCTCTCACTGTCGAGATCAACTTTTTCTGGAAAATGTCCCTGTTGGTCGCAATTCTGGAACATTTTCTGAAATGGTTTTCACGGATTCTTTTGAAAAACTTGTGCCTTGATTCAACCACATTCTCCGAAAGCCGCCCTATCGGAAGGATGTCTTTTCTCTATGATTCTGGAACCATGTAGGTATCAGAATCCTATGAACGGTGACCGGCATTGGGTAAAACCACTGAGAAAGAGACGATAACAAGGAACTCATGTCAGTTTGAAGAACTTGAACCCTGCTATTTCATTCGGTTCCAGTTTTGTTAACCCATTACCCGATGAAATATACGGCGGAAAGTTTTTGGGTTTTGGTCACCTAGATTTGAATTTCTGACTACTCTGCGCCGCCAACGCCACTTTTGTTTCTAGACACGTACCAGAAGTGTGATTGTATAGAGGATTTGTCAAGAAAGTCACCTTTTGTGCGAAAAATTCCCTCATTTATTCTCATAGAAAGAACTTAATTAAACTTTTAACCACATTTTTGATTCAGCTTTGAATTTTATACAGACCTAGAGCAATTTCATTATGTAGTGTAAAAACGTAGTACAGTTTCAAAGTAAAAACGTCTCCTTCTGTGCAATGCGCCTAATCTGTCCCTCTAGAAGCCATTGTGGTAGTACGCTTAACCCATATGGGGCTCACCAAACGACAGTCACAATAAAAAAATCCCACGTATTCTCACAGGAAGTGAGAAACAAAACAAAATTCAAGAAACTATCTCTATATCCAACAGTTAAGTAGCTTCCTGCATGATCCAACACGCTAACCCCATAATTTCGACTATTCTTGAAGAACGTGGTCCACTCAGACCACAAAGACGTCAGAAACGGTAATAGGCATTCATATCTTTTGGTCCACGAATCATGATAGCCTTTCGTTTCCCAAATTCATTTTGATCAGAATTTAACCTCTTTATCATAACCAATTGTTCTTATTCAAACCCTAAACGTATTTTATTATTATTTAAATTTCATTACGCTATGAAAATATTGTGAATGTCAGTGGGTTTATTTGCGTTTTTATTCAAGTCCTAGGTTAATATTGGTGCTTCTATTACTCATAAATAGTGTATCTATACATTGGGTAGTAAATGTACCACATGTAGCACACCATAAATTAACCTTAAAAAAAAACCTGCTCCTTTTTTGGAGCACAAGAGATCAATGGGTTCCTTGAGAGTTCCAAACCAGCCTGTCTTCAAATCCCCAAACACGAGAGATTCTTCCTGCAGGCAAGGATAAAATATAGGAGAGGTATTGTCTCAACGTCACACAGATAGGATGCATCAAATAGTGGGATTTCAGCAGCCAGGGAAACATCCTTGTAGAAGACCAAGATGGAGATTGTGCAATATGGTGATTGAGAGCTGTACTTTCTCCTACTGAAACTCCAATCATTCATATAAGTCGCGAGAATCAGCAGAGAGCCAATGTCGGATGTGCGCCTATCAGCTCATCTGAAGAAAATACTCGACCTCAGAAGCGTTTCGTGTCGGGAAAACCATGACGCCCGCAACCTCCTAATAAAAAACCGTAGGGACTCAGTTAGCCAGACCAGGCAGCTTCCTGTAGCCATCCACCCTCAAACCCGCCAACCTACATTTGATGAGTGATAAGACTTGAAAGTTAAACGCACCATGCCAAAAGGGTATTATCGGCTTCTTCAACAATCGGAGAGAGCACATATACCGATTCTGGTTGCTAACAAACCATCTGGGCTCAATCTAAATGAATGAAAACGTGCTAGAAAATGAGGCAAGAAGCAAAAATTGATACCACTCCAAGAAGAAATGTTGATGATGAGCCGGTTGATATTTGAAAGCGTCTAAAAAATCAATTGAGGGGCCGGATTCTTTTACGATTCGTTTTCTGAAATCTACTTGTTTTGAAACTTAAACTAACAATTTTTGAGGAGGTTAAAAACTTTTACTTCGTTCGATCTATAAAAATAATAAACTAAAAAGCGAATCCATCTAAAGCCCAGGCCATTCCATTGATAATAAATAATAACACTATCTCTTTGTGCAATGACTTCTTGCGTTTTCTCTGGAAAACCATTTATTTTCGTATATTAATCGAATGAGGAAAGGAGAAATACAATGGTTAGGTGAGGGGACATTGAAAATGACATCAAGATTACAGTCTATTCCTGTAATTAACTATTATAACTAATCTTCCTTCCCTCCCAATCTATCTACTTATCTCTGTTCCTCAATCTTCCTAATTATCTCCTCCTCTCTCACTCTACCAAACAATCAATCAAACAAAATTTTTAACTAAACTCTTCAGCGAGAAAGACAAGTGGGCAAGGCTAGTTACCGACAAAGACCTCAGTTGAGCTGAAAACCATCGGGAATGTGAACACGATTCAGCTTATGAATAAATACGTCAACATCGACAATAATATACGCGAGATTCTCAACAACGGTTTTGAACGCACAACCGAGCCATTCACGTCAATACAGATCCAACTTTTGAATTAATCAAGCGGCGGTCCTTTCCACCGCTCTTCATCAATTCAAAGTGGTCGCCGCATTTCGACAACAAGAGCCTCGCAGATGTCTATTAATTAAATATGGCGAAAGGGCTTCCCCTTTATACCTACAGATAACGACATAACAGGGTATTGAATCCGAGCAGAAGCCCGCCGAGTAAAAATGCCGCGTCTTATAATGCAATAGTAGGGGAAAGGGAGCCTATGTTGCGTTCAATGCCCTTCTTCGACTTATTATTAAATATTCTCTCGAGCAGTAAGTAGGTCTATAATTTTTTCCTCGATATCGAACGTAGAGAAGCTCTGTGTTTGTGCAAGAACTTGAAAAACGTTGCAAATGATCACACAGACGTTGATTATTTCTGTATTACGTAGTCATTCTACGTAAATCACTTACCTAGGTATATGGTACATTATATGAATACGTTACCCCTTGCGTCCATAACTTGTAATTGCATTGGAGATAAAATACTTGACCAGCCTCCAGCCAGGTGGTCTAGCTCAGACCACCTGGTTGACCGCCTATCAGAACGTAGACGACAAATTTTCATTACCCGAACGTGATGATTTTCAAATGGTGAGCGAACAGGTGATCGTGCAGCAAAACGAACGGACTCATTCGAATCAGGGAACCAATTCGAACATTCCAAACATTCCAACATAAAACTACTCTCTTCCTTCTAAAATTTTCGATATTTCGAGTTTTGGTACTCCCCTAGTATGTTACCTACGGCGAGCTCGATACCTACCCGCTGAGGCCGATGCCTACCCGGGGCTGTCCGATCCCATAGTCCACCCAAACATGTTTACTATCCTCATTACAAGCCTGTATTATCTCGGGCCATCAAGATAAAGAATGAACTATGAGAACTAAGAGCTCGTCAGTTCTGTTCGGTTCGCGGACGTTGTCGGACAAAATGAGTGCAGGTCATTTATACCGAAAAATTATCTTGAGCGATGAGACGTGCGTGGAATTTCTAAGAAGTAAAGGTGTGTTACCCGAAGTTACCAGAATCTGTGATAAAGTTAAAAATGGGGAACAGTGTGGGGGGGAACTTAAGGATTATTTGAAGGACCAATAGATCAGAAATGACCATCACCGATTGGAACAATCTATGTCGAGACGTTTGCGTCGAAATGTGGAGCAAACGTAAGAAAATGGGTGGCGTGGGGATAGAAGTGCAGATCGACGAATCATTATTCCAGGGCAAAAGGAAATATAACCGTGGCCGTATTTTAGGTAGTGACCGACGACAGATACCTCTAGTCCAAGATGATGACGACGATGAAGATGACGACGACGACGTTCAATCCCAACCGAACCGTAACTACGGGAACCGGGTTCAAGGGCCATGGGTTTTTGGCATGTGTTGTCGACATGATGAAAATATATTAGAGCGGCGTTTTTTTTTATCGTGTCCAAAAGAGACAGGGCCACTCTCCTCCCAATTATTGAAAACGAAATTGAAAAAGGCAGCACGATTCACTCCGACATGTGGCGTGCCTACCCTTGGCACCCGTGGTTACGTCCACAAAACCGTTAACCACTCGGAGAATTTTGTGGACCCCAACACCGGAGCGCACACCCAAACTATAGAATGCCTATGGAGAGTGGTCAAAAATCGGTATGGTATTAAGCAACATGGAGCTTGCAATCTATTAGAGCGAAAACTGATTGAAGAATGGTGGCGATCTCTTCATGAAAACGACCCTTTTAACGACTTTTTTGACGACATGAAGACCACCACCCTCATGAAGTGACGTGCAGGAGACCTACAGACGTGCTTCTACTCGAAGTGAATGAATTTGACAGGTAAGAATATTTTCAATGATATTTTTTAACATGTAGGTAGCATGAATTCATGTAGGTAACATGCTAGGGGATCGGCGAGCCCGTAGGTAACATACTAGGGGATCGGCGAGCGCGTAAGTAACATACTAGGGGAGTACTTTTAATAGTTTAATATTTGATTATAATCAAATAATATAAATTATCCCTTGTAGTTGATTAATGAAGATGCCGAGATGTTCGATTTTAAATAAATATCCTAAACGTTGGTTTTAGTCAATAAGACGGTGTACGAACCTTATTGCTCTCCCTCAATCATACTAGAAGAACTCTTTCTTTTAGGGTAGCTCACCTGATTAACAGCAGGTGTCGCGAAGATGAACTCCCGCACCCCATCACCTATCCAAGTTTTTCATCAGTTGAACATCGGGAAATAACCCGAATCAGTCTCCCATGTCCATCGATAAAGTCAACGTCGCGATCCGCCTATTGCTCCCCCGCATTTCATTTTTTATTGATTATATTCAAATTGTACGGTCTCCAAGTACCTGCACCGCATCGACCTTCAGAAGGGCCCTTCTCTACAAGATTGACGAACCCTCAAGGTACCGCAATTTTATATTATTTTCCCCCATAATACTCAACTTAGTCCTCCCACATTAACTTTTCGATCAGTTTACCGCACCTATACAGTCCACTTCCACATAAATATTTTCACCCCCGTCATTTAAACTAATACAAGACAGGGAAGTAGAAATGTTGATGGATTCGTGTGAAATTGTGGTTAGCATTTTTGAATTTTCTGGAAGTGCAACGAAGGGGTAGGTATGGTGTTGTTCATGTATTTGGAATGCGTTTAAAGGGGAAATTGTGGTTTTTGTGTGTGGAGCTTCAACCTGTTTTGCTTTTTGGTGAGTACAACTTGTATTTGCCTGTGTGATAGGAAGGAACGGAGACTCCCAGGCCGGCTTTACAGCATCGTAAAGACGCACCCCAAGTCGAATCAACGCCGAGTTACGGAATCCCGATAAACGCGAGCGTTGGGAGGGCGTCGCCACATAACCATCACCTCATATCGTCCAAGGTGCTGCTGACCACAGTAATCGTAATGGAACGGCCCGGCGGATATCCTCCCTTTTCAGTGATGAAATCCCGTGGAAACATCTGTAGCCCTCTCGCCGCAAGCTAATCCACCCGCATCTCCTTTAACTAATGTAACTCCTTCTCTCTCGGACGCCCGCCCCCTTTTCCGAAACTCCCGCCCGCAGCTCTCTGAAACAACCATTTATTCCCCTCAAAAGACTGGAAGCAATTCCTAGTCCTAATGCACTACTTTCAGTTTTCAGGATGAAATATTAACACCGCCTTTTGGAAGCGGATCTTGAACAAAGGAGAAGCACAAATACATAAACGGAGCTTCCGATTTTAGTGGCTGAGAAAACTTTGTTAATCAAACTTTTTCATTTAGGTACCTTTATTCTTATCTTGCTCTGTTTTCTACTTCAATTTTAATTGCCAATATAGACTAAAAAACATTTTGTTATAACTTGGTACACATCAACTAGTTCACCGCTTCACATTAAAGAAAAAGTAAAAATGATAAATAAATACTTACTGAAACACAACAACAGTGTTCAAAACAGTTCATCTACGGAGAACGAAACTCATTATCAACCCGATTTTTGGGCCATGGAGTTTCTGCGTCAGCCGGTGCATTTATCGTATTTTGATTTAATCGTTAATGACGGACAGTATCTTCCAGGATACTCTTATTCCCGCGAATGAAAATTAAAATTATAGATAAAAATTGGTTCTTAGCCCACTCAAAAACCCAATTGGCATAATGAAGTATCTCATAACTGTTGTAATAGCTTCTTTCTACGATGAACCAAGACGAATCTCTTCCTGTTTCGTTCCCAAACTGTTACGTTTGAACGTAAACAAATTATTTTCCTGAACTTTTGATGTTTTAGTGTTGGTAATATAGAAATATAACTCGAGTTTCTACAATTTCTTCAAAAAAGCGAGAAAATTTCCTAAATATTAAACATCTAAACATTAATTTTCTCATTCATCCTAATTAAAGAAATTGTGAATCAAAACAAAAGAAAATAAACTTGGAAGAAAATTGAAATTCACCAAGATTTTTGGATGTTGAGATATTAAGGGTTACTTGGTAATAAAATGACTATTATAGCAGTTTCTCATCTTCCACTAGAATTGAAAATTTAATTTTCGTTCACTCCAGTCATTTAGTAAACAATAAAATTTATTTGAAGGAGAGGTCATCTAATTCAATTTTATCTATTGAACTAATTATCGATTTAAAACCATAACCACTCATGTACTAACTACCAACTAACCACTCTACCAACTACGCTGTTTGGTTTCAACACCTACTACTGCAGTACGATATATCATAAACACTCAAATGTCCTGTAAATAGAAATTCCTGCATTGGCTCATTGATGTCAACAAGTCTATGTGATCTTGCATTGCATGTGAAAATTGGTTCAAGAATTTAAAGGGTATTCAATTTTCATTCTTATAGGTAGCTAATGGTAGCAAAGATCAAAATAGTCAATTTCAATTTTTTTCGTCTATTTGCTTTATTATTTTCAATTATGAACCTTTGTAATCGACCAAGAAAAAATAAATTTTTACCCCTTACGTAAATATAAAGAAATGAAAAAAAAAAAAAAATAAAATAAAATAAATAAATAAACCGTCGGTCCGAGTACCGGTGCTATTTTTTGGAACTATTAGGAGAGTGTTTAAGAAATTTGGCTTGAAAATTCCTTATTGATTGAGAATGTGTCAGCAATATCGGTTGATCAACGAAACATAAGGGTTGATTTTTAAAGGTAGAAAATTAAAACGTTCGAATTTAAAGGCTAGTTTTTGGTGCGAATCAGATAGAATATAGTTCCCTATTTCGAACGAGACTACTTTGTTTGCTTTACAATCATCCATTCGCTCACGAATCGCAGAGGTGTCTTTAAACGCAAGAGTGGATGCTATATGTAATTGGCCTGAGGCAAAATGAATAATAATGTATGAATAGGTATAGGTCCTATATATCCTTCACTTGTCCGCAAATATAAAACATAATATGTTTTGATCGAGTTTTGGTTTATTATTCAATAATAAACCATTGTAATCGCTCTGAAAAAAAAATTCTAACCCCCCTGAAAATTTCATGGTTTACGTTTCAAAGGGTGTAGAATCCGAATCTGCAATAAACATTTTTCCGTCCGTCCGCCGTACGCCGTACGCACGATATCTCCGAAACGGCTGGAGCAAAAAATCTGAAATTTTTAGGAAAAATCCATCTTGGTCCGACGACGCCCTAATTCTTGAGCCAGCTCCCTCACTCAATTTAAAGTGCCCTTTAAGGGCTGTAAAAGTATTGTAAAATCCCTTAAAACCTCAAAACTAGTCGAATCGGCCTAAATATTTCCCTATTTGAAGAACATACCATTAGGAATCGAATGAGCCCTTCCCCACGTCCGTAGGTCAAACCATTCCCGATGTATGGCCCGATTTATGGTACCAACATTCGCGTTTTTTCGTTTATTATTGTTTGTTTGTAACCTAGTGTTGTCCGGCCAATAGCGTCGAGTTGTAGTGAATGTGGATACTGGAGTGATAGCCGATGTGAATACTTGTAGTGTAGTTAGTAGCCGATACACGGGTTGAAGCATTCTGATAATATATAGGTAAATATTATTCAATATTATTACTGGGATTTATTATTCAATATTATTACTGGGGTAAATAAGTATTCTTTCACTGAGGTTTATTATTCAATTAGCTTGCGTTCATGATTTGAATCTTACTAAGCTTCGGAGTGTGCGTGTTTTACAGGTGATAGAGAGATTATTGAATTTCAGGAGATATGCATAGACCACGTAAATCGGTTCTCATCCAAAACGCCTATTTGGATTGATCAGTTGATGATATTTGTGTGCCCCCTCAACATCTGTCTACCTTTGGCTACATCGTTTAAATTTGGATTTGGGGAAGTTTTAGCGCAATACGAGTGCCAAAGGACTTGATAAATTATAGATGTTTTCATTGTGGGGGGTATTGAGGTTCAATAAAAAAACGCTGCAAATTCTTTCACTGGGGTTTATTATTCAACCGGCTTGCGTTCATGATTTGAATTTCTACTAAGCTTTGGAGTCTGCGTGTTTCACAGGATAGGGCGATTATTGAATTTCAGGAGGCACACAAATATGATCAACTGATCAATCCAAATAGGTATTTCGGTCGAGAACAGATTTACGTGCTCCATTTATATCTCCTGAAATTCAATAATCCGTCAACCCCCCACACTCCAAAGCTTAGTAGAAATTCAAATCATGAACGCAAGCCGATTGAATAATAAACCCCAGTGAAAGAATTTGCAGCGTTTTTAATAACATAATATGTTATTTAAACTCGATCAAAGACAGCGATATGGAAAGCATATTCATATAGCATCCATCTTGCTCCAGGTCTTTTGGCAGTCAGTTTTTTAAAGCACACAGTATTGCTTTTAAAGACTCCCTTGCGATTTGTGAGTGAACTGATGACGTAGAACAGCCGGAAGGAGTTCATTCGATTCAGGGAGCTAATTCCTATTTAAATCACATCTGATAGAACAACAGTTATTCAATTTGTGGATTTCTACGTCTTGCTTATTTACCATTTATTTCTATCAGTTTTTTTATCAGCTTTAGTTCCGTACAAAGAGATTACAAACGTTGGTTTTCAAACTGTTACAATAAAAAAAAATGTCATTGTGGAAATCAATTGCAACGTCCGGATACACCCTGATCACCTGAATGCTACTTCTTCCCTAATCTTTCAGCTATGTTGAAGCACAAATGTGGCTATTTTCATGGTATCTAGAATACAATCACAATCCATAGAAGCGATGAGATTAGAAAATGTACCACAGAATACTTCACTAAACATAAATAAGTTACATGGAATGGTTTTTTAATACTGATATAACTGTTGTAACTTAATGTACAATTTAATAGTGTTGTACTAATGATAACTCATTTGTGAATAGCGCTCTTTCAATTTTAGTATACCTAACTAACGATTGAAAAAGTGTGATCATGTTACAGTCGAACTAAGATGGATCCTTAAGGCTCGTCTGCATAGATAAATGCGTAAAGTTCTCATATTAAATCCTGCAATAATTTGCTGCAGTTTTGTTGTTTTTACGATAACCAGCAAAATACACATTGCCCCTACGAAATGGGAAACTCTTAAATCAGTTTTCAAAATTCTCTCTCAAATAGATTTGACTTGTAAACACATTAAGTCCGTCGGACCATGTTTGCTCGTCGTATTAAACACTGTGAAACCGGAGAGTATCAGACTGAAAAACCAGCAAACACGGATTAACGTTTATGTATGAGAAGGTAATTTGCGTTGTGATTAGCCAAAGCTATCGGAGAATTTTGAATCGAAGCGATCTCTAATCCCTCCGGTATTTCAACATCAAACTTCCACACCTCCTCGCCGACATTATTGTTGAGTACGCTCATCGACTAGCTCGTCGAGGGAATTGTCGAAGTTTATATCAAGCTTAGCTACCTTGACAAGAGACCCCATTCGAATAAACTTGTTTACCTCCTCTCGCCCTCTATCGGTCTAAAAGCCCAACTGCTAAGTCTGTTTCCCAACTTTTATAGCTTTTTCAGGGAGGGACACTACCGGCCATGATTACATTTCACTTCGGAATGGTTTTTCGGCTAATTCTCCCCCATTAACGTCCCCTTTTCGCCAGGACCTTACGGGCTCCCTGTGTACGTATAATCAAACTTGGGAACGTGCAGTTTATGGGAAACACGAGGAAAAGTGGTTTTAAGCAATCATTGCAGCTTTTACTGGTAGACATCTAGTTCAACTACAGTTAACAAAATATTGGTGTAATATAGGTCCTAATAGTTGTGGCACTTCTAGCTCACATTTTCAATCATTTCGCTTCCGAGTCTACCAACAAGTACTATAAGTTTTTTATTCATTTTCAGGAAATGACAACTTTTTTCTCCAGAATAAAACTTTACACTCTACAGACGAACAACTTTCGTTTCTTGTCTGTCTGTCTGTGTGTTTCTGTCTGTGAATCTGCAGATTCTTGTACCGAGTCTCGTATCAACAATTTTCATCCAATTTTGATAACAATTTCAGGGAACGTGGTGGTTTCATTCTTCAGAAAACAATACATTGTGCCTAAGCAAATGTATTGGCTACCAATCATAATTTTCTCAGATTCTAGTGATTCGATCGAGCTCAAATTTTCAAGATTATCGAGGTCAGGATAGTCGGAGAAAAACGGTCTGATTGTGTAATATCAAATTCAATAATAAAGTATCATTATTTTATCCGTTATCCAACGCAATAGTGTTACAAGTATCTACTACGCATGCGCGAACGTGATATCCAAGTAACACGCCTAATCCTTACAGTTTTCGTCCGATTTTGATAGACTTTCAGGGAATGTGCGGATATCAATGTACGTAGTTCCTTATGGATTTCATTATCCACAAATCAGTACATTTCTCTGTGCTTGCGCAAACTTAAAATCCACCAAGTCTACATTTTTCGTGTTCTATAGGTTCGATTTCGCAAAACGTTCAAGGTAAGCGGATAAGAACTATTTGCTAATCTCTTTTGAATTTAATTAGGATTATCATCCTCAATCATTGTATGCACCACGTTATTAATGCGACAGACCCGCAATAGATGTTGACTAACCTTTTGTAGGCAATATTTTCTGCGGAAAAATGTCCCGCGGCATTTTTGTACCATGAGTCGTTGTAACAAGCCGACCTAGGTTCTACACCTTTCGAGATTATCTGAAACGTCTATACTTTCATGTTACTAAGACCAGAATCTATATGCCACGCCCCACTTAGTAGACGTCCTTCTTTTAAATAATAACTTGTAATAACTCTGTGCACATCTTGTAATATAAGCGATGTTCGAGGTTTGTCACTCCATTTCAAGTTCTGTACTCAGCTGCGGAGCTTAGGTCTGAAGGATTTCTGGATTAGATTTTATCAAGGGAGTTCAGCTGCTGCTTTTCAAAATCTTTCTTGGTCCAACTAATCACTGATCACCTTAACTAAATAGGTATATGTGAATATAGAAATCGAGCCAATCGTACATACACGTACCTCGTCTGCAAGTAAAACATTAATACCGGTGCCGGCAATCACATGTTGCTGAATGGTGGCACCTGTAGTGACAGTGATTTTTGGTGGTATTTTAGTGAGAGTTTATAAGAGGTGTGTAACACGATTTGACGTTAAGTTGCAGGATTTTGGTGCGCTTGATTCCAGTTTGGAAACGAAGTCTTCTTAGGAAGTTCCATGAACCACTCAGAATCCAACATTCAAAACACAAGGAATATAAAACATTTTGGATGTCATCAACCTGGTATGACGGTGAACAGATGAGAGACCACTGAGATAAATTCCATTCTAGATATACTACCATCCTGAAATTTAAATTTTAAGTCCTTCGAAACATTTAGAACTATGATTACAATATTAAGTGGCAATTACAATCCTACATGGTCTTATACTGGTTCAACCCAAATTTTAGTCTATTTGAGCAACAACTTCTGGAAATTCTGAATTTTACGACCGGAGAAAGGAATTGAAGGGTTTAACGCCAAAAAAACTTGTTTTTTTCGCCAAAAATGTTGTCGACGCTACTCACACTATATGGCTTAACACCGATTGTCATGATTCTTATTTTGTTCGATCCCAATATTAGTCTAGTTGTGAAACTAACCTCGGAAGTATTGCTTTTGCTAACTCAAGGGAGGATGGAGAGGGTTAACAGCAAAACCTTATAGTAGCTGATCAAGCGAGAATTCTCAACCGATATATGTCATTCTTTTTTGTTTGATTAAAATTTTGGTTTTAGTATTCAAAAATATTTCAGCACATTCAATTTCAACTATAAGAGAGGGTGAATGAAGGGGGGATAGAGATGAAGCGTTAATTCTTCACTATTTTCATGTTTCTTGTTTTTTAATTCTTCGATCCCAATATTTGTCTAAACACCTCTCTCTTGCAACAAACCACAAAATTTTAATTATATGTTGGGAAGGAAGATAGAAGGGTTGGTGGACTGCTCTCACGCCTACTAGAATTCTCAGCCCTTATTTATTGCTACTTATTTTGATCGATCATGAACTTGGTCTAGTTAAAAAAATAATAATAAAATATTAGTGTTTACATTAGTGTTTACAAGTGTGGTCACACGGATGTCCGGGTAATGTATGCATTATTCCCTATATTTTTTCTTTCATTTCCAATTACAAAGGTTCATTATTTTAAATGATAAACTATGGTGAAGCGTCATGACAATAAAATTGATAGAACCAAAAAACTAAAGTAAATGGTCAAGAAATTTCAATTAGAAGAAAGAACCCGTCGGATGGGCATGATTAAGTTCGAGAAGATCAATATTCGAGTGCGGGCGAGGATAAACAAATGTTGAGCAGCTGCTCCGCAAATGAAAAGAAAAGTTGTTTTCTTAAGTTTTGAGCAGACGAAGGTTTGTAAAAGCAGTAATTCGTATTTTTATTGTACTTGCTCCCCGTAATTGAATTCTCTCTAGTACTTCTTCTTATCCTAATGTATTTATCAGTTTGCTGAAAAACAAAAGAGAGGAAAAAAAAAGAAGTGACCAAGAAAAATAGAGGTCGGGGAAGACAGTGGCTTCTTGGAAATTAAGCAATAAAACTTTCACAGGGCTCGAGGCAGTAGAAGTTAAATCTTAATTAAAGAATATAAATCACGTCTTCACGTGGATGGACTTGCAGCCTTGTTAGTTTTCTTGGGTTGTAATGGAAATATTCACTTTCAGTATATTTAATTGGTAATATAATGTTTCTAGTTTTTTCTTCGAAAGTAGTAGGTTGGCGAGAATGCAAATTTAGACTGAATACAACGAGAGCTGAATAAAAAAGTGGAAAAAGGAATGTTGTTCATTCAAAGTTTATTCAATGACTTGAATGAGCCCATCAGGATTGAAACAGTTTTTGCAGGACACAGCGTCAACATGTGTGTGAACGTTACTCAAATTGTGTCAGTGTAGTTAACTTTTAAAGGTTTGAAATAGTTTATGTTCCAGCACCGTGGATCGATTAGGAACGATGGACTAACTGATTACCATCATCAGCTGATCAATATGTCTCCATTTCTTGTAAGTATACGTAACGTCCAGTTGTTCCAAGGGGGGTTATACAGGACAAAGGCATAAATGTTGGTCCGTATATACCACCATCGTACAAGTCCCACAGTATACGAGTATACAAAAATTTGATATTCAAATACCTGAAATTATCCAAAATAGACTGTATATCATGGAACAATGGAAAACTGAAATTTAAAATATGAAACATTACTTTTGAAAACTTTCATTGCATTTTGGTTCATTATTCAATTAAACCATTGTACTGGAAAAAAAACATTCATGGTTTACGTTTCAAATATTTTCCGTATTGGACAATATCTCCGAAACGGCTGGAGCAAAAAATTTGAAAAAAAACCCATTTGGTCCAGTATACGATATGGAAAAAAAACTGTTGATACGCTTTATATCATTGAAACAACTGAAATTTAACGATATGAATTAAAAATTAGTTCATTCGACCGCAATCAATGGAAACTCAATGGAAAACTTCAAACTTTTGAAAACTTTCATTGCATTTTCATTAGCCGATTTGATTGTAACTATTCTCTTGGCAAGTTTTACTATTACTAAGTCGGGAACGTTCACATTCACATTCTTGTTGATGTTGATTTGATGTCCGTCAGTTGATGAACTAGAACTGTCCGATTGGGACTGATTGGGAACAGAAGGAATGTCTGCCAGTGTTGAACAAAGAAAAATTGGGTCACGAATACCTTTGATTTCACCCTTTAGTCCAGCAAAGCGACCCACTGAAAGTCAATATTGTTATACCAAATTTAGGGTAGCGCAATGATATCGATATTGTGTAGGGTAACTTGAAAGGTTGTACGATATATTGCGTGATGTTCAAATATTTTGAAAATGTATCGCACAAAACGGGAAATACCATGCACCATCCGTTGATAGTTATGCGGAATGTCTAGTGGTCGGTTAGTCACTCACCAAGCAATCTCGGGTCTCGGGCTTTGTCAACATGAAGGCAGGAAAAAATGTATTGTTGAATTTATTCTAAGTTTATGAAGGTTCAGTGTTGCGGCAGTCATTCGACTCAATCATTCTCAGTTCATTCAATAACTTTCCTTGACTCGAGCTTAGTAAGTACCAAGTTGATGATAGGCATACTCCAAGCAGCAGCACGATACAGCTTTTACCACAAACCAAAATATTGAGCGTCTGTGGGCCGCTTAAGAGTTACATCAAAATAAAAGCTGGTTGAGGAGTTTTAGTTTATTATTCAATAGTAAACCATTGTAATCGCTCTTGAAAAAACAAAATTCTAACCCCCTCCCCGAAAATTTCATGGTTTACGTTTCAAAGGGTGTAGAATCCGAAACTGCAATAAGAATTTTTCCGTCCGTCCGCCGTACGCACGATTTCTCCAAACGGCTGAAGCAGAAAAGCTGAAATTTTCAGGAAAAATCCATGTTGGTCCAACAACGCCAAAATTCTTTAGCCAGCTCTCTCACTTAATTTAAAGTGCCCTTCAAGGGTTGTCAAAGTTTTGTAAAATCTCTAAAAACCTCCAAAAAAGTCAATGCGGCCTAAATTTGGACTCTTTTTGAAGAAATTTTCACGAGGAATCGAATGAGCCCCTTCCCAGGTATGTAGGTCAAACCATTTCCGATGTATGGCCCGATTTATGGTGCCAACATTCGTGTTATTTTGCTGTATTATTGCTTTTGTTTTGATTACAATAACCTAGTGATGTAGTGAACGTGGATACTGGAGTGAACTCCTAAAAGGGTTTATAGCCGATACACGGGTTGAAGTATTCTGATAACCATAAAAAACACTGCAAATTGTTTCACTGGGATGTATTATTCAATTGGCTTGCGTTCATGATTTGAATTTATACTAAGCTTTGGAGTGTGCGTGTTTCACAGGTGATGGAGCGATTATTGAATTTCAGGAGGCACACGAATATGATCAACTGGTCAATTCGGATAGGTATTTTGGTTGAGAACAGATTTGCGTGCTCTATGCATATCTCCTGAAATTCAATAATCGCTCTATCCCCTGTGAAACAGGGACATACATGAGCCACTCCAAAGCTTAGTAGAAATTCAAATCATGAACGTAAGCCAATTGAATAATAAACCCCAGTGTAAGAATTTGCAGTGTTTTTTTTTTAATAGTTTGCCGTGTATTTCAAGGCATTGAATCCAAATCTGGGGAGTTCTATATTCTCGAATGGCCGGAACCATGAATTATAACAATTGAATTATTGGTGTTTTTTTTTTTTTTCATTTTTTCACTTTTTCGACTTCTTTCTTTACCTGAAGTCTTATGGTATAACAAAATAAACTAACTGGAATTATCAACAAATTATGTGGTAGAAAGGTTTTGAATAATAGCCACCGTTCTCAATTATGTCACAAGTTTCATTAAAATTGGTCTGGTAGTTTCGGGGCTGACCTCAGACATCATATGGCGTGCGGCGAATAAATGTATTTCTTGATTCAATTTTTGGATTTTATTCATCTTGAAACGGAAACCAACATATTTGAATGGGAGGATTATGTTGAAAATCATTTTTCTTGGTCGCTCAAAAAGGTTAATTGTTGAAAAAAATAAAAATAAATGTGATGGTGAATTTCACTCGTCGTGAGGGTTATCAAGCTGAAATTTTACCAATGTATAAAAAGCGAAACTGGCGAAAGAACAACTTCAAAATATCGTAAACTATTAAATCGCTTCACCTTTGTTCTGGAATAACGACACCGCCTTTATAGCTTCAGAATTCACAACAATCCAAAGTGAATTGGTTGAGAATTTCCGTTGTGCAGTGTGAAAGCAGCGAATAACTTCCATGTAGTAGGAGAAAGTTACTTCCACGCTCTCGTGAACGATCGCTCGTGGGATGAAAAATGGGTTCTGTCTGATGTAGGAATAACGGTATTACGTGTACTTGATGGCTTGTCAGTGTTTCGTAAAATGGACTCTTTGGTAATAATCATTTATCACTATTCCGTTTTTATACACGGTGGATACAGCAATTTCAAAACCGTCGCCAACACTCAAGGTAGTCAACCAATAAGCACGAACCGACCGGCTATTGCGGTCCTACATTAACGTCAAAAGAGAGGTTAGAGGAATTGGGGTACATTTATTTTGTGGTATAGAGTTAACACGTGAGTTGCTCAGAATGTCTGTTATTGGGAAATGATATTCTGATAGTTATTGATGATTGGTAGGACGATATCGTTGTCCTGTGTTATAGATATATACGTAGTTTCACCTTAACGATTCTTGAATCCGCTTCTCTTAAGCATAAATCACGGATATCCTCTGAATGTTAGAGACATTAATCGCTCACGTTCTAGGAAGGGGCAATAGTTACTATACTATTCTATCACCTCCTATGTTACATGATAGCAGAGCTTGGTTTTGGCCCAAATACCCTGTCAAAATGACTGTCCTGGCGCTTCCTTTCTCTAGCATTGTCTCCATAGGCTGAATGCCGTTAAGATATAGCCCCTTGAATATTACAATTTACTCCTGCCTTGACTGTATATTTTAATTCTTTATTTGTCTTCATAACGGATTAGAGAAACCCGTGGTCACTTAGACCACTGTGATCTTTTGTGACACCATCCCTTTTAATGAACCTTTTGATTGACCTCTTCATTCACAAAGTGAATGAGGGTTTCATGCTTTCTGTTGGCAACATTGGCGTTAAGGCACCCTCCCAAAATGCAGGAATCTCCTTGATGCAACAGCTGGACAGTAACAGAGAGTGTGTTCCGTTGTTTTCTATCCTGTTTATTATGAGTCGTTTCCCTCCATTCAGACTCATCCTCCTTGCCTTTACAAAGGCCCGGGAGTGTATGGATAGTTCCTCCTTCCGGGTTCTTGTATCTCCCACTTCTGACGCCTTACAGCGCCTTAATCGTCTCACCTCTTGGAAGGGGCAACTATACCATTTCCTGTTAAACCTGTCAAGTAGATTTAATAAAAGTCAACGAAAATACCACTCTCCGGGGCAATGAATTGCTAACGACCGCCATCCGTCTCAAGCCCTGTCACCGTACATCGGTCTGATTGAAAAATCTACGTATTTTACCTTGAGTTTGCGACGTATTTTTGTGTTGTGGACTTAAAATGAATCGCCCGAATCTAGTACAACGAAATTGAATGAATGAAATTTTATTGACATGCATATAGATATGACAGAAGAAAATAAATAAATTGATACATTGCAGTCAATATAAAGGTGGCTGTAGGCATAGCCCTTGGTACCACCAAGAGTCAATAACCTACCTCAATATTGAGTTCAAAATAGTTGAATTTACTCCTTATCCCAAATAAATTTATCAAATCTAAACAATGAAAATTCAAAATATCTCATTTGCCCACATACTGACTTAGAAGAATAGAAAACCCTGGATAAAGTATGTCTGACCACTAGTAATAAGCCAAGTAAATACTAGTTTTTTATATCTAAATCAACTGAAATTTCCTGGGAATCTCATCCTGGTAGTTATTTCATTTGAAAGATTCAATATTGTGTAGAGGGGACTCTAAAACGCACAATACGACGCACATTCACCACGTTGCCCTTGAACTTGAATCTTGTTTCATATTGACTAAAAGGGTTCACGGGATGCAGAACATTATGGTTCTTGTGAAAGACCATTAATGTGACCTACACATAGATTTGACAAAGTTAGATCACCTTAGCACTTTGTAATAGCTGCTCTGTGGGATATTGCTTCGGTTTCTTAAGATAAATTTTCAGTACTGCCTTACGCAAACTACCAAGCGTTGTAAGTTAGATACATTCGTTAATTCCCAAGCTGTCACTCCAAGAAATAGATCGTACTGAGTAAAATATGTGGACAAACTTCCTCAACCTAAGGTACAAATAATTCATTTGCTCTTTCCACGATTATCTACTGTCAATCACTACGCCCGAAAAAGCTCGAATATCCAGCTATCACTCCATAAATGAGGCGGTCCCTTTCTAGGACTCTCGGAAATTTCGCAAGATAGCGTCTCGCGAGAAGGTGCTGTAAAAATTCATATTACAGTATACCCACAAGTCCAGCCACCCGTCGATCGGAAGGAATTTCGTTAGCCAACCCGGTCGCCAATGACGATTGCCTGATTTCGTTCAACTCATATAGAGATTAGGTAGTTGTAGTCAATTATAATGTTTAGAACAGTTTTCGTACGTGACCTCGACCAACCATATCATACAAATTCACCATTCTCATTTATCTGTAAATAAATTTAGCAAATCTTAATGAGTCGTTCATCCTGTTCCCTTTTTCAGAGTTCTGGATCTACCAGCTACTGACTCCTAATGTCATAAGCATCATACTCCTCTAATTCTGTATGAGCTCTCCTAAAATGGTCACGTACCATTAGAATTTGCTGGCGAGGAAAATGGAGTATTACAGTCAGTTTCTTTCTTCAGGAGCTTCCTTGAATTTTGCAAACAGGTTGTTTCGAATGAAGAAACACTACCATTCTAGGTGGAAATCAGTTGCGAGGTTGGGTAGGGGAGTGCATCCAGCTATCATTTTGATAAGCTCACTATTGGGTGAGGATTACATAACTAACTCGACTGTTAGTAGTAAGTCTGATGAGCTGCTGCTAAAGTTGAGTAAGAATACAGTTCTAATAGTGTAAAAAACTCAGATATTCAATTCCGGTCTGAATCGCCAGTAGAAACGGAACGATACGTCAACTTCCCTGGATTTACAATAAATAACTGCCAGTCTTGGTTGCCCCTCGTCAAACCTCTCGTCTCTAAGCTCACGTCCTGGACATTCATGATCCGTGGATTGTCAAGAGTTGTTTCAAAACACATCCGCCTATCAGTTTACCATGCTTTGCAGGTGAAACGCCCTGTAGCTCGGTGCTATAGGGAAGTTCAGCCTGTCTTGATGTGATATTCAAAATCCAGAAATGTGCTCTCCCATTTTCCTATGCTTAGAGAGGAAATATTCATGTGCAGGATCGTTTTGCTTCCGAGTTTACCAAGGTAGCGGAAGCATTGTTTTCACTTTCGGAATGTGAACATTTTTTTGTCTCCAAAATCAAAAATTCCACTCGCATTTTGCGTTTAAGACCTTTCTGAACAATTTTGGTTCAATGTCTGTCTGTGTGTCTGTCTGTCAGCAAATCCTTGTTACGGGCAAAACTACACGAAGTTATAGTCCGATTTTGATGAAATTTTCAGGGATTGTGCGGGTTAGGTGTAGATGGTTCTCTATAGGTTTCATGACCCCCGAATCAATAGTAGCCTCTGCGCATGCGCAAACGTGAAATCCTTGTTACGCGCATAACTCCGGGAGTTCTTGACCGATTTCGATGAAATTTTCAGGGATTGTTCGGACTGATGTAAAGATGGTACTCGTGAGTAATAAAGAGAAAATAAAAGTTTTAGCCTCGAGCTTGGATCGAAACATATTGAACCATCATTGAACGAGTTGACTTTTGTCAATAATAATTTTCAATAATCTATACAGTCATGTTATGGATACAAGGAAGCTATGTGCCACACCCACTTGGCAGACGTTTTTACTTTCTTAGCAACTTAACTCTACATAGCTCGTACGCCCTCCTATTCTCACTTTTATCAGCTTAAACCTACAAAATATCTGTAGAAGACGTTAATCGATTCGATACACCTAACAAGGTTTTCATGTCATTCACAAACCAGTGTTTAATTGTAATGTGACCTACACCAACTTGGTTCTAGACTGTTTAATAGTTTGCCTGTCGAAATTCTTAAACTCCGGGGAAATCATTTATCATTCCTAAACGAAATTTTGTTAATGAATAGTTCGAAATTGAGTGACCTTCATGTTAGTTATTAGTTTTGTGATTCTGCCAAATAAATCTTTTGCTTCATATCACTCTATTTTGCAGGATGCATGAGTTTTGTTGTATTGTGAAATTGTAACTGCTAATGTGTGATAGTATGTGTTGTGACAACCCCATCTATAATTCATGTTTTAAAGTTTAAATTTCTTTAAGTTTATGTGTATTGCCTTCGCTGAAGTTTGTGTTTTCTGAAGCAATTCCAGATTATATTTACCATTAGATTTGATAAGACCTCAATCACGTCTGGAAAACAGCTCAACCCACCTGCTAACGATCATCGACAAGTTAAAAGCGTTTTCTTCATAATAGTTGTAAATGTTTTCAATTGTATTTGGCACCTAAGACCACTAGCTGGTAGGATGTGCTTGAGTCAATCTTTTAAAAAATCTACAGTCACATGCATGTTTACGTTCTTTTTATCTGTAAAATAATTTCTTGATCGTTTACAGATGCCCATTATTAACAAATTTAAACTGAAATGGGGGATCCGCGGATAAATATAGGAATTATTATGCAGTTAAATTCAGTAAATTTCATTACGTTTCACATTATAAATAGTAAGAACCTAATGGAAACTTGATGTTTCATTGATGGATGACGTTGAATCCATCGTAGCTGTTAATAACCGCCTATAAACAAGTTCAATGATTCATTAAAATTAATAACTATTGGGCTAAAGAGATCATAAAAGAGATATAACCTATTTTAAAGTCATTCTTGTAGATAATAGGTTGCAACCGTCTTTGTTCTTGAGGTTCTCTTGCGTCGTTACCTGTCTACATAGGCAGGAGTTGAATGCCATCGGAGGAGATTGTGGTGACCCGCAGCATGTACCTACTTAGCGTTCCTCGTAGGCCGTCAAACGGATCGCATTGGAATCCCACGGGTACCCGTGACGCGGAATAACAAGGAGGCCTTGTAGACATATTGATAGCATCACAAACTTGAGGTTCCTCTGCCTCGTTAAGTTTGTCTTTCGATATTTCATGATGGATGGAATTCGTTAACAATAGATAGATATTGATTTATTGACAGTGAACCGAGATAGAATAATTATAAATAGATAGAACACCCAGTAAGAAGAGTATTAAAAAATTCTTATAAATGAATAGAAACATCAAAATATATGACATGCTAATCTAATGTATTTTTCAATTGTCTATTAACTTTGGCCATGCTCTTGATAAGGGCAAAAATATCGTCCAATTTCGTCTTAATCACATATAACCTTACAGGAAATCAGGATGTAGATGGATTCCCCAAACACGACTTCCAAAATTTATTGGATTATGTCTCCTCAAAAACACTGGAACTTGGCTGGACAAATAAAACTTGAGCTCTTGCAGAAATTGACAGGCTGACAAAAAAAGCCTTCTCGATCCTGCCAAAATTTAACAACTTAATTTACATCACCTTCAGGCCTTGACCTTAATTTATGGTGGAACTCTTCTGTTATGTCGGTGTATTGCATCCATTGCATCCTTAACTTCCGCTGTAAAGCGTTAGAAATGCTATAGACGAAAGAATTAACACCTCTTGAACGATTTGGTGTGCAGAAAACATTGATTTTGTTTTTCCATGTTTAATTAGTGATCATTAATTTACAAGAAAAGTCCTTAGATTGTTCATGACTTTCTCTAGTTGGCCCATTAACTTGACTATCGGCATGAATTTCACTTTCTGTACAAATACATGCACATAATTGTAATGCATTGCCTTTGCAAATGAAGCCAAGCTCAGGTGAAAGAAACAGGGAAAAAGAAGAGGATTAAGCTCGCATTGAAATTTAGGAGGTTATGCAGCCTCATCGGCCGATAATCCACCATGAATTGGTAGCAAAGTGATTCTTTACAATCATCTTCTTGGTGCTGTTAGCTCTAAAAAATAGACGGACCATTCATCATCAGCTCATCTTAGCAGACTAAAAGATCATGTGAATGAGGAAACAATAAAGCTCATGGATGTGCAAAACCTAACTCGAGGTCTTAGACGTTTGAAAATACGTATTATGGTATTAACTCGCACCCACTGGGTCACTTGCGAAAGAGGTTTTGACCGTTTGCCGGACAGGACAATTCCTACTGTTTTTAGGAAGCAGTTGCACTCTTTGTGAAGGGAGCCCACGCAAGATTTCACCGAAAGCGTGAATGAGCTTCTCATATCCTCGGCTACCCTGCTGTATTTCGTATGCTTCGCATTGGCTACATTCAACAAGTAATTATTCCTGTGCCTTAGAAACGTTTAGCTGCCTCTTCTTCAAAATTCCTTGCATCTTAATAACCAAGACTTTCTTCTTCCACGGCTTTGGTCATGAACGACATTTTTCTTCCATGAGTACTACAAAACCTATTGGTTGTTATGAGTAACATCATCGGAAAACTTGTCCAGAGACACTAACTCGGAAGCTAACGGTATGCTGTAGTTACATACACTTCGAATTCGTGGTGGAACGTCAACAACCCAAAATCTCGGGATTAGCTTAAACTCTGATTTAGCTGTGTCCCCAGTGTCTACAGTGGTGAAACCCTGTCTTACAGAATCATCAGTGTATGAACACTGAAAGCCTGCACCCATCTTCCCTCATGTATCAGCGGTGTATGTAGGACCGACGAGGTTTTCACTGGGAATGTGTTTCACATGAAGGCTGCTCCGGTTGGGACTTTTCCATCAAAAGCTCCGAGTCAACGCCCGAAGCACTTTAGTTTGATGACTGTTTTCACGTAGTGAGGGCAAGTAAAAATGTTGAGTTGGGAAAGCGTAGATTGATGTTCATAAATTAAATATTGCTCTTTGATAAAATTAAAATTTGACAGTCTCGGTGCTTTTTCGGCCTTGGCCACTTTCAAGAATGCATCTGAACCATTCACGATCACGTCCCTCAATATGCGAGTATTTCTGGAAGAACCGCAGTCTCAGAGAGAGGTGGAGCTCGTATTTGAAGAAATGTATTGTCACGCCACCCAATAACTCCGAGTGATGTTTTCGTTAGATAGTTGAGTAGTTGAACCAACAACCTTCCTCAGGGAGAAAAGAAGGGCCCCAGCATAAATTAACGAAGCCACTCAAGACCCGTCCACGGAAAATATAACTTCCGACAGTCTACAACTTTCTTGAACTTTACAAAGAAAAGCGGGCAAGGAAATGTTGACTCAAACCCGTT
>JAVIWC010007963.1:0-81680 GCA_031894815.1 Creontiades dilutus
TGCTGTATCAGAGTGGGATCGATTGTTTCTGGGGCCATTCTGGCCCAATACAATCTGGCAGGACTTATCGTGTGCAGCAGTAGTGGACTTCCCTCACTCTTTCTTGATGATACAGCAGGCCCTCCTGTCCCCTCTGGCGTTAGCCACACTCTACGAGTGTGCCCGGGATGGACCACGTGGAGGTGCCAGGTTTTATGGGATGCAGTACGTATGAGGGACAGGAGTTAATGACGCCTAGGTACTAATCCACCTCTTCTTTTAACTTGTGGTCTTCCCATCATCGGCCGCCATTCTTAATGACACCTAGGTACTAATCCACCTCTTCTTATAACTTGTGGTCTTCCCATTATTGGATGTCATTCTCTGCTAGGTCCATGTCTTGTTGAGGAGAGAATAATAAGGCTGAGACAGGGCGAGTACTGATTATCCTCCCCTGCCTATCGCGGGTTTTACCTACATACTAGATTCCTACACTAACATATCACAGATGGTATCACAATTCATTCTCGACTACAATATAGGTCCCATACACACAATAAATACATTCGCAACCAGTAAACACGCACATTCATACTAGCCAGCGGAGCTGGGGAAAACCCCGACCGGCACCCTCGAGCCCACCCTTCCTTGGATGGCCTCCCTGGTACCCGTCTTGAAGGGTTTCCCGATATCAGTGGGTGTTTCAGAACACAGGGAGGCCTACAGCCCTTGAAATTAACAAAAAATGAAATTAATAGAATGCCGAACTTAAAAAATCATGAAAATTAAATAACCTACCGGTTTGCTGCCCCCCCGAGGGGCCGGCAGGGTCCCCACTACCATTCTGACACACACATACATACATCCCTAAATAACTACTGACCTATTCTACTATCACAGTGATCTTATGCTAGTATCACAGTGGATTGCCTAACCCTAATCAGTCATCCATCCATTTGCACCCCATTAACTACGAAGAAAACATACATACTGGGGGAGGGGAGTACTGATATAAAATTTCCTCCTCATCCCCTGTTATATCTCAACATGAAATTCCTATATCTAGTATCACAGTCAACTCGCGATTGCGACCCGCTCCGCCTCAGCCATACACTCACCCCCACCTCTCAGCTTTGCCCATCTCCTTGCGAACTTCTCAAACTTCTTGTAGCTGGATCTTGTGCTCATGAGATTGCAGAGATCTTGCGTATAAGTCACCACACCAAACAACTCTTGACGGGCTTCATTATAAAGTCGGCAAAATCTAACTACGTGTTCAGCGGTCTCCTCCTCTTCTCCACACGGACATCTTGGGCTGCTTCTCCTTCGGAAGAAATGGAGTTTACCGCTAAAGTTTCCGTGTCCTGATAACAATTGAGTCACCTCATAATTTGGGCTAATGTGTATCAGTTCCAGCCTCTGCTGTACGTTTGAGAAAAAGCTACGTGTTAGGGCTCCCTTCAGGCTCAGTTCCCATCTATCCTGCCATGACTGCAGAACCCATTCATCAATGGCACTGACCCTGTCTGTCACTGATGAGAAATCATTTATGCTTCCTGCAAGGTCAGGTCGCACATCAGAACATGATCTCTCAGGCCACTTATTTGAAACAAAAGCAACACGGGCATCCAGCACTAAGTCAAGTGGCTCGCAGCCTGCAAGTACCTGCAACGCATCAGTGGATGTGGTGGTATATGCTCTAGTGATGGAAATAAGTGCTGCTCGTTGCAATCTCAGTATGTCCGCACGCATCTTCTTTGTAGGGCGGTGCCACCATGTGGATGCTGCATACATGACTGTCGGTAGGAAAACCACTTTGTAAAATCTCAATCGGTCAGCATATGGAGTGCCCCATCCTGCTCCACATAGTCCCCGTATCCCACCAGCAATTTGTGGAACCTTGGCAAACAAAGAAGTTATGTGGCTGCTGCAATTAAGTTTGCTATTCAAAACCACTCCAAGATACTTAGCTTCCTTGGTCGCTTGAATCCTTGTCCCCACCACATGGAACCTTGTTGGGTGTCTTGCGTCGCCTTCACCTCTAAACACAATTGCTTGAGTTTTGTCGGAGGCCAGCTTCAGTTTGGCTTTTCTACACCAGTTGTCCACCATTGCAGCACAATCCTCTGCCTGCGATATGATTGATGCTCTAGAGGGAGCAGTGATTATAACTGCTAGGTCGTCCACATATGCTACTGGCTCCCAGCTACAGTTTTCAAACTTCTTTAGCAAGTCTGCAAAAACGAGGTTCCAGATTGCCGCACCAAGCACTGAACCTTGTGGACATCCTCTAGTGATGTCAACCATGTTTGTTGCTGACTGCGTGACTATGCTTGCTTTTCTGTCGTCGAAGTAATCTATCAATAGCTTGTACAGGTTTGATGGAATAGCACTATCTTTAAGTCTTTTCAATGCAAAGGGCCACCACACTGAATTGAATGCACCAGCTATATCAAAAAAGATAGCCATTACATGCCGGGCTTCAGATTTGCGCAATAATGTGACTAAGGTTGCAATGGCTGTTTCAGTGTTCTTACCACGAGTGCATCCAAACTGTCTGGGGTGTTGCGCTTCTTGTAAGTTCACATTTATCCTCATCAAAATCATCTTTTCCAGCACTTTCCCACCCATTGGAAGCAGGCTTATGGGACGGAAACTACCACAATCAGTTGGATCTCGGCCTTTAGCTTTCAGAAGTGCCTTGATGCTCGCTACCTTCCATTGCTGAGGGAATATCCCTTCACTGAGAGCACGATTGTAAATGTCAAGCAGAGCCGAGAAATAAGATGGAGGTGATTCCTTTATCATGGACATGTCAATCATGTCCGGGCCCGGGGCCTTGCTCCTCCCAAATGATGACACAGCACTCATAAGTTCCTCGATGGTCCATGGAGGAGTGTCAGGAGTCGAGAGGGCAGCTGCCACATCAGCTCGCAATTCTCGTTCCTCCTGCGTGTCTAAGTGTGGATCATCAAGTGGAAAGACTTCTTTGAGGTACATTTGGCATGCTTCATCAATATCAGCAGCCCGTCTACCATTGACAACTATTGCCCCCAAGGCTTTGTCAGGTGAGATCTTCTCCCTAATTATACGGTACGCAAGCCCCCATGGATTGGTTTGGATGTCCTCCACAACAAAGCCTCTCCAACTTTCTCTCTTTCGTCTGCGAGTCATTGCTTTATACTTTGCTTTCTCAACATAGTACGTTCTTTTCAATCTATTTCGTACTCCACGATCACAGCGTTGGGAGGCCCGTCGAGCCCTCAAAACTATTGCCCTCTGTGTTGCCACTTCCTCATTAAACCATGGCTGCTCCCGAACTCCACCTCCCCGGGACTTCTTCAAGGTTGAATGAGCAGCCATATGCATCGCATTTGCCAAGTCTGCTACATCTTGTTGTAATGTCGATGGAGCGTTACTAGGTTGCATCAGGTAGGCCACCATCTCAGCCTGAAGCTGTGCTCTAAATGGCGTCCACTGCTTCACATTGCGGGTAGCATATCTCAAGTCAATAGGTGGCTTATGTGCGATGTCTGCTGGATGGATCTTGAACATGATGAGGGCATGGTCACTGGTTGTGCTGTAAGAAAGCTGCCACCTCTCAAGCCATTCCTCTTCTGACGAAGTAGTAAGGGTGATGTCAATAAATGATTGACCACGAGGACCATCAAACGTGCACCCTTGAGCCACATCATTGTGCAGACGCAAACTGTGCGCTGCAATCCAGAGTGAGACCTTCTCGCCTCTGCTATTATTGCTTGCAGAGCCCCATGCCTGCCCGTGAGCATTGAAATCTCCAGCAATGATCACCTGCTGGCCCTGCAAGCTTTGGAGAACAGTGCTAATATGCAGCAAACTGTATTCAATGTCCTTACTAGGAGGGCAGTACACACTAACCACATGGACCCTGTGTCCATATCCTGTGACAAGGACTACTACAATTTCAGATGTGGATAGGGATTCATCCATTACAGCATCCAGTGCACCATCCAGTACCACTACTGCTGACTTTGGTTTTTCACTTGGTATGTTCTTGAAGAACACCTTTGCCATCAGACCAAACCCAGTGACTAAGCCACCTCTGACTGATGGCTCTTGTAGTACCATTATCTGCATGGCTTCTTCGCCAGCAAGCTGTCTTAATTGGTCAGCTACAAATTGCTGCTTATTCATGTTGTGCTGACAGATATTTAATGGTTGCGCTGTCATTGGCCAAAATCTGTCAGCTTAATTTGCGCTTCTATTGCGCGCCTGTAACTTGGACAGGTATTGCTGCCCGAGTCATGACCGTTCAGTATTCCTGCCTTCAAACATGGTGTGCAGCGTGGGGGTTCCTTCTTGTTCGGGCAATCACTGAATTTGTGTCCAGTTCTTGCACACCAGCCACAAATCTGCTCAGCTTTACAGGATGCAGAAATGTGGCCATACATCTGACATTGGTAGCATCGATTGACACTCAAGTGATCGACCACTCTGCAGCTGAACCAATCAATCAGTATCCTCGGATCTCTTAATAGTGCCTGCCTAATTGCTGGAGTTACCTCAATAACCCATTTCACTGTTGAGAGGTCCCTAGGGCCAACTTTGTAAAGAGGAGTGACTCCAGTCCTTACATCATCAGGTGAGATACCAGAAACACCTGAAGCTCCAATCGCCTCAATCAGTGAACTACTGGAAGTAGAGCATGGAACATCGTGGACCAGCATCCTTGGGAATCTTCTTGGGGCTGCTGCTGCTGTGAGTCCTGCTGCCTTAAGTTGTGGATGATCTATCACTTTCATCTTGTCCTCTTCATCTTTGAGATCAATAGCCACTTTTCCTCCCCTGACCGGACGGATGTTACTGATTGACACTCCAAGGTCAGCAGGCTTCATTTTCCCTGAAAGCTTGGACATCACCTCCGACCCATCATCGGCTGCAATCAAGACTGTTCTTCCACTCTGTTTAGGCGTTGGTCCTCCCTTGAGGGCAAGCTCTGCTCGCAGATCCAACCTCACCTCTCTAGCAGTGGGAGTAGGCTCATTCAGAATCACTCCTAGTGGGACGTCTGACTGAGTCTTCCTCTTTCTGCTCCTTTTGCTCTGCTGCACATTCCATTGCCCCTCCCTGTCATCTGGTGGCAATAGACCAGGTTTTGCACTCTGACTACTTCCTGCCACTATATTTGCAAAGGATGGCTTCAAGGGGGTGCTGCGAATTTCTTGCTGCAAGGACTCTACTGCCCTCAAGACAGGGGAAAATGTAGGCTTGCACAAGGGCCCTTTGGCAGAACCATTGATGGCTGACTGAACTGCTGTAACTGTTCTCGCTATCAACTTCTCACCATTCGTCTCACTCATTGCTGCAATTTTTCCCGCCAAGTAAGTATTCGTAGATGCCATTTTACTAGCATTCATAAGTATTTCATCCAAATAAATCTGGATGTGATTAATGCTGTCAGTACTGATATTCAAATCCTTTGACCTGATGCACTTTCCTATATGGGTTAGACATTTGAATATCATGGACGAAGGCTCATTGTAGTTGTCAGCTATTTTCATGGCAGCAGCCTGATCCATGGTCTCTTCCTTTTTCCTCTTCAAGTCCCTTCCCTGAGGGGGAGAGCGCTGCAGAGTACTTCCCTTAAATGTCAAGGGTGGTGCACTGCAGGTGGTACCATTGCCATCTCCGCTTGGCCCAACCTTCTCACTGCTGCCGGAAAAACTACCAGGAGGGGTCCTCTGCATGTTTATAACGGACGTGGGGGGGACCCCCCACCAAAAAAGGGGATCTGTGGGTCTCCTGCGACCAAGAACAGCCCAGAAACGAAGAAGAAGAGAAGCTGCGAACTTCCGCCGCCTGAGCGCTAGTGTCGAATAGAACAACAACAATTGAACTTCCACTCACTATGACAACTCACTATGGATCCATACACTTCTACCTCTATGACACTGGAGAAGAACAGAGCTGAACAAACTTCCACAGACTACAACAACAGATCCATACAGCCCTTATTCCATGCAAATGAAGAAGAATAATAAAATCAACATCCCTAACCATCCCTAACCATCCCTAACCTGCCATGCATCTGGAGTGGGATTCGGTTGTATCTTAGGCCATTTTTGGCCCATACCAACCAGTCCTTCAAATATAATGTCCTTCAGAGGGGGAGGCTTTCTGAAATCTTCCTTGAATTAGTCCTCACTCAGATTCTTATTTCTACATTCATTTTGTTCATGGCAGGCCACCGTTTCCCCTCACGCAGCGTTCGCCATGCTAAATAGCATGCCCAGGATGGCCCTTGTGGAGGTGCTGCTTTTACAGGGATATCTGTGAGGGGTAGGGTTCCTCAGCCTAGGTACTCTGCTGCCTCTTCTTGTAACTTGCAGTTTTCCTATCCTTGGCTGGCAATGAAGTGGAGATTGTGGCAATGACGACCATAACGACTCCTAGGTACTAGTCCACCTCTTCTTGTATCTTGTGGTCTTCCCATCATCGGATGTCATATCAGTTCAATTCAGATTTAGTACAAGATGACTGAGACAGGGCGAGTACTGGGTATCCTCCCCTGCCTATCGCGGATCCTACCTACATACTAGATTCCTAAACTAATGCATCACAGGTAGTATCACAGACTCATTCCTGTTCACAAACACAATAACGTTCACACAATAAATACATTCACAGCCGACAAATACATTCATACTAGCCAGCGGAGCTGGGGAAAACCCCGACCGGCACCCTCGAGCCCACCCTTCCTTGGATGGCCTTTCGGTACCCGTCTTGAAGGGTTTCCCGATATCAGTGGGTGTTTCAGAACACAGGGAGGCCTACAGCCCTTGAAATTAACAGATAATGAAATTAATAAAATGCCAAACATAAAAAATCAAAAGGATTAAATAACCTACCGGTTTGCTGCCCCCCCCCCCCCCCCCCCCCGAGGGACCAGCAGGGTCCCCACACTACCATTCTGACATACACATACAACCCTAAATAACTACGACCCTATTCTAATATCACACTGAGCTTATTTACTAGTATCACAGTGGATTTCCTCACACTAAACATTCACACCTCCATTCAAACCCCATTACTTTTGATCAAACATTCATACTGGGGGAGAGGAGTACTGATATAAAATTTCCTCCTCATCCCCTGTTGTCTTTCTACATAAAATTCCTAAATCTAGTATCACAGTCCTCTCGCGATTGACTCGCTCCGCCTCAGCATCTCGTTTATTTGGCAATCCGGACATTACACTGCTACTGCTGCTGTCAGTTCTTCTCCGCCGCCTCTAATTTTGTACCAGGTTCTGCAAAAATCTATGAACTTGCTGAACTTTGCAGCTGAATCCACCAATTTGCTCAATTCTTGCTGGTATGTTGGGACTCCAAATTGAATTGATCTCATGTCATTATATATTGGGCAACAACGGATTACATGTTCTGCGGATTCACATACCACTCCACAGGGGCAGTCAGGAGCACTCCTTCTTCTGAAATAATATAATTTGCCGCTGAAATTTCTGTGTCCTGTCAGCATTTGAGAGGTCTCATATCCAGGCTGGATATATCCTGCAGACATTCTTTGCCGAATATCTGGAAAGAAGCTGTGGGTGAGTCGCCCTGTTTCACCATTGTCCCACCTTCTCTGCCAAGCTTCGTAACACCATTCCTTTATGGCTCTAATTCTATCTTCCTTGGGCAAACTGGTGCTTATATGTTGCGTCAACTCTGGGGACAAACGAACGCTGATCCTACTAGGCCACTTTACAGCGCAAATGGCCACTTGGGCATCCAGGTATAAGTCAAGGGGCATGCAACCTGATATCACCTGCAATGCCAGGGTCGATGCGGTTCTATAAGCCCTGGTCAACGATACCAGCATCCCACGCTGTAAGGACAAGATCTTATTGCGCACCTTCTGACTAGGGGAGTCCCACCATGTAGAGGCGGCATACGTAACAATGGGCAAGAACACTGACTTATAGTACCTCAGTCGATCGAGGTATGGGATCCCCCACTCTGGGCCAACAAGGCCCCTCATTCCTGTTACCAGGTTTGAAACTTTTAGGAAAAGCTCTTGCACGTGGGCATCTGGGGACTGTCTTGCATTCAGCGTCACTCCCAGATATCGAGCAACGGCCACCCCCTGAACTCTCTGGGAGCCAACCATAAACCGGAATGGATGCCTTGCGTCTCCATGTCCCCTTATCATCAAGGCCTCTGTTTTTTCAGCTGCAACCTTGAGGTGGGCCTCCTCACACCATCTTTCTACCATAGCTGCACACTGCTCAGCTCTTTCCAACATTTCAGCTCGATTCCGTGCCTCTATCACCACTGACAGGTAACCATCCCTAACAAATTCCCAAATCAAAATTGGGAATTTAGTGGAAATTTAGTTAGTGGAATTCCAACTAAATTTCCACTAACACTAAATAGTGTTCATTAATTTGGGAATTGGTTAGGGATGGTTAGGAGCAGGTCGGTTGCCCTAGGTGATGGTGAATTCCCCCCCCCCCCCCCCGTCACCTAGGGCAACCGAACTGCTCCCCCCACCCCCAGCGGGGGGAATCGTCTCCCGGGGGGGGGGGGGCAAGTGGTCCTCACCTCGGGGATAGTATACGATTTTTTGACTTTGCATGTTGTTATTATACTTATTATACTTCATTGTGTTATTCACCTATTTCTTTTTAACCTGCGTAGCAGGGCTATTAAACTAGTGTTACAATAAAACACGTACACAAAAAAGTATAATATCACAACACCAAAACTCCTTCCGGTCCTGACTTCCTTGCAGCATTCCTCACTCAATTCTTGTAGTCCCCTACAGAGATCTTTAAACCTAGGTCAGCTACCATTAGATTTGTCATTTTGGTTTATTATTCAATAATCAATAATAAACCATTGTAATCGCTCTTGGAAAAAAAAGGTGTATAATTCGAATCTGCAATAAAAATTTTATGTCCGTCCGTCGTCCGCAAGATTTCTCCTAAATGGCTGGAGTAAAAGATCTTAAAATCTCAGGAAAAATCCATGTTGGTCCGGCGCCCCTATTCATGAGCTTGCCCTCTCACTTAATTTAAAGTGCCCTTTAAGGGTTGTCAAAGTTTTGTAAAATCCCTAAAAAAGTCAAGGCGGCCTAAATTTGTACTCTTTCTGAAGAACATTCCACGAGGAATCAAATGAGCTCCTCCACAGGTCTGTAGGTCAAATCATTTGCGATCTATGGCCCGATGTGTGGTGCCAACATTCGCGTTATTTTGGTTTATTATTGTTTTTGTGTTGATATCAGTAACCTAGTGACGTAGTGATGTTGTAATGTGGATACTGGAGTGAACTCCTAAAAGTCTTTGTAGTCTATACACGGGTGGGTTGAAGCATTCTGATATGCATGAAACGCTGCAAATTCTTTCACTGGGGTTTATTATTCAAATGGCTTGCGTTCATGATTTGAATTTCTACTAAGCTTTGGAGTGTCCGTGTTTCACAAGTGATAGAGCGATTATTGAATTTCAGGAGGCATACAAATATGATCAACTGATCAATCCAAAAAGGTATTTTAGTTGAGAACAGATTTACGTGCTCTATACATATCTCCTGAAATTCAATAATCACTCTATCACCTGTGAAACATGCACACTCCAAAGCTTAGTATAAATTAAAATCATGAATGCAAGCCAATTGAATAATAAACACTAGTGAAAGAATTTGCAGCGTTTTTCAATGAGAGATCTTAAAGAATCAGAGCATTATTTAGATCCCCAGGTAAGAGGGACTTAAAGCTTCAATTGCAGCTTTGTGCCTTGGTCCAATCTACTAAAGTAAAAAGGTTTTTTCTACAACGTCTGAAAAGCGAAATAAAGTCAGTTTTTTCTGTTTTCTGACACACAAAAATTGTCCAAATTGTTTTTTTTAAATTGTAAGAGACACTTCTCTAAAATCCAAAATTTTCCCGTCCATATTTCAGACTGAGCAGATGGACGCAAAAATCTTTTTGATATGGTAGTAAGGTACAAAAGTATTACAGATTGCGTTCAAATGAGAACACATTAGATTAGCGAACCGGGGATTATCCCAATATTTTTAATGGTTGACTATATAGGTTCAATATTGAAAATTACAATAATAAAACAACTCACTTTCCAAACATACATATATATATTTATATTCTGCACACGTACATTTCATCAGTGTTAGTGTAGTCATCAACATAATAAACATATGTTTATTCATCATCTGCATCTGTTTTAAAATATACTTTGTTATGTCACAAGTTTTCTCTTTCTCAAAAAAAAAAAAAAAAAGTACACATTTTTAAAAACCAGCAAACAATTCTAGCACCTTACGCAATAACTGTGTAATACAAATTGGGAGGTGATGAGCAAAAGCACAGAAGACAAGCATTCCAAAATAAGGGATGAGTTCATTGACAAAATTTTCTGAGAACATTAAATCAAAATTGATCAAATTAAAAAAAAAAAAAAAAATCAGCAAATATGACAAAAAGGTTAAAAATGGTTAATCATACATTTTTCTTGCATAATACCACAAATATCAACAATGATTTATTTAGTTTGAGAATAAAAAACAAATTTATGCTGAAAACTGCCGTCGAATTTCATTAAAATGGTAAAAATACAAAACAAAATTTAAATGTCCATTCCAACTACTAGAATTGCGCCGTTAGGTACATAAAACAATTTTTAACTTCAAATGGGCGATTTCTGCCCAAACTCGAAAATCAGTACCCAACCTACCTATGCTATATTGCTTGCCACCTCCTCGAATAGGATTTTGACCCTATAATATAGTCCAAACAACTATTTGTACATTATTTTTTTATATATATGTTCATGTAACTTTTCCTTTAAATAAGTAATTGCAGCCATTTTGATACCCGTCACAAATTATTATAATAACTATACTTAACAAAATGAAACTCTTGTTATTATTTTAACGCAAAAACAGAAGAAGAACAATAACAAAGTAACAAATTATTCAAGTCTTATTACGTGGAACTGTACACAGCTGAATTTTCAACTCTCTTAAATTGTACTAATACGAAGTGGGCAAATAGTTTTACAACTAAGGAACCGTTAATTTCTTGTTTAATATTTACCATACTGTTCGTTTAGCTGTTGAAAATGAGAATGACTTAATTCAAAAAAGGAAATTCTGGAAAAGTTACAATCAGACGGATTTATGTTGTTAACCGCTGGAAAATAACTCAAAATTCAAATATTTAGAAAGATTTAATGAATTCAAATATTCGGAAAAAATGTATCAACAATTCAAATAATCAGAAAGGAAGAATTTAAGAATTAGTAGATATTTTTTACATAACATTACCTATTTTTAAATATATGGAATAAAATAAACCAAAATCATTTTTCGGTTTCATCCTCTTATATGGATAACTAAAAGTTTGAAGAAAAAAGCAATTTTTCGATATGTGAAAGCACATTCCAAAATAAAAAGCTGTTTTAACATAAATGATTGATTGGTTCTACATTCGAAATACTGATCAGTTACAATTCAAAATCCATAACATTGAAACGAACTTGAATTTCGTACAATATGAATACAATTGGAAAATAAAAAATAAATTAAAAATAAAAATAAATAAATAACGGATGCTAACAGTTCAAATAGATTACGTTACTGATCACTGTAATTTGTAAGGAATCACGACTTTTTTCTGGTATTAAGTAGGGTAAAAATAGTAAAGATGGAGGGGGGTGAATCCAGACAAAATGGAATTTTCATCAATGAGTGTTTTGGCTCGCCCTAGATGACTTTTCCAGAAAGTTAGGGTCTAGATCTCGTAGAGTAAGCATATGTGAACACGATGCAGTAGCTTTCAAATTTTAAGTGGCCACAGTGCTTCACGGAAATTTTTTTAGCCCAAGCGCTCGTTTGGTGAGTTATTTTTTTAGTGATAGGGGTCTCCCGTTTCACTTGAATCGTTCACTGTATCTCTTTCGTTATATTTTCCCAGCTGTTGGCAATAATATCGGGACGTCCTAAAATAAATTGCAAGTGACTTGACCGCAACTGACGTCTATCACAGGCGTTTTAGTGCAAAACGGGAAGAAATTAGGCTCGTTGATGCTTTTCAAATATATCAAGTCTCATCTCCACTGCTATGGAGAATACAAGAAAAATGGATCACGTAAAAGGAAGCAATCAGTTGACAGTGGTTTGTCACGTTAAGCAATGTCACTAGAGGGGATTTAACGGATTTTAATAATGTCCTGTAATTTTAGCAATCATTGCAGCGGAAATTATCGTACTCCAATGTTTTAAGCGGTAAATGTTACCTGTTAGAGTTTTGAGACTATTTCACTAAAGCCCGCTTTACACTACCCATTTCTGACTGCCCGTTCCCCGTTCCTGGTCCCGATCTTTCCCCCCCTCAACCTGACATAGCAACGACGCGTTCTTGGGCGCCCTACCCCCTACTAGTTTTTTTCAGTCACTGCCTATTCACCCTAAATCCGATGGAAATCTCTCCCGACCTGATCGCCCTCCCCCCAAACGTGCCCAGGAGCACTAGTTTACACCACCGGATTTCAGGGTCTGACAGAGATCGGGCCTAAATCCAGTTGTGTGAACAGTCCTTAATAAAGACTTTGAAAAAATTAATTTTATTTAAATCTCGAGTTTTAAATGATTTGACGGGTCCAATTTCAAAGCAAAGTTTCTATTTCAAAATCCTACAAAATTTGTGCTACATTTAATGTCCTAATTTACCTCAGACACAAAGAAAAGTCGTTTTAAGCAAGAACAAGTTAGTGCCCTGAAGACCTTTGACTCCCAAAAAGGGAACCCCCCCCCCCCCCCCACAATGCATAGGAACCCGCTAGATCCCTTTCAAATGGGTACTTGCTTTTTAAAATCTTAATTTTTGTCCGTCTTCACCCCATTTCACAGTGCTTATAGAAACTACTTTAAACACTCAAAAATGTCAAATCCTCTATAGCCACTAAGAGGGCGTTGTGCGTAAGGATGGTACTGGTTCACAGATCCAGTACCTGTTCCAAAAAAACAATTGTGCATTACATTATTTTCAGGATCATGTCATCAGCGTGGACGAGGCACTCCACAAACATCCCCAGAGTGGCAGTCATGTCTGCCATCAGAATCATACGGGTGCTCTTACTGCTTTGAGGAAGGTGGCGTCACAAGTTTTAACTTATTGTGTGGAAACGGGATAGAAAATAGGATATTCTTCTATAAAAAGGTCTATCAAAAACTTCGGATTATCTTAAGTTAGTTAGGAATCCGAGAAGGAAATTAATTCTCCGATCTCGAAATTTCTCTTCAAGAACTTCTCTTTCAACTTGGATTCTAGGTGAATGTTCTTCTTCAAGGTGATCATTCTGATCTTGTGTTAAAACGATCTTTAATTAAGAACTAGATCGTGATCTGAAGGGTGGAGAAAATTATTCTATGACGAAGGTAGTTGTGGTAGGTAGAGTTTGTGGGAATTGGTGATAGAGGAGCGACAGAGAGGACAGCTGGTCAGCCGCTCAGAGCAATCTGCGCAGCAAACAACGTGAGCGCAAGGGAAAAAGACGCTGTCAATTTCTCGATCCATGCAAACTCTGCAAAACAATCAAGCAGAATGATGATTCGCGTTAGAATAGCATTAAAATTAAAACATAACATTGATAAGTAATATGTCCAGTTTCTATGTGATCACACTTATAAACATAATTGTAAATAGTCACGTATATTTATGGAAGTTCCAATTCTTAACCGAATAAAGAAAGCATAAAAATCGGTTGAGAATTCTAGTTTGTTCAAATTCCACATTTCTGAGGCTTATTGGCAAAATTTGGGTTAGAAAAAAACTTCCATTCACCTCTTTTCATAATGAAAATTGAATGTGGAGAATTATTTTCAAATACCGAAACAAAATTTGAATTGAACTAAAAAACTGGACCCCCGAATGCTTACTACTTAAAGCCTGCGGCTGAAATTCAAAAAGCGTGGATGAAGCATGGTTTAGCCACGCTATTTTTGCAGTTTTCCTTTCGCTAATTTCTTATCTTTCTGCTGGTTTCAATTTAATATGTTTGTGTTTGCTATTTCAGCTTTACCTATGTGATGGATGTGCCCTAAAATTACTGATCTCCATGGTCTACTGATTAAAATATATCTATCGTAATAATGCTGTTAGACTGGTTATGTAAATGAGGACTCGCAGCTCAGGTTCTCGCTTAACTATAAAGTGAGTAGCGCTTATGACGACTCACCACTAGCTTCCATAAAAGGAAGTACATTATTCTTATCTTATATAATATCTCGAGTCAGCTCTCCTGCTCAACCTCCTGCGTTCCCATTCTGCTTGACATTTTTCGACTTAGTTAGTCACAGGCTGAAGCATGTTCCATGCTAAAAGAAAGAAAGAATTGGTCGAGGATTCTCGCTTGAGCAGCGATTGAAAGAGTTGGCTATTCTCCTTCCATTCACCCTCCTGACAGTAAAAGCACATTTGTAGAGGTTTGTCATACAACTAGACTAAGATTCTGGCCGAACAAAACTATAATGACGGAAATCGGTAAAGAATTATAGGCTGAGTAGGGGACAAAAAAACAAGATTTTTTCTCCAATCCCGCCAATTCTCCCCTTCTTCCGTAAAATTAGGTATTTCCAAAGTATGTTGCACAACTGTAGTAAAATTGGGTTCGAACAAAAGAAGAATCATGAAAATCGATTAAGCATTGGGCAGCGTCACACACATTGAGCGTTAGTAACATCAGTAAATGCCGTCAAGCCACTTCCAAAACTATAAAATAAATTAAAAGGTACCAACCGGCAAGTGAAAAGTTCCCTAACTGAGGTCAGTAGTTTTTCTGTGCCAGCGTGAGCCGACTCTCTGGTTTCAGAGACGGAGCGACTGCTTTCTCCAGCAGCGCTGTACAGCGCTCTGCGAGCATCGTCATGAACCTGCAAAGTGTAATTAATCATCAGTAATCATAAGACGTAACCTACAAGGAGTAATTAACCATCTGCAACGAAAACGAATTTAGATTACCTTAAACTAGGGATGTATATCAAACGACAAAATTCAATAATATTGTTATAGACAGTACAACTCTAACTCAAACTCGAAACTTTACAATTCTTTATTCAAGGAAGTATTAAACTTTGAAAAATGAAAAAACTGGAAATGAAAAGTCAAGTCCCACAGTTTTTTTTTAATTCGTAGATGTTCGATATGTTGTGATGGATATGGTTAGTTGGCCCCTTCCCGATTTTAGAATCTGTCGCCTAGGGAGATGAATCGGACAACTGCAAGTGTCTGAATCATCCTCTAAGCGTGGCGGAGCACAATAATGCATCCACCTGCTCGGAAGGGGCAACTATGCCATTCCATCACCCTCACAATGTCTACCATAGAAGGATTAATCACATTGAGACGATAACTCAGTTCATCCCACACTCTTGATAACATATTGGGGATCACACTCCCCACTGCGGCTACTGTATTTGAGGTCAACCAAATTCTTGGCAAGAGGAGGTACAAAAACTGTTTCTTCTATGTACCCCCATAAGAAAAAATCGCAAGGCGTCATATCAGGGAAACGAGGAGGCCGTGGGTGAAGAACCTAATCTTCCTCAGAACTTCGACCTATCCATTGGTGAGGGGAGAGGGTCTCGCGTACCTGAAGAGACCAGTGAGGTGGTGCCCCATCTTGTTAGAATATCAAGATTTCAAAGTTGCCCTGTTGTTGGGGGAATAGCTATGTTTCCAGTTGGTGTTGAGATAGCTGTCCCCATTGATTGACAACCCATAAAAAAGAATGGACTGTAAACTTAGTGTTGAGAAATGGCACAAAACACATTCACTTTTGGGGAATCCTGTTCATGTTCATGAACTTCACGAGGATTTTCAGTACCCCAGATCCGGACATTGTGACGGCTGACTATACCTGAAACGTGAAACGTAGCTTCGCAACTGAAAATTAGGCGAGCAGAGAAGCTTTCATCGTTATCAATTGAGTCTTGGAAAAAATTACAGAAATTCATCCGCACACTCTTATCATTTGGTTTAAGGGCCTGCAACAAGTGAAGACTGTAAGGTTTCATCAATAAACGACGTCTAAGAACTTTCCAAATTGTTTAGTGCAGCATCTGCAATTCTCGACTCGCACGATGTACAGACTTGCAAGGGCTATGGGAAAAAACTTTCTCGAATGCTCTCTGTGTTTCCATCCAAAAGGCTGGGACGGCAAGGGCTTTTTCCTTTACATAAACAACCAGCATCACGAAACTAACTGTACAACCTACGGATATTGTTATCAGATGGAGGGTTTACACTGTAGCGACGTCAAAACTCCCATTGAACAAGGATTATAGACTCACTTTTCAAGAACTCCAAAACACAAACCGACTTTTGTTGAGGAGTTGCCATGATTACTGACAGACCCATAACCACCGAGATCTATCAGTGCCAGGTAGAGATGTTCGATACTTCTGTACCAGTTACTAAGTCACCGATATGGGTTTGTCACCAATATATTGGTGACAAGGAACTGGAAAAAGCAGTGACAGATACTTCGGTGACTGCGCTGGATTCCAACACAAAGTACTACTATGCGCAGGCGAGGGATTGGAACGGGTACCGCAGTTTTGCTTCGTCTCCACTAGGCGGCTCTGGCCTCAGTCACTGAATCTCATATCGGATATCTACTTACGGTCTCCGTCACCACGACACATTTCATTCATTTCCACTCTCTGTCACCGATATGCCAGTCATCGATATTTCCTTGTCACTGGAACTAAGGTCACCTATATTTGTAAGTCACTGGATCGCACATCTCTGGTGCCAGGCGAAGCTATTTTCCCAGTTTCATTCAAAATCAAGTTTACCTTGCTACCTTCAAAAATACTAGAGTGACGAATTTTCAAAACTCCAATATTCTTTTGTAGACATCCTGTACTATATGGATATCGATTAGTGACGTCATCTTTTGTTTTTCATAAGTTAATTTTTTGATCATTTGATCATGACTAAAATTAAAACCATAAATAGGTTCAGTTGTGCAGCATGATCATGAGAGCAAATGATTTTAAAAAAATTAATAATATATTTAATAATAAAAATATTAAAAATTTATTTATTAAATTAAAAATTTATTTATTAATAATAAAAATATTAAAAATTTATTTATTAAATTAAAAATTTATTTATTAATATTAAAAATATTAGTAATATATTTAAAGTGAGCCGAAAATTGAGACTTTGTAACAAAAAAATTGTTTACCAAGTTTTTCAAGTACATTCTAATCAAATTTGAGAACAATGTTCAGCATAATCTTATTCTGTCATTTATAAATGACATAGTTCATGATTATTGAACTAATATTCTGCCATGAAAAAATTTAATTAAATAAATAAATTTAACTATATTTTTCTATTTTTTGTTATGTTCAGCATAATCTTATTCTGTCATTTATAAATGACATAGTTCATGATTATTGAACTAATATTCTGCCATGAAAAAATTTAATTAAATAAATAAATAAATTTAAATATATTTATCTATTTTTTGTTATGTTTCATGATTCTTTCTAGTACATGTGTTTAAATTTGACCATTGTACTTGGCTCAACAACTGTTTTAGAACGATCTCATTTTTTCCTTTAAAAAGTTTTATTTTTTGAGGAAAAACGAAGTTGGTTTCTCAATCCTTTCAACAGTTATGGTCTAAAATTAAACAAACACACGCACTTTTTTTTTTTAAAATAAATCCATCCTTTAAAAAAAACTGAATTAAATGAAAGTGAGGAGGACGCCCAGGTTTACCTGACGCCGGCCCTTGGGATTTGGGAAGTCAAGGATGATAGAGGAGGGAGAGAGGGATGAAAGGAAGTGCCCCTATAAAATGACCACGATTTTAAGCACGAGCCCTGGATGACGTGGGTGGTGATACCACAAAGTACTCCTGACGAGGTGCCCAGCTCAAGTAACTCCGTGGGCCTTTTCCCACACCACACTCCGCGCCATGACAAGGTTGCAGCCATAACCTTGATGTTGTTAGGCGCCACTCCTTAGGACACAGATACCACTCGCCGCAGGTTGTTCCTATCATATTTACTTATCTTAGCCATCCTATCTTGCACCTGCTATCTGCTTGGTAACCGCATCATAAATATACACACACATACACACATTTGTATACATATGATTTTAATTTCAAATGGTGTGAGGTGATGGAATGCTTTAGTTGCCCCTTCGAACGAGCTGGATGCATTGATAATGCTCTCCCACGCTCAGAGGATGATCCAGGCGTCTGTAAACGTCTGATTCACCTCCGAAGGCGTTCGATTCTAAAATCGGACAACTGTGATGGACAACTAACCATGTCCATCACATGCCCAGGGCTCTGAAAAAATCTGGGGAGAGAGAGAGAGAGAGAGAGAGAGAGAGAGGGGGGGGGGGAGAGAGAGAGAGAGAGGGCATGAATGGAAAGCCAAAGGGTGAAATACGAGTGAACACGGGCAGGAAGATAATCAGGACGAATTATAATAAAAGGGCCAATGATCGTAACCACACTCTGCTAAAATCGGGAAGGAGCCAACTAACCATGTCCATCACAATGCTTATAATTGTTTTATCGAACTATATAATAATTAAATTTATAGGACTCTACTTAAAAACAGTACACATGGCCACACAATCCTACAATCACGTTCAATGACTGTTTCGAAGTAAAGGTAACGGCGGGCTGTTGTAGCATCGATGGATACCTTGATTGATGCGACCTCGTGGCCTCAATCTAAATGATTGAGCGTTAAAGGACAAAATTTAAAAAACCACGAATTCTCACATGGTTCCATTCAAAATATATGTAGCCTCAAAATCAGAAAACCATTATTCTTCTTCTTTTGACAAAAATTACAAAAAGAAAAAAATTGATTAATTAAAAAAAAAACCGAAATTTTAAATTATTCTCTCCTCTTTCCATTAGTCAAATTCCTATAAATTTACTCGTTACAATTAAATAAGTTCAATATTGCAAATGTATAACTTTTTCATAAAATCTCTGTCACGCTCGAAAGTGAACTTATTTTAGGTCCGATTTTGATGAGATTTCCAGGATTAGGCTACAAAGGTACCCCGTGAATTCCATCACTCTCGGATAAATACAAGCGTCTGTGCATACCCAAATTCCTAATAATGCCATCTTCTTATGATCTTTGGTCGGATTTCATTCAAAGCCAAGAGGTAATTTGAGTACCTATATGTTCCATCACATTTAATCATTTCAAATTTATTCATTCGATTTCATCAATTTGATCTTTTCCAATCATCATTAGAAGCTGCTGCGCATGTGCGAATGTGAAACCATCGTTAACAGGTTTAACTTCAAGGATTTTCACCCAAATATAAAGAAATGTTCAAAGAAGGAGCGGGTTAGGCAGTGGATGGCTAAACTGCATCCCATTCCGTATTATTTGTACTTTTTTTTCATGCCCAAACATAAATCAAGCAATATTGCTCATTCCCTACTCAAATTTTGTCATTTCAATCACCAACATAATATAAAATAGCCGTAAACCATGACCGCTATTCAAATGTTGTTTAAAACCATTGCAATGATCTATAATGTTATAAATACGAGAAAGCTACGTGCATCACCCAGCAAGGCAGTTCATATATTTAATCACACGCACGATAAACCTTTTCGAATTTAATTAAAACGAATTTATTACCTCCCGGCAGGTTCTGCGGATGTCAAAAACGTATTTCTTCCCAAGCGGAGTGGATTCGTTAAATATAGAAGCTATCGTACCCTGAAAAACAAAACAAAATTTGAGTAAAAACAAAATAACGAATGCAGCATGATGTTATGAGCGATTTTTCATACATTATCGTCTACAATAATAATAATAAAAAGAGGAAAGGTTTGATTTTTGCTTTGCCTCAACAGCGAAAAACTAATCGACCGATTTTGAAAAGCCTTCCGCCATTAGAAAGCTGCATCTTCACATTGTGAGACAGGCTGTATCATATTTCCAAACAAATTGAGGGATCCTGTCCAAACTGGAAACAACATATTTTGAGGAATTTTGAGTTGTCTGTTGGGAAGGGGAATGTAGGGGTAATAGGTAATCCCTTCAAGCGCTGCTCATAAAGCTTGCACTGAAGATTTTCCCGATTCTTTTTGGTTCTATTGAGAAGTTTGGTTTTGCCTTGTAACATGTTTCACATCCTTCTAATTCAATTATTGAAGGGGGGAACAAGACGGGGGAAGAGTGATGGGCAATTCATTCAAGCAAACCGCAAACCAATTAAAATTTCCCACCCATTTTCATGCTTCTTTTGTATCATTAAGAATTAGGTCTAGTTAATAAAAATACTCATTACGCGTTTATAATTATGTTTAGAAGTGCGATCATATATTCCGTAAAAACCGGATATACGGAAGCCCCTGTAATGTGTGCATTACCAAACAATATGTTTTCTAAAAGTAGGTACAAGATTAAAACCAACGCAAAAATTATTCGTGGAGAGTTGACTTCGCTGATCACTTTTTTAAACCCATATTTATGGTAAAATTTGACTATCAATGTCGAGCGTCGAAACAGGCAGACACACGGATTCTTTATTAATTCAGCTAGTAGCAGAAAATGATCGAGGAGAGACTATTTCCCTAAAATTATCGTTAGCTCCCCATCTATTTCAGGCAATCTGAATCGGTGTTATCCCCAAAATTTTGACGAAATGAAGCCTACATACTCTGTTTCTTGTTCACTGAATGTTTCACTGTATATTTCTGGCACTTTCCTCGCAGTCTGTCTTTGCTACCTACCAACCTGTTACTAGGGTTTTTGTGAAGTTCATTTTTACTGAAATGCTTTTTCAGTAAGCTTCTTTTGCTTGACTCTGGGTCCATAAGGGGAATGTCACAGTTTGAACTAACTGTCCAACAGCTACTCAATGACCAACACTAAATAAACTTATTTAGGTTGAATAATAGTTTTTAAAGTTGAAAATCAATCTTTTAGCTGATGAAATTGATAACCTTACAAAACAGTTGGGTAATAACCATGAGAACCACATTTAGATACTAGTAAGCCAGTAACTTTTTTAGAAATAATACAGAATGTTAAACTCTGAACAGAAAATCTATGTTGAACTATAAATAGAGAAATACAACTCGGCTGGTTTTTCACCTCTGAAAACCGTTATGGCGAAATTTGATGCTAAGTGTTCGGCCATAAAAACAATAAAATCGTGCCAAACATGACACAGATTTTTACGGATAAGATTGGTAAACGTTTTGTGATAACACACTTTTGGATTGACTCCAGCGAAAACTCATGTTCACTAAAAAAATTAATAATAGGATTTCAGCTTGCCTTTTGCCTGGTAATGAGTGGGAAACTTATCGCGTACTACCAGACAACGCCGGGTAATCCAGCTAATAATATTTATTTAACGGTTGGATTGTTCTGAAATGTCAGGCATTTTGGCGCAAGGAAATTCAATGATAAATAATTATTTACATTTTTAGCTATCGTGCTCTTTCTTCGTTGTTTTTGTCACTGATGTGTTTTCCCCCGTAATAGAAATTTTGTAAGAAACTATTGTTAAAGTTAAGGTATTGTTACGACCCCATGCTGTTTTGCTTGCTTCACAAGACATTGTGAAGATTGTCCTAGTCGGTAAATACATGTATAAACTATCTAATGAAGAAACTTCAATGGAAACACGAAGCGGAGTTGTTTATTCATGCGTAGATTCATGCACATTTACGTTACTATGTACCGCAACCGTGTGCTGTGTTAATTTCTACAATTGATGTTCAGATCGAAATTTCAAATCGGTTCAACTCACTTTGAGATCTCTGATATACTGTGACGTCACAGCCCCTCGAACTGTATCACAACTGTAAAAGTCGTGCCTTTCAGTCAAAGCTCTGTAAAAAGAGAAAAAAATTAATGGAAATAAAAAAATCAAAACCAACTACACAAACTTCGAAATTCAAAGTTACGTAATAGAGAGGAATGGCGGTCAAGGAAGGGGCTACTTCTATTGCACTACCTGGCAGTAGCTCTCTCAACCCAACCCACGCCTTCCCGCGGCGGCCGCTGTTAAGGTCCCGCTGCTTGTCAGCTGGACCGACTAAGTGGGCTCTGGGGCAAATCCTCATCCGGATTTTTTTTTTTTTTTTTTTTTTTTAAACAAACAATGGAGTTCCTACACCCTAAAAAATATTGAGCTCGAATTCGTTTCCTTACTATGATGGGGAAATTTCCCTTTAGGTGCAACACTCGAACGGGTTGGGCTATGAAGTCGATTTAATCAAACCTCTTCAACCGTGTGTTATTCTCCTCTACATAACAATCCCCTGGAGTCTGGGCTGGTCTGGTGCCCGACGAAATGATGAAGTGACACAATCTATTGATTCCATACCGAAATTTAAAAAAAAATTACCTGTATAGGCAGGATGCTGTAGCGTTGGAGTCACATTTTATTTCCAGAGTTTCTTCAGAGTGGTTGTCATTGAGGTACCAAAGTTGAAATTTGCTCCTTAAGGTCGACGTACTCAAAATGGATGTGTATGGGATCCTAAAACAATTGTAATAATTAGGATGGTAAAATTTTTTATTAAATCAAGTTGGGAGGAGGCTTTCAACAAAGCTTCCTCATCTAGATAACATGCATGTATAGATCATTGAAATGTTTCTAATAATCTCGAACGATGTAGAATAATATTCTACGCATATTATACGTTTCTTGACACGATTTACGATTCGGAAATGCCACGGGACAACGACGCCTTTAAAACATTAGTCGACACGTATAGGTGTTATTCGGTTGATGTCACGCCTTAGCCTGTATCACAGAGTAACAGATCTACATGGAGAGCTGACTTAAGTGTCGACCTTCACATGTATTACCAACCTATTATTTCTCCACTTTTGCATTGAGAAAGTAAATATTGAATGTTGTCTTCAAAATTATTTCAGAAAGTAGCAACTAATATTATTGTAATAAGGCAATAAGCAATATCTAAATCGTCTCATTACCTAATCATCCACACCTTCAAATTAAAAAATGGAAGAAAAAAATAAGGATAGAAAAATTTCACTTCAGGGACTGAAAAAGGCTGTGTGTACATACGATGCCACCACTCAAGAGGGCAAGTATCAAATGAACTATGGGAAAATCTGTGAGAGATCTTACCCAAAATGTTACAACCAACCTTTATACCAAGGTTTTACTGTTTTCGTAGGAAAACTACTACTTACTACGCGATGACTTATAACAAGTTAAAAGTCAAATATTCAATTGTGATTTGGAGTCAGCAATGTACGTACAGTTACATGTAGATTATCCATGAAACGTACGTTACTAACTGTATCAGTCTCTGTCTATCTGTCCGTCCATCCTATTTAATGTGATCTCTGATCATGGCACTACATTCTCAACAACTTTTCCACTGGCGAAACGGCTGGAGCGACTTTGCCATTCATAGTCTCATTTGACGCAGAATTTAATGCCCTTTAAACAAAGTAGGAGTAAAATTGTCTGTACCTACGACACTTACGAGTGGTAAACGAAAAAAAAGTTGTTTTATTGCTTCCTATTTCTATTCATTATTTCATTTTACAATGTTTGTAGCCACTCCAATAGCTTCATTTTCCAAGAAAGTTCTCTAAAACTTACATCATCTGCTCTCCAGTTGACTGATAAACGTTGACCCCATTCGGGCCAATCCCCACTTTCATCGACTTGACCTCATAGATCTCTTCCCCAAACTGATCCAATGCAGACACTTCGTTCAGCACCCAGTATTCTGCTGCTGATCTCTTCATGTTCTAGAAATCGAATGAGGATGAGGTAACTTTAAGGGTAGTTAATATCAGCAATTAGTATCTAGGGTAAACGACACGGCGTGTCCGGGAAAGATAACACCAAACTTAGCACGCTTTAAAAAAAAAAAATGTTAATGGGTCAAATTTTCATGAAATTGAGCGTAGAATACGGCTCCAGGATAAAGTGGGGGAGAGTTCTCATGTGCGTTACGTATATTTACGTACATTCGCAACATGGCCATATTTTAGTTTCTTGGAAAAAACATAACAAATCTTTTTACCACAAAAAATTACCATACGAATTTTTGAAGTGCCAAACTGGCATGAAATCGAGGGTAGAATTTTCATCTGCATTAAAAAATGGAGGTTCTCTTTTAAAAAATAAAGATGGTATTCGGACACAATTTTAAATCATTTAAATAGCGATTTCAACGGGAGGACGTATCGTTGGACACCCTGTATAATACCTACAATATCTAGTCTGCAATAGGTGTAGGAGGGATCATTTCATATGCTGCTTACAAACTACGAAAAAAAACTGAAACTTCTTACTCTAAGGGAAGCCAAGTTTCAAAATCCTAACCTCAAACTCTTTATGCATGGCGCTCAGCTCGGCAATGTCTTCTTCACCTTCACCAAGAAGCAGTTTGGCCCATTGTGAGTATCTGGTTGGTGACCAAGTTGGGTCGTTAAACTCCACCTAGAAAAAAATAAACTCATTTATAGAAATCTCACCTAGAATCTCACTATTGACAATATACTGGATGATATTCAGTAGAAAGAGTGAAAATTAAATTCATGTTCAATCAGAATTGCATTGATCTCGAGAAAATGTCAACAAAAGATGCAACTATCGCACGTCTACATTGTATACTAAAACTTCAAAAACTAACTAAGGGCAAACCTGGGTTTGAAATTTACAATGTTCTTTTTTTAATCCCTATACATCAATTTAATACCAGAAAGAGAGGTTAGGTGGAATTAGTTGATATTGTAAACGTTTAATTGAAAAACTTCTTGGTATTTGGACGTACCATTCAATGATGTGATTTAGGTCTCTCAATATTGATCAATTGACAGAACTACATGTACATTTACATTTACAGTAACTGTAAAGGCGCCTAGAGAAAAATAGATACGATTGGCATCTTAGGATTCCGCCAGAATCTCTAAAATATTGAGCGCTAAATTGATATTTTTAGCATCATTGCAATAAGGAGGGAAAACATCACTCGTCCTGGTCCTAAATAAAAATTCACGACGAAATATATACACACTGTGGGGGGTCCTTGTGCGTTCGAAATGCCAAAAAATTGAGATTTTAACGACTTTGATTTTGGAACAGCAGCAAAACCCCCTTTCATTGTAGTATTTAATGGAAATATGGTACACCAATATTTTTTGCGACGAGCAATCCAATTTTGACGACGGTTATTGCGATCCAAATTTATTGAGACCGTAAGTCAGTATTTTAAGGGGTAAATCACAACTTTTTTAGCTGTTTTTGTACTATCAACAACCAATTGTTATAATATAATTATGACATAAGACATAACATATTATGTCTCTACTTATAAGACACATTTGTTGTCTTATATGTAGTCAATGATCAAATAAAAGTGAACTTTGGTACCCTTACTCACAATTACATAGGGAAGGTAACTAAATAGGTTCCGTAGGAAACAAAGCTTCCCGAATTCGGGGAATAGCCTTAATAATGACTTTCTCCTGAGCAACCTAATAAAGAATTTTGTGCGCTTCTACATAAAACCTCGTTTAAACACGCGTACTTACTTGCAGCTATCAGCGTATAATTCTTATACAACATTTCATGCTGAATCTAATGTGCACCATTCCACAACAAAAATGTACATTTTTAGTAGCGAATTTCGTTCTACCACCAAAAAATCTGGATCAATATTTGCCACTGTAAGTTTGCTAGCATCAGCCACCTTTTGTGTAGTTGCCCCATTTTCAGAGGCGAGAGAACAAGATATCTAGGAGGCACATTGCTGGATGAGGAACATCTAGTTGGTTTGCTGAATGTGATAGAGCCCCAAGATTATAATAAATTAAATGGGTTCATTCAGACGGCTGTCAGGCAGCGGCAAATCATAGTTAATGAAGGTTTTTTGAATTGATGTTTTGTATATTGTTTTATGATTTTTAGTTACGTAGTACATACATTGTACTATAATTATTATAAGAACTATGACTATTATGAGAAGCTGGAAGTCATGAAGTGAGTATTTTCGTTTTATTTTAGGAAGAATAAGAGTCATTTGGATGATGTCCAAATAGTCTATAACTATTGATCAGAGAGACCATGTGTTGTCAGTTTCGCATATTATATTTATTGGCTGGTGTAAGCACCTTTTCAATTTATTAAGAAGTGTTTTATGTAACTCCTTGTAATTCTAGCTTATACAAATAAAAATTCATTTCATTATTATTTTGGAGTATGAAAAGCGATTTCAACTGTTACTATTCGCTGGGCTGCATTCGACTTGCTCTTGTAATTCCCCACAATTTCTTAAGACGGCTATTCTCTGTAACCACTCACCTTAAACTATTCAGTGTTTCTAGCAGAAACTTCGCACAACCCCCTTTTCCAAAGGACGAGCTCATCTTTCCCCTGCCCTGACCTTGACGTCTCTCCTCGACCTTTGTAATCAAATATTGATAAGGAGAGAGTTCGTTCAATCGATCTTTTTTTCTCGTTTTCATCTTTTATCGTAAAACGTATGAGTGACTCTTTTTTTTCTCCTCACTTCAGGACGTCCTTTTCACAGCAAGCTCAAAATGGGGCAACCCCTTCGTCTGTAAGAAGGACGCCCTTAGAGGACTGATAGGGAGGGATATGAGTCCGCCCAAGATTGAGGGGAAAACATCGAATTCAAATCCTTTTCAGGCTATTGCTAGACCAAAACCGTGAAAAAAAGAGTGCACACCAGTGTTCCACACACGTTTGGGTTCCTTCGATTACAAATTCCCTACCGCCGAGCTAGATTAATTAAGAAGGAGTACAATACCTTAAAACAACGACCTCGCATGGAATAAACCATAAGTTTCAGTACTTATAAGGGCAGTACTTAAATGCTGTACGTCAAGGAGGTAAAACCAGAAAAGCTGAGAGGAGACAACCAGAAAAAATAACCAAAACTTTAGGAATTTTACACCTCATAAGCTAAAATACACTTTACAAAACTCAAGTTTTAATTAGTTTTGACCTATTAACATCTGAAACTTCAACAACTAACTGAAACTTTAGAAATATTACAACTCAAGTTTTATTGAGTTTTTCTGGGTTTCTCCTCTCGGTTTTTCTAATCTCACCAGCTTGCAATACAGCAACTTAAATACTGCCCTGGCGTGTAATGATATTTTTGGTTTGCTCCTTGGTATGCAGGCGTTTGGAGCAACTGTTCTCCTTCTCAGTTGTTGCAGGCTCTGATGAATGTATTAATATACCGAAAGCTCGGTGACGAGGAGTTTCCAATCAGTTTTGACCCCTTACCTGCTTCCTTGGCGTCAAAAGCTGAGAGATCTTTGAGGGTAATTTCTTAGTTTTACGAAACGTGAAGACCTTTCATGATATTTGTGGCCTAGGCCCAGCGGCATGACCTACACCACCTCCAACCCTATTTCTCGTTTTTTCTGGGTCTGGCCTTCCATTATGACGTACCATTCCAATTCCCAATTCAAGGTTCAGTATGGTATATTTGGTATTTTGAATTATTTTACCATATCAAATCAGTCTTACTTGACAAAGCAAAGCTGCCAAACGGACTCTCGACTCCCTCGTCCCTGGATGGAGACGCCCTTCTTTTACCTCTTCCTTCACTTGATTGCACATTTGATGTCTGAAAAAAAAAAAAAAAAAAATAAAAATAAAAATAAAAAAATAAAAAAAAAAAACACCATAAAAATACAAATAGGGATAAGTAAGTAACTGTGATTTTTTTACTGCCTGCCACAACGAAATAGATCAAATTAAAGCTGAAGAGGTGTCCACTTAAAGCTGGTGTACTCCTGAGGGTTGATTATTTATTACTTCCGAACTGACCCTTGTAGCGGATGAGATGTCACAGACACGCCTTCGTTGGGTGGTTTTATTTTATCTAGTTAACATTTATTGTTCCAATCGTGCTTCAATGTACACCGCAATATACAGTCTAATGCACCATTGAAGGTATTTGAAAATCAGTTTTTAGTCGTCCCTCTGAAGGAAGGCTTCGTCAGTAGAGAAAAAACTATTGGATATCACGAATGTCCGGGGGAAAAAACACTGCCAAGGAGATGGCACAGGAGCTTTCTCGTTACGATCAAAGTGACACCATTATAAAATAGAAAAAAAAAAGGAATCTTCAGATGAAAGATGTTGAGGTAATTGGTCAAAATTCTAAAGATTCGTTGTAACACTTTGCAGACTGAAGTAAACGTAATTACTTGAGATGAAAGGTGATTAGAAATTAAACATCTGTTTAATCGTTGGTGTGTGACAGCAAGCCAGAAAATGTAAGAGTTATGGTTTCACAATTTCATCCCCCCCCCAAGTAGGCACTCATGTATGTTTATTTATTTAAGAGCACATTTTTATTGACACGTCGTTCCATTATGCGGAAGACTGCAGAACCGATAATGGAGTAAACTTAGCTTTTCTGCCCTACCACACCATACCGTGCAGCGAATAAAAACCCACGATCTGATATCGGATAAAGGATAAAATGACGGTCGAAAATAATAGTTAAACAGTTTGGATCGATATTGTTGGTTACATTGCGTTTCAAATACAAGTTGCTTTTGCGTTTACTCGTCAGAGGCGGACAGTAAACAAATTCATTCCACGTAAGCGCACGCGCAGAGCGTACCGTTGATTATATTGAGATGAAATTTCTATTGGACCTCAAGAGACGTTATCCGCATGATTCTACAAAATTAGGGCTAAATTCATTTAAAAATGTGGACATTACGGCTGTTTCAAGAATTTCACGTTAGCGCACACGCAGAGCGTACCGCTGATTATATTGAGATGAAATTAGTATGGGACCTCAAGAAGCCTAATCCGCATAGTCCCTCAAAATATAAGATAAATTCATTCAAAATTGTGGAGGTTAAGGCTGTAACAAGGAAATGCGGACAGACAAAGCAACAGACACGGAAACTTGTTCAGTAGGCTATGAAATGCAAAATGCGAGAGAAAATTTTGAATTCGGACAATTTTTCGGCTTCCGAAAGTAAACACAAGGCTTCCACTGCTTCGAAGACTAGGAAGCAATAAAAATTAAACGATACAGTCTGTCTGTGTGAGAGACCAAATTTGTCGATGCTGCCCAGTTAGCAACCCTTAACCAATTGTCGTCATTGTTCGTTTATTATTCAATAATGAACCATTGTAATCGCTCTTGAAAAAAAAAATTCTAACCCCCCTGATAATTTTATGGTTTACGTTTCAACGGGTGTAGAATCCGGATCTGCAATAGAAAATTTTCCGTCCGTCCGCCGTACGCACGATTTCTCCCAAACGGCTGAAGCAAAAAAGCTGAAATTTTCAGGAAAAATCCATGTTGGTCCGACGACGCCCCAATTCTTGAGCCAGCTCTCTCACTTAATTTAAAGTGTCCTTTAAGGGTTGTCAAAGTTTTGTAAAATCCCTAAAAACCTCAAAAAAAGTCAAGGCGGCCTAAATGTGTACTCTTTTTGAAGAACACTCCACGAGGAATCGAATGAGCACCACAGGTCCATAGGTCAAACCATTACCGATCTATGGCCCGATTTATGGTGCCAATATTCGCGTTATTTTGGTTTATTATTGTTTGTGTGTTGATATCAGTAACCTAGTGTCGTAGTGATGTAGTAATGTGGATACTGGAGTGAACTCCTATAAGGCTTTGTAGTCGATACACGGGTTGAAGCATTCTGATATGCATGAAACGCTGCAAATTCTTTCACTGGGGTTTATTATTCAATTGGCTTGCGTTCATGATTTGAATTTCTACTAAGCTTTGGAGTGTCCGTGTTTCACAAGTGATAGAGCGATTATTGAATTTCAGGAGGCACACAAATATGATCTACTGATCAATCCAAATAGGTATTTTGGTTGAGAACAAATTTACGAGCTCTTTGCATATCTTCTGTGCCTCCTGAAATTCAATAATCACTCTATCACTTGTGAAACACGCACGCTCCAAAGCTTAGTAGAAAATCAAATCAAGAACGCAAGCCAATTGAATAATAAACCCCAGTGAGTTTTTTCTTCCGATCTGAATCTGATCTGTGCAAGAAACCCTGGGAGTAGAAGAAAAGGAGAGGGAGAAAGGGGGGGGGGGGGATAACGCTAAAGAACGTTTTTTTCGACGCTACTCAGGGTATAATTTGCAATTGATTTTTGATTCCTATTTTGTTCGATAGTACTTTCAGTCTACCCTACGTAGACTTGAGACTCCAACGAACCTTCGAAATTTCGCTTTTGCTGACAGGAGAGGGAATGGAGGAGTCACTTGTCACATTGTCACTCCTTTCAATTGCTGCTCAAGCGACAATTCTCAACCGATTCAAGCCTTTTTTTCTAATTAAGGTTTCGGTTTAGTATTCGAACATATTTCAGAACATTCAACATGAAGGGCGATGAATTATTATATCTTCACTATTCTCATCTGATATAATAAATTTTTCTGATTTTTGTTGTCCGACCCCAATTTTACTGTTATTGTGCAAAAAACGTACAAAATTTAGAATTCCCTATCCGGAGTAGATAATAGTGATAAATTGTTACATTTACAGTTCGTAAGTAGTATTCAGACAATATATCAAACTACGACTAACAAATTTAGATCAGCGATTATATAGTAATCCACTAAAAAGTAAAAATTTGTTTTTGCATTTAATGTAATAATATAAGAGAATCCTCATACAATTATTGCTTTATGACTTGAAATAATCGATTCTATTTCCACCTACGAAGTGACGAGTGGGGTTTTCCCGAAAATTAGATTTAAATCATCAACAGATCGACGAATCTGCGCAGAAATAGCAAATGTTAGAGTAATCATTTGCGGCGACTCGTTTTCCTTTGTTCTTTTTTTATTATATGTAGTGACTTGGGAGGCTCTGACAGTTGGTTCCCTCCCGTGCCACGACTGGATCACGTGGTATCCCTCCCCCCTTCATCATCACGCACACCTGAACCCCCAGATGACACACGCGCCCGCACGCTCCCGTCGCGTCATCAGCGAGCCAGCGGGCGAGTGTTGGAACACCAAACATTTTTGGATTCAGCGTTGAATTTTCTACACGTTATGTGCATTTTCATACTCAAAAACCAACTTCCAAGGACCCAAATTGCAGTTCAAACGTACACAATTTAAAAAAAAATTAAGTTTCTGAAAAAAACCTCAGCTCAATTTTCAATGAACTGAGCACTTTTTTTCTGCTAGAAGCTGTAAAATCTCAGGAAAACTTGCAAATTTGATCACTTTTCCAATGGTATTGTGTTCTGCGATTCCATATCAATTTCAGTGAGAAATTCCAGTTTGGAGGAGAAAAAACGTTGAACACATTCCAAAAAAGCTAATGGGGAACCCCTTCGATAAATGGAGTAAAAGTACAAACGGTATAAATTAGGGAAAATATAAAATCTGGGAAATTTATCCCTAAGTGTCGAATGGTTTATAAACGGTACAAATCGCGAACTTAGCAATAATTGCTAAGTTCGATATTCAATTATTACATATCGATTTCAAGGAAGAATTCCAATTCGCAAGCAAAAATAACGTTCGGCACAATATGTACTCGGAGGCCCTTCTGCTTTACGGTGCAAGAGCACGAAGAAAGTAGATATATAGTTGCAAATATTCGCACTTTAGAAACAATCTTCTTTTTCAATCATCATCCCAATCTATGCAGTTCGAATTTTCGCAAGTTCTATTCTTTGCTGTTGTAGGTGTCCAACATTTTTGCACCTTCCAACTGCAGCTACTCCATGAAATCGATTTGGAATCGCAATGTTGACCGATGTTGTGATCGCGATGTTAGCTGATCGATTTGCAAGTTTTCCTGAAATTTGAACGCTTCTTGCACGTTTTTCAGGAACATAATTTTTTTTTCAATGTTGTACTTTTGAACTGCATTTTCTTAGGGTCCATAGAAGTTTTTTTTTTTTTAATAATAAAAATGCACTTAACGTACAGGAAATTCAACAAGAAATCCAAAAATGTGAACAAAAGTTGAAAAAAATCATTTTTAAGCGGATAAAGGTGGGTTTTTATGTCTCAAACCATGGTTTTCTGGGATCATGGTTTCCTTCAAAAAATCATATCTTGGGAACGGGTCGGGATAGGAAAATGGTTGGCGGCGTTCTAGGTTGTCTTAAGAATGAGTTAGGTATCGGATTTTATGCATCTTCCCCCCCACTCGACTAGTGAGCCTCACTCAACAAATGAAGGCCCCTTTCCCCAGCTGGGAACTTCTGAGAAGATGGTATCTTATTCATTAAAATGTTTAACTCGTGATTCAGAACATTTGATGAATGTACCTCAATGAATTTGAAAGGTGGATATCGATGAATAGTAGTAAATCGCTAGAGCAGCGACTGAATGGATTGCCCCTCCTGTCAGCAGACAGTGAACGAACAAAACACGACAGAGTCGCTGAAGACCTGAGAGGGTCTTTCACGCCACTCGTCGTTTCATGCGATGGCGCGTTGCATAAAGAATACGAAGCCTTCTTCCTACGAAGAACGTTTCCTTACGCAGCGCCAACAAGTGGTCAAAATCCTACTCCCAGGTGATGGTGTGGGCACGAGTGAAAACTCAATTCTCGGTTCATCGAGCAGTTTCCATGAGGCTAAAGGCCCCGAGGAAACACGTACGAGGACTGGGACTGGAGGACGGAGCAGCAATTTGGCTACCGGAAGAATAAAATCACACACACACACACACGCGCGCGCGCGCGCGCGATTAGTTTGCAAAATCAATTTGAATTTTTGGCATGTTATCAAATTGAAAATTTTGGCAAATTAATTTGAACCTTTGGCACAAATCAATTTTAATATTTTTGGCATCTCAATTTAAACTTTCGGCGACTTAATTTCAACTTCTGGCATTCCACTTCGAGCTGTTGGCATATCAATTTATACTTTTCACAAATCCCAACTAACCCAACATTCCACTCCATATAATGATCAATAAATGTTTTCTCTCTCTCTCATGTGAGTCATGGAAATGAGTTTAGAATTCTAGCCTGAGTTGCGTCGACAAAATTTGTGGAGATTAATTATTGTTGGGGCTTTACCCCTCCAATTCTTCGAAATTCCCAAAGTTTTTAGCAAAACTAAGTAAAGTTGAAATAGAAAAAAATTAGAATCTCGCAAAAATGTTGGAATTGCAGACTCGGCAGCGTCAAAAAATTTGTCACCCACACAGAGACGTAAACCTACCGTTTTATTATTTTCAACAATAAACCTTTGTGATCGACCACAAAAAAAAGTTCAACTCCCTCAAAATTTGATGGTTTCAAGATACATAGATTTCAAAAATCCAATTAAAAAAAGTGAAAACTCTGCCGTCCGAAGCTTTTGTCCGAATGTGCCTGTAATCGCGTCATTATAGATTAATCAACCCTAAAATAGACTAAAGGATTAATCCATCCAAAAATCGAAATATTGGAAACTTTCATTATAGGAGGGGAGTATTTTTGTTGGATTACGATAGAAATTAGTTCCCAGGATCGAATGGAACCTCTTTAGTTGGTTTACAATCATCCTATCGATCACCATTAAAAAAAAGCGGGACAGTAGACTATGGTTTATCATTTAAATGATAAATTTTACACATTTCAGTACCGAAGATGAAAAATTACCTATGCAACCTACAAATATTGATTCTAGCACAAGAGGGGAACTCGTAAACAGAGATGAAAGCTACGGTGGGGCGGGGGGGGGGGGGGGGTTACAAGGGTTTACGTGAGCACATTCTGTGTTCATAAACGGTACTTACTAAGCCTAACCAACTCCCTGGAAAAATCTGTAGATTCAATCAGAGCACCAGAGAGGGTAATGCTTACCAAGGTGGCAGGTACACAAATTACCCCCTCGGGCGGACGGAAAAGTGTTGATGCTGGAATAACAAAGGGCGGAAGGAGCCCAACCGAAGGTTAGTTGAAGGAGTGTTGAGCTGGGGGAGGGGGGGCTGTGGGTTTGGTCGCTAAGAACTGGATTGTACTCCTGTTAATCTTCAAAATGATAATAAATGATAAAATCTCATCTTCGAGTAATGAAAACCGGTAATCCTCGGTCAGGTACACAGTCTGAACTAGACCGCACGACTGGGGCCCATTGAAGTATTTTCATCTTGAATGGAATTACAAGGTTTGGAGGCGCGAGGCTTCCAGTTTACATAATGGACCACAGACTACGTCTAACGTGCACAGATGAGTGATTTGATTGAACGTCTATCTAATATAGAAATAATAAACCTCGGCAATCATTTGCAGCGTCCCCCCCTTCTTTAGGATTTGGTTTTAGAATGATTTGAAACGGATTTTCATGCAGTCATTATTTTTTATTATTGCAGTTATTTTTTCTCTCATGTTTGGATAGTCCCACACTCCCCTGGACCTAATCTAATATGGCACGCTCTATTGACGAAGCCTTGCTTCAGTAAGACGTCGCAAAAAGGCTAAAAAATGTTAAAATTATATTTTTCAGCTGAATATTACTCGTCTAAGTTAACAAAAACTTCGTCCCATTCGTCCACATGAGCACAAAGTAGCTGTGTAGAATTCAACTAAATTTTGGCAACCAGATTTTCCTTACTGAATATCGTTGATTTCATGTGCATCCGTAGGGTTTTATTCTGGTTTTAGACCGGATATCAGGTGCCCTCCTTTCACCTGCCTTACTACAACGCGAGATTAGTTATCTTGCTTGAGTACGCTCAAGGGCACACATTCTGAGGTATTGTTGTTATGCTAGCGGAAATTTCAAGAGTGTAGAAAACAAAACCACCGAGGTTGCCTCGAACAAATTTCACCGAAATTTTCTTTGTCAAAAATTTTTTCCTGAGTTTAAACGCTTTTTTGCTCCTCTGAAGCAAACCTTCGTCATTAACGGGACGCCAACTAGCATCGATCCAGGGTGTCGCGGGGAGAGGGGGGTATAAGAAAATATATCGGTAAGTGATGCATGCATTACAGGGAACAGAACTGGATCGAATTCTTAATGAAACTAAGAACAAGCACGAAAATCGGCTAAGAATTCTAGAGAACTGCTTTAGAACTAAACTAACATTAGAGTGGAAACATTTTTCTTTCAAATAGTCAATAGAATCAGATGAAAATAATGAAGAAATAACAATTTATCACTATTACCTCCTCCATCTCGCCCCTTTTCATGACGAAAATTGAAACGCTGAAATACCTTTAAATACTAAACCGAAATCTTAACTGAACAAAATGGAACGACACGAATCAATAGAGAAGAGCTTGAGCAGCGATTAAAAGTAATAGCCATTGCCCCCCTCCATTTCTCCTCCTGACAGCAGGAGCAAAATTTCCGAGGTACTTTGGCGTACCCATTGCTCCTAATCTATCTTTGCAGAAACCCTCAAATAGACTCGACACCACTATCTAATTAACCTGGAAAACCCCTTCGTTTCCCTTCAAGAAAAAAGAAAAAACACGCTGCAAATTCTTTTACTGGGGTTTATTATTCAATTGGCTTGCGTTCATGATTAGAATTTCTACTAAGCTTTGTAGTGAGCATATTTCACAGGATAGAGCGATTATTGAATTTCAGGAGGCACACATATGATCAACTGATCAATCCAAATAGGTATTTTGGTTGAGAACAGATTTACGTGCTCCATTCATATCTCCTGAAATTCAATAATCGCTCCATCCTGTGAAACACGCACACTCTGAAGCTTAGTAAGATTCAAATCATGAACGCAAGTTAATTGAATGATAAACCCCAGTGAAAGAATACTTATTTACCCCAGTAATAATATTGAATAATAAACCCCAGTAATAGTATTTAATAATAAACCCCAGTAATAATATTGAATAATATTTACCTATAATATATAAACCTATAATAATATATTATATTATCAGCGTTTCATGCATATCAGGATGCTTCAACCCGTGTATCGGCTATAAACTACAACTATCCACATCAGCTATCACTCCAGTATCACTCCACATTCACTACAACTCGACGCTATCGGCCGGACATCACTAGGTTACAAACAAACAATAATAAACCTAAAAACGCAAATGTTGGCACCATAAATCGGGCCATAGATCGGGAATGGTTTGACCAACGGACCTGGGGAAGGGCTCATTCGATTCCTCATGGAAAGTTCTTAAAAATAAGTACACATTTAGGCCGCCTTGACTTGTTTTGAGGTTTTTAGGGATTTTACAAAACTTTGACAGCCCTTAAAGGGCACTTTAAATTGAGTGAGAGAGCTGGCTCAAGAATTGGAGCGTCGTCGGACCAAGATTTTTCAGAAACCAAGAAAATTTCAGATCTTTTGCTCCAGCCGTTTGGGAGAAATCGTGCGTACGGACAGACAAAATTTTTTTTTGCAGATTCGGATGCCAATGGTTTATTATTGAATAACCATTGTAATGTAAAAATAGCGAGCCTTGCATGGAACGGCGTGGTCACAGAATCAGTTTTACGTGACTGTGCTGATGGCAGCCCCGGCTTGGTAGCGGACATGAAGGTCCATGGCGCGTGGGACCGTGAGAGACCTGCGTTTTTCGATACCCGCGTTATAAACACTGACGCAGTCTCTTACTCCTCCATGGATTGGCCTACCATCTCCCGGCATGCAGCCCAAGCCAAACACGCAAAATACGATAGAGTTGCTGAAGACCTGAGAGGGTCTTTCACGCCACTAGTCGTTTCATGCGATGGCGCTTTACATAAAGAATACGAAGCCTTCCTCAAGAACGTTTCCTTACCCCTCGCCAACAAGTGGTCGAAATCCTACTCCCAGGTGATGATGTGGGCACGAGTGAAAACTCAATTCTCGGCACACACACACACACACACACACACACACACACACACACACACACACACACACAACGTACTTACATACATATATATAGTTAGGAAAAAAAAGAAAATCAGATTAGTTTGGCAAAATCAATTTGAATTTTTGGCATATTATCAAATTGAAAATTTTGGCAAATTAATTTGAACCTTTGGCACAAATCAATTTCAATATTTTTGGCATCTCAATTTAAACTTTCGGCGACTCAATTTCAACTTCTGGCATACCACTTCGAGCTTTTGGCATATCATTTTATACTTTTCACAAATCCCAACTAACCCAACATTCCACCCCATATTATGATCAATAAATGTTTTTTCTCTCTCATAAACCAAAACCGGAAAATTGAAAAAATTGGGGTTTAAACATTGAAATTGACATCCATTTTCACCCAAATAAAATGAGATTTTCAAAGTCAGATGAGCCCGGGATGGCCTGGCACCCATCTCAATTAGTCTCAGTATCGGAGCAAGTGGAGTGATCGGGCTGGCTAGAATTTGGGGCCAAGTAAATTCCAATTGAAGTCCATGTGCGGAAGGACAGATTTTTCAAGTCCAATCTAAGGCCTTTTATGGTTCGTATGGATATTAGAGCTATTGAATTTAGATCCAATAAACTTATCTTGAAACTTGAAGTGACCAAGTTTGTAGGGGGGGATGTTATAAAAAATTTTCCCAAAGGATTTCAAAGGCTCAACACTGTAATAAGCCTACAAATGACAACTACCTGGTAGATTCCTGAAGTACGAGATGCGGTGGGACCCAGAATTTGACTCTCAGACGAAATCGGATCGGATGCATATGCTGGACCTGGCGCTCGACGGAGTTCCTCAAATTCAGCCAGAGTTCAGAACCGACAGTTTTCCCGTTTTGATATTTGAGGCCGAAATAGTCCATTTCGGTGCGAATGCCCAGTACATCGCATACCTGCGCAACAACACAAAAGAAAGAACCTTATTGATGAGAAAAATCACGCAGTCACATTATCATCACAAGATATCAAGGGTTGAGTGGTGATCTAGAGACAAGAACAAATTTTCGGCAGATAGTTTCAAAGGCTTTGAAGCTATCTATTGGTTTCTTAGTTTCAATAATAAATGTGTGTGTCCAATTGTCAATCACAGGTCTGTCTTTAAACGCAAGAGTGTGTGCTAAAAAAAGGAGACTGGAGACAGACCCATTTTAAGGTGCATACTATATAATGAAGCACTAGCCGTACCGTATATAATGAACATATTTTTATATCAGCTTTTGTTTTATACAAAGGACTAATGAACTTATTTGTTAATGAGATTATATTCAAGACGAAGTCATTCTAGAAGTAAATTACAAGGTAAGAGACATTGATCAGCTAGAGGTCCCTTGAGACTAATTTGTTTCCTAATCGATCTTGGAGCTGATATTTAAACGGGGCTCTTTTTATTCCATCTTGAATTCAATTACGGTAATTGTTTTTGTACTCTAGATGATAAAATAGTTAGAAGCGTCCAATTTAGATAATGTACCATAAATACCAGTAGATGAGTAACAATGTAGAAAAATTGTCTAATACGGAATTTTTGTTTTTGTTTTTAGTTTTAGCAGAGTATTACTCGGAACAAAATGTATCATCCTTCATGTATCATTTGAAGGATAAATCCCAAACTTATGTTGAAAATCGTACTTAAATTAATTAAAATGTGCTAAAAAATCAATAATAATGCTAAAAATTCTAAAAACCCAAAGTGTTTGTTTGAACAGGTACGTATAATTTAGATTATGTCTTTTCGCAATAAAGTTTAGAGTTAACCATTTATTTGCTCTCAAAGTGCTCAAATTTCAACCCAATTCAACGTAAATCTAATACGAGAATATTGAAAAATTCGGTTATAAGGTTAACCGAAGATAAGATTTTTCCAACTCAACAGCTAGCTGTTAAGCTCAATAAAGGATGTTAAAAACCTTTTGAGGTAAATTTGGACAAATTATTACACATGGGTTTATTAATTCCATCAAAAGAACAACCGCCCCCTGCATTCATTCTGTTCAGAGTTCACCAACCTCATTCTTTCTCCAAACTGTTCAATCTCCCATTAATTTTTCTTCTTTATTTTAATAATCGAACGAGTTACGTAGGGCGTTACATCCACTAGTGATATCTCAAAACCCATTGGTTGATGAGAAATACCGATCGTTTTAAACAATAAAAGAAACTCCCCCAATGAAAGAATCGACATTTTTATTCATTCAAGGCGGAAAAAAACTGATAAAGGAACACGTAATATCTTATCCAAACCTCTAATGACCTTATCACAATTAGATTAAAATTATCTTGAAATGAGTGCATCCTTCTGTCGGACGTCTTCGGATGATCTTCAAGGTGGATAGAAAATTAAAAATTCGCTCTTGAAATAAAATAAAAAAACGCTATCAATTCAAACACATGGTTTAATATTTTGGTTTCGGTTTATTCATTTCAATAATAACTTCTCTTCAAAGTTTGTCATTTTTTTACGTTTCAAGATGAGCAGATACAAAATCTACGATGTCCGTCCGTAGTACGGGCCATGCAAGGCCTTAAAATTCATGTTAGGATCTGTTCCTCTGCACATGGACTCCATTTGCTATCTAGTTGGACGTAACTTCAAGGCTAACACCAACACCTCTTAACGTTACACGCATAGACGCTATGTGGCAAAAACCGGTCAAAAAAGTGGCGAAAATGTGGGTTTTCGAGGTTTTTACAGACATAGCCAAGCGTAAAGTGATTGAAATGTTGTTACAAAGTTTAATCGAGGAGGGGGGAGGGGGTGTAACAAATGTTCTATGCGATTGGAAATAATGAAAAAAAAAAAATAATAATAAAGGCAACAAGAATGCTTCCGCTTACTATCCTCAACAGAATTGAAGCTAAGGAGATGGCGTTGCTGGTAGTATAATCGTACAGAATCAACAGTGCTTCCTGGGTGTCGCCAGCTGTGCGGTCTAGCACAAACCTCCCGTTCAAACCGCCCGCTGCAGCCCTTCCATTCACTTGGCCGGTGGTGAGTGAACAGATGATCGTACAACAACCCGTGTGCTTTCATTCGATTCATAGAGCCAATTTCTTTTTAAATCAAACGAAACCTAGCCTCTTGAACAGTAACATTTTGAGGTTAAAATTTGTTGATAGTCTAATCCCTAAATATTATATCTTAGTGTTGAAGTGTTGATTGATCAAGATTTCGATATTACTGGGATCGATGTACGATTTTTTAGGGAAATTTTGTAAACTTTGGTCCCGTAGTTCTAAAGAAAAGCTTCGAACGACAGACGAACGGATTTTTTTTTTTTTTTTTTTCCAACTATTATCAATAAGATTTGGAACAAGTATAGCTGGGATAATTTTATAAACCCCCTCCCACCACTATACCTTTCACGGTGCTCAAATTCAAAACTTGCAATGTTCGCCAACCGGATCGCATAACAAGCATAGATACTGGGGGCCAAATACTAGACAAGAACGTGGTCAAAACCTGGTCAACAACGTTTTCCGTTGATTTTTCTAGCACAGGCAAGTGGGGCGTCATTTTCCAGTAATTTTAAACTGAAATCCGACTGGGATGGCTTTCAGATCAGTCCAAGTGACTAACACATCAGTCACGCGACTAAAAAAAAGCTCATTTTTAATAATGAAACGAGTGTAAATTTTCATTTTTTAAATCCCAATTTCATCATTTTTCCGAAGGACAACTTTGCAGTCAGGGAAACTTTGAAAATTCTGAAGAAAGCTTTGTCCATGATGTTAAACTTCCAAGATTGGGGGAATGGGGCCCCAAGAATTAGATACTGTATTGTGTTGAAACGGTGAGTTGATTGGCTGCAAGTGATCTATAATTGAAGTGATCTACTTATTGACAATTTTACATTATGAAGGACAAATTCATTTTGCGGAAAGTTTAATTCAATTTGCGGAAAAAATAAAATTCAGTTCGCGAAAGATTTGAATCAAAGTGCGAATGCTATACAATACACTTCAGCTCGACAACCTCAAGACCCGCTATCCTACTAAAAAACGCTGCAAATTGATTTTTGATTTAATTTGATGACGTATTTAAATTATTAGGATAAGACATTTTGTCGGTAACAAATGTTTTGAGTATTTTGAATTCTTTAAAAATAGGATAAGGTTACTTTTAGGATACCATTAGTACATATTTAGCAATTCCCCACCGACTTGATTCTGTTATACGTAAATGAGTGAATCGCCCGTATACTACACACGTCAGAAACAGTTTTGCAACACCCTGATACACTTTGAAATATGCGAAAGTTTGGGTTTGGATTTTTTAAAATTATATCTTACTACCATAGAGAAGATACAGAAAAAAAAACTTGTTTTCGATAAATTTCTCCATTTGGAAAATTGTTGTTAAAAAACCGGCAAGAAACCGACTTTTCACTTCACTTTTCTAAAAACTGTAAAAAAAACTACAAAACTCACTTAGTACTCTTCACCTCCTCCTCTGGCTATAGTTGAAACTTGAAAAAGATTAAGGAGGTTACTCACACTATTAAAGTGATTTTTTAATATTTTTTTGACAATTTTTTAAAAAATCAAGTGAAAAGTCAGTGTTATGCAGTTCTTTAAGAACAAAATTTCCTAAGTGGAGTTATAGTAATATAATAAATTAGTGTAAAAGTACCTACATTTATTATATACTAATATTTTGTACTAAGGTTTTTCCTTTTGTTTCTAGATTCTTTTAAGAGACACTTTTCGAAAATCCAAAACCCAAATTTTCCCTTGAATCAGGTTGATGCAAAACTTTTCTTCATGTGTGCATATACTACCTACAGTTACAAATGTACCTAGATGTGGTAACCCAGGGAGGGGTAACCATGGTGGCTTTTGCTGTCCGACAAACTCACAACCCAGCCTGTCCCATAAAAATAAAAAAAAATAAAAAAAATGTGATAACGACCATTGTCATTAGAACAGCGAGGATGAGAAGGTGACTCACAAAATGAAGCGAACGTGAGCGACACCGCGAACCAACGGACAAGATCTCTCAGCTTCCTACGTGACTTATCTAAACGCCTGACCTTCACCAGGAGGTTTACCTACGTATACGTAGATGTATAAATGAATGAGTAAAAGGAAGATTTATTCATTAAGATTGTAAAATGAATTAATACATAAGTGTATACTGAAATTTAAATGGTATGGAATTACCCTAGCACCAAGGGCAAGCTCTGTACGGTTTGGGGGAATAGAAAATGTTATACAAAATTCAACAAGCATCACCTACACACGTATTGAAGAAAAAAGTTGAAAAGGCAAAATAAAAGTATAGTCTTCTATGAATTGCACACAATTCAAACTTTGTCACTTCTCGTTTCAAGATGCGTAGTTCAAAAATCTGCACTTTCCACACGTCGTGAAAGGCCTTACAATTGCTTTAAAAAAACTCTGATTGGAAATTGTGATAATTTGCTATGGTTGAATTTCAACGGATCTGAAACCTATCCCAGGCCATTTTTCGTCCAAAATTACTAGAAAGTGACACCCCACTTGCCTCTCATAGCAAAAATTACGTATTTGGTCCTTCGCATCAACGCGTGTGTGGCGACCGGGCCGGCTAAAAGTTAGAAGCAACTAGACCGCAAGAAGAACGGGGGTTTTACCTAAATTCTAAGGCCTTTTTTGACCCGTACGGCGCACAGAGGGGCAAACAGGCCAAAAAGCGGAAAAAACCATTATATTGGTTACCAATAACGAATAACTGTATTGACTTGGGAATGGTTTCATTCGACAAAGAATGAAAAAAAGTCATTAGAATAATCTGTTTTCTAAAACCCTAATTTCTAAAATTAAAAATCACGATTTTAATGCAAAATGTTATGAATCGTGAAAAAATCAATTAATGACTAGGGAAACGGTGAGAAAAATCTTTTTTATTGATAGGCACCATTATTCATTAAGTAATGACACAATTCACCGTATGTAATAGGAACGGACCCCATCTTACACGCGGTAAGATCAACACTGATCTCCGATAATAAGGTAGCACGTACAGTGCGAGGCATCAATAAATCAGATAAGAAGCGAATCACGTTTAAATAGACATTTTTTATATTACAGGCAGCCAATGAAAAGAATCAAAGGTACAAAAATAAACTATTAGTGTTTACTTCTACGAGCCCGATGACCTTACAATTCTTCAACTCAAGAGATAAGAACTTCTAAATAAACACGTACAGGCAGCTCGATTTTTTTTTTTTTTTTTTTTTTTTGATCCAAAGTAAGTAGAAAAAAATAATTGCATAGCTGTATTTTCTCCTAAACCTACTAATCAAAGAAGACGATTCATTTTTTTTTTTTTTTTTTTCAACTAAAAATACATCTAGTAAAGGTCAGGCCTTGGTAAGCTAGTAAAGGTGAGCTAGAGCTTGGAATGTTTGAGTACCTATCACAGAAATTTTCAAGTCATTGTTAATGCTACAAAAAATTTTCCCATAAACCATTGGAAATTTAAATTTTTTCGTCAAATTCACTTAGTTTTCTTATTTAACTGCATTTTACATGAACTAACCACTTTTAAAAATCAAAATAATTTAGGACCCATTCATGTTGGTAGCTTCATGTAGGTTGGAAAACGGGCAGTTTTGAAGCGATTTAAAAATTTTTTCGCTTCATCCCGCCTGTGCGGCGTACGGTCATTGCAGATTTTGTATCCACGCACCTTGAAACGAAAAGTGACAAAGTTTGAGGGGTACTACAAAAATGTTTGCTATGCGATTATTATGGCTAATTATTGAAAGTAATAAACTAAAAAGAAAAATGAAAAACTTCATTTAAATTTTGGGCGATAATGATTTCATTGTCCCAATCCGGGCATGCCGGGTAAGCGATCTAGACACCAATAATTCTAATATTCTACCGTTAACGTCATCACGTCACGACCCCAACTTTTCTTTTCGTTCTCGAAGATTTTTGATTGATTCGACACAGTTCGATTGGATAATAGTTCACCGGTTCATCTGTAAGAATTTCTTTCAAGAGTTGGTGAGGTAATCTACCACCTAAAATCGTGCATATCTACATAATAATGAATGTATCTTATAAAAGGAACCGAGGTGAACTGTACACCCTCGGAAAAAAAAAGACTGTCAAAAGAAACCGATTTAGGTTGCAGTGAAATCTACGATGATACGAAAATTATTTCGAAGGTTATCTGATTTGTGGAAAAAAAGAAGGTTACCGACTGATATTGCGATAGGAGGGTGGGGGAGGGGTTTCCCTTTTGACCCAGAAATGGGAGGTTAGTTGCTCGCAATCATCGTTTCTATTTTTAACGGTGACAACGAACGATGGAATTGACAATGTACCGTTTATTGCAAGTCGTTGAAAAAAAACTAAATACCTATACCGATTACACAGAGCCTGAACCGATTGATACTGGGATATGACAAGTAGAGCTCCAAGTATAGTAGTCTGAGTTTTATAGTCGAAAGAATGAAAATTTAGTGTTCTTTAGTTTAATATTTTCAATCCTGAGCCTTCTTAATCGACCAAGAAGGAAACGTTTTGGTGGTCTGCGTTTCAAGAGGCATAAATAAGTAACCCAGGCATCATAGGAACGTCGCTATGTCCGGATTTTTATATGATCACACTTACAAACATAATAAAAAATTATTGTAAACTTTATGAATATTTTCAAAAACTATTTTTTTTCGTTTTTATTTAATAGTGTGCCCCTCCGCTTTGAGAGGAGATTCATTTAAAAAAATAATAATAAAAATAATTGTGTATGTGTGACAACTTTGTCGAAGCAGCTCATAATGCAATTCTCAACTGATTTCATGATTCCTTTTGCTAGAATTTAACCCTAATTGTCCAACGAACTCCGGAAATCTCTAATTTTACGAATGAAGAAGAGAATTGTCAATGTAGAGAATTGTAATGCCAAAAAACCCTCTTTTTTCGCGACAAATTTAGCCGACAACTCTTCGGACCTTTTAGTTTTGATAACAGTAGAGGGAATAGAGGGATCCTATCAATCCTATCAACATTTGCGCAGGCGAGAATTCCCGGCCAATTCAAAGGGGGCAAATGGAGGGGTAACGGCGATAAATCTTTATTTCTCGTCACATTTCCTCTGACTTTATTGATCATTTCGAAAAATTCTAACCCCCTGAAAATTTCATGGTTTACGTTTCAAAGGGTGTAGAATCCAAATCTGCAATAAATAATTTTCTGTCCGTCCGCCGTATGCACGATTTCTCCCAAACGGCTGGAGCGAAAAGTCTGAAATTTTCAGGAAAAATCAGTATTGGTCCGACAACGCCCCAATTCTTTAGCCAGCACTCTCACTTAATTTGAAGTGCCCTTTAAGGGTTGTCAAAGTTTTGTAAAATCCCTAAAAACCTTTAAAAAAAAGTCAAGGCGGCCTAAATCTGAACTTTTTTTGAAGAACTTTCCATGAGGAATCGAATGAGCCCCACCCCAAGTCCGTAGCTCAAACCATTCCCGATGTATGGTCCGATTATGGTGCCAACCTATTGATGTAGTGAATGTGGATACTGGAGTGAACTCCTAAAAGGGTTTATTGCCGATACACGGGTTGAAGCATTCTGATATGCATGCTCCGTCTTACGAAATTTAAAATTTTCAAATAGAATATTTTTCCATTGTAATCGCTCTTGAAAAAAAAAAAACGCTGCAAATTCTTTCACTGGGGTTTATTATTCGGTGATTCATGATTTGAATTTCTACTAAGCTTTGGAGTGTGCGTGTTTCACAGGTGATAGAGCGATTATTGAATTTCAGGAGGCACAAAAATATGATCAACTGATCAATCCAGGGGCGTAACGTACACCCCCGCAAACCCCGCGATGCGGGGGGGCCCGGCCTACAAGGGGGCCCGGAGACAGGGCCGCTATAGCAAAATTCATTTTTTATTATTTTTTTTTTAAAGAATAAAGCGGAACTAACGATACACAGAAAAATTCCATTATGAAACATCGAGTTTATAAACATCAACGGTAATGTAGGTTCATTGATCAATCATCTTTTGGTTTTATTTATAACCAGGTGAGGAAGGGTGTAAAGTAGCTAAGGTGTCAGAGTTGCGAAGGCGCGTACTAAGGATGGAACATCGACATCGATTTTATCGAAACATCGATGGTTTGCTTCGATATTACGATGTTTTGCCATCGATGCCACATGTTCGATGATATCAATATATCGATGTGTTGGCTCCGATAACATCGGTTTGGTTTACTCTTTGGTTCACAGAAACAATGCCATCTAGTTTGCTTGCTACCTAACGTGGAAAAAGAGAAATATTAAAAATTCCTTCAACTATCGTAGTATTAGCGAATTTTCGAAGAAAAAAAAAACTACCTACTTATTGTTCTCGGACTAAAATATTTGCATCAAGATCCGTTTTAAAGCATTCTAAGTCCACTGTCAGACACCAAAAACACATTCCAGACGATAACTCGCGATAAAATTAAGATTAAGACTCAAATTTGCACAAAAATCTACCTAGGCTTTCAAAAGGCTATGTTTGAAGATGAGCACAATCGCTTCACTCTAAGGGGAGATTTGGGGCATTCCAAATGGGGGAAAGTTAGCCGAAAACCCCCAAGCAGGTGACTTTCTTTTATAAAGGTTTTTTCACGCTGAACACCACGGTGAACTCGGATTGGAAATATTTCAATCCGTTCAAAATAGAGCAGCTTGAAGATTATAAAACAAGGTAGATTGGCAAAATTCGCCAAAAAAAAAAATAAATAAATAAAAAATTCTTCAGCTTTCAAAAATTTTGAAATTAAAATGAAATATGGGTATCACAATTCAGAAAATAAAATTGTCGGTTTTTGCGTAATTCTTCCTCCTGCAAAACTAGTTACTTTGAAAATTTGCTCATTCCGTCATGCTGCATCTGGCAGACTTGGCGTTGGTCTTTTAAAACGCCACCGCTTACTTGGAGACATCTTTAAGGAATATTCACACACTCACAAACGCTGAACGAACGAACGAACAAAATCCTCAGAATACTAGCAAGAAGCGATCGGTAGTAGCGTGTATTGAGGATACTATTAACTAATAAGGACACCGATATCGAAAATATCGATAGAAGTCTCGAGTTTGTAAACTTTACGACGTTAAGGTAGGGTCAATTGTTATATTATATTATGTATTTTTAGTTAGGTTATCGTAGCGTATTGTAGGATGACCGTTGAAAAAGTGCAAGCTTCGCAGCGTAGCAAAAAAAAAAAAAAAAAGTGAAAAGTCCATGAGCGAAAGAACATTTTTTTCAATTTTAAAGAATAAAGACCACGGAACGGATTGGAAATATTTCAATCTAACGATACACAGAAAAAAAAGATTAAAACGGGGGGAGGGCCCCCCGAAAATATTTTGCGGGGGGGCCCCGCTGAAAAACGTTACGCCACTGCATGGGACTTCCTAAACATGCGTCACCTACCTAATTTCGTCCTATACGAGTTATTATTAGAGATTTTGTAGGGAAATACGTGGTACTTACCGGTGTATTTGCACGTCCCCGCGTTCCGTCGTATCAATCCTTGAAGATTCACGTTTCCGAATAGATGGAAGATGAAGAAGAAACGCTTTTTTTTTACGCGAACACGGAGCGTAGTAGACTGCCGGAGACCCGCCACGCCCGAACGACCGGAGAAGACTGGTCGAGACGGGCCCGCTCTCTCGGATTCGAGCCGCTCGGCGCAGGGACACACAGCGGCCGCCGCCACGCCCAAATAGTTCCTCGTTTTCGAAGCTTTAGGCCCCCGAAAACTTCGAAAACGCGAACTTTCGTCGCAACTTCACGATACACACTTTTAATTAAACCTGAAAACCGAGTACCATGCCCTAAGCGTTCAAAATAGGCACTTTCGGTGGAATAGGTAATGATTCCCTCGAAAAATGGATTTAAAATAACGTTTTTTTTATAAAGGATGGTCCTATTCGGACCACTACAACCTGGAGGTCATGGTAGGTATGAATTAGGGATGGGACCTCGAGACAAAACATCGATATTGGTATATGATTGGCTTCGATGGCTTTCGTAGTTCGCTTTCTGAAGAAGAAATCAGATTATTTCGATGCATTCGTTGAATATAAAAATTTGGTCGAAAAGCAAACTTGTCAGAAGATGAAGACGCTGAGAACCAGGGGCGTAACGTACACCCCCGCAAACCCCGCGATGCGGGGGGGGGGGGGGGGCGGCCTACAAGGGGGCCCGGAGACAGGGCCGCTATAGCAAAATTCATTTTTTTTCAATTTTAAAGAATAAAGCGGAACTAACGATACACAGATAAATTCCATTATGTAGCATCGAGTTTATAAACATCAACGGTAATGTAGGTTCGTTGATCAATCATCTTTTGGTTTTATTTATAACCAGGTGAGGAAGGGTGTAAAGTAGGGTAAGGGTGTCAGTGTCAGAACTTTAGAGATTTTGAGGTTAGTGCGGATTGCAGAATGTTTTTCATCATGTTGTTGATTCGGATCGTTATAATATATATTGTAGACCATATTGATATTTAAAAATTACTGAAGGAACTGATGTGTGGCTGGGAAAAAGTTGACTTTCATAACACTCGGTCATACAAAAGTTTGCTACGTAGACTAGAAGTCTCGAGTTCGTTAAGGTAGGTTAAATTGTTATATTATGTATTTTTAGTTAGGTTTTCGTAGCGTATTGTACGATGACCGTAGAAAAAACTTCGCAAAAAAACAAAAAAAAAAAAAAAAACATTATTTTGCTTTAAAAACACATTAAAAAACATCGAGAGGGGCCCTAAAAATATTTTGCGGGGGGGCCCCGCGGAAAAACGTCACTCCACTGGATCAATCCAAATAGGTATTTTGGGTTAGAACCGATTCAAGTGCTCTATGCATATCTCCTGAAATTTAATAGTCGCTCTCTCACCTGTGAAACATGCACACTCCAAAGCTTAGTAGAAATTCAAATCGTGGAACATTGAATAATAAACCCCAGTGAAAGAATTTACAGCGTTTTTTTATTCCAATTGCTTCCGAGTCTGAGAAACAGTGGAAGCCTTGTGTTCACTTTCGGGAGCCAAAAAATGTTTGCTGTCCAAATTCAAAATTTACACTTGCTTTTAGCGTTTCATAGCCATTAATTTCCACTCGCATTTTGTGCTGCAGCCATAACTTCTACAATTTCTAATGCATTTGGCTCATATTTTGAGGGACTATGCGGATAAGGTCTCTTGAGATCCCATAGGAATTTCGGTCCTACTAGTTTCACATCAGCCGCTAGGAGCGCTAACTAGTGTTCCACCTTTCCCTTCAAGATTGCTACTGACCGCTCATAATTAAAAAAAAATAATGTCAAATAAGCTACTCAATATGCATACGCTTCATACCATCACTTTAAATTTCAACTAAATCAGTTCCTTTTCAATTAATCAAAAATAAATCGATAGATTCAAATTTACCCAGTTTGATGTCAATCTGCCGATCGGACCAAAATAGGCCTTGAAATTGATGAAACAAATTCGTTCATTCGCACATCGTACTCTATTTGGGGTCTAGTTCTAAATCTAGACATCACGATCGCAACACTATTAAGCAAAAACTCGTCAAAAACGTGGTTTTCAGGGTTTCTATTGACTTAGGCAAGTGGGGTGTAAATTGCTTGCAATAAACGACGAAAAATCGACTGGGATAGGTGTAGGATCCGTAGAAATTTGCCAATAGCAAATAATAACAATTCTTAAACTAAAGAGACCCCACAAACCCTACAATGACACGAACAATCACGCAAAAACCTATCGAATTGGATGAGGCTTTTGGCTGAAGTAGAGCCCTTCCTCTTATCAGACTGTATCGATGTGTACTAGAACCGATGTGTACATAGGATAATATATTAATACCACTGCCATGTATTATGGAATGATTTTCACGACCGTTATACCGATAAAAGTATTTTTAATACGCAAAGGTGTTGAGACATTCTGATCTATTAGTCCAACTGATCTATACTTCACTATAAGGATTGATGAAGGACATTTTTTTGTTTTTGAGATACGAGCGAAGCGAGCATCCAGAAAGTCAAAACTAAATAGATGAGGGGCTGAGTGGGGACATTTAATGTCCCCACTCTGCCCCTCATCTATTTAGCTTTGATTGTATGATTTCTGTTCAATAAGCCTTTCTTAATGTGATTCATTCTCCTCTCAACAAAATGTTATGCTAAAAGTAATTGCATGAAACTGTGACGCACTTTAGGAACTTAGGGGGGGGGGATTATCATGGTAGACCACACACATGTGATGACATTGTTCGTAACAAAGAATTTATACTTGATGAATAGTAAGAACCTAATCTTACAGATAACAAAGGACTCACTTTTTCCAAAACGTCTTGCCCCTTCGTTTTATTCTCCAGTTGGACTTCAACAACCACTCCGTTAGGCTGAATCACGTAACAATACATTTTTTGACAACTCAGGTTCAACACGGGAACTTCCTATTCTGTGTTGCGAGCTTATGCAAAAATACCGTTGAATAAGGTGAAAGTTCGTCGGTACCATGTACAAATAACAGAAGATGCGACCCGTTGTAATAACACTTTGAAAATAAAACTGAATTTACGCAGTGGAGAATCGTAAAACCAGCGATAAAATGGGAAAGTGGATGCGTTGTGAAACCTTGAATTGTGAGATGCCCGAGAATATTGAAAGGAAATTAAAATGACGAACCAAAACCATTCGAAAAAACCAAACCACGAATAAGAAATCGACACTTCCGAGGGGAAAACCGAAACTACAGAAACTTGCGGTTTCGGAAAGAACTTGAAAATATCGACGTTTTCCGTACAATTCGTTGGTCCATTCTAAGGAAGCAACTGAGAGCTGAGGTCACTTTTATGAGAGGTGGATGCTCTATGGGTAGAACAGGCGATAGGGATATAGTATCCACATAAGATCCCATGTAAAGCAACAAAATAGAAAGAAAAAAGTTGTTTGACCATTCATAGGAGGCTTTGAGTTTATTCAACACTCGTATTTTTTTCAATTTTGAATGTATTTTTTTAAATAATATATCATTTGAATCAATTATTTATAATTACAGAGGAAATAGTGACCAGCAAAATATGAAAAAAGTTGCTCGTCTATGCCATAAACGTAGGTTCCTCCACAAAAACCAGGTTTTACAAATGTCAAAGATGTTAACGGAAGTATGTAACGCCTCAGCAAGCATCACAGAGATCCATGGTCCTCATATAAAAGCTGAGTGGACACAGATTCTTTCATGGAGTTGACTTGACCACTTTATAACCCTAGAAGAAGGACCACCATAGACAGAGTGACTTTTCAAAGTATTTATGATCTTTCTACCTTCAAAATTCAGTTAACTATTCTATTTTGTTTTTTTATCGCGAAATTTTTTTCTTTAATCCATACTTTTTCATGAGGAAATTAAAACAAACAAACCTAGGCGCTATGCTTAAACACATCTACTACAAGGATGTCGGCAGGTTTGGTGAGTTTTGCGACTCATCCCTTCATTTAAATTCGCTTGCGCATCGTTGTAAGGTGATAGACATAATCGTTGTGTACAAATTGATCAATGGGTTGTATGATGCTCCTAGCTTCCTTGAGGACTTGAATTTTAAGTGTCCATTGCATCAAACGCGGAATAGGGATGTATTTGTACCAGATTATAAGCGCACAAATTATTCCTTTAATAGTCCGCTTACTAGAATTCAAGGGCTGGTGAACGAATTGGATGTTGATTTGAATTTTAACTCTGAAACAGAGGGTGAAATAAAGAAGAAATTATATATTTATTTTTCGAATTATAATAGTACCCAGCAAATGGTCTGTTTGAAGATTGCTAGTTTTATTTTGTAGTATTATTTGTTTTAATTTTTCTTCCTACTTTTTTTGCTTACCTACGTATTTCTACGTGTCCGGAACTTTGTGTTGATTGATTATTATTCCTTTGTAATCTATCCCGTTTTCTGAAATAAATAAATAAGGCTTATTATTGCGAAAATTATAAACCAATAGAAAAATGTCCATTCTGAACAAAACGCTTACAAAGTACCAAACAATTTTACTGACTTTTCAAGCGCGGTTGTTCCCAAGCGCCCTCAGCCTCGCTGACGTTTTTTTTTTCGTCGGGAATCGTTCCGTCGCCGTCATGTTGGACAACCTGCACGTTGCATGGCAGATGTCATTGTTTAGGAAAAAGTCCTTGAGAGGGGAATTTCCCGTGAATTTCCTCTTCAATATTTAGTATTCACCCCCCCAAAAAAAAGAAGCAATCCGCTATTTTACGGCATTTAAACTTAGTGAAATCGCGTTTCATTTCGTCCCGGATCCGATAAAAGTATAATTCAGCCGTAATCGAAACGTCCGAGTTTGGAAAAGTGAAGGTTTCAAGGGTCTCGAGATTTTAAATTCATTTCCGATTGATAACACATTGAAAGGTTTCCCTTCGCATATCTGTGCTCTATCTTCTAGAAGTCCCGAGATAAAACTCCGGTTGAAAGGGAGTTTTCTCAGATAAAAGTTCCCGTTTTAGCGTCAAAGTTTCCAGCGGAAGTATTGAGTTTTTCGTCTCTTTTTCTATACGGAGTTCGAAAATTTTCGCGAAAATATGTCGAGACAAGAGAAGGATCGTCAGAAGCAAATACAGGACAAGTGTCAGAATTTATTGAACCAGATGCTTCGAAACGAGGATAACAAATATTGCGTGGATTGCGACGCTAAAGGTAAAACTGAACGAAATATTAATTTGTGTTGAAATTGAGTAGATGAGACAATGTCTTCACACATATTACTGTCACATTTACTACGAGTTTCACCTATAAAGTATCATCAGGGAGAGACTGGCGTGTGAAGTAATTATATTGAAAAATACACTGTGCTACAGTCGTAATTAGAATAACGAATCGATATGGTGTAAATACGCTGCAAATTTCGCTGCCTTATACGTAAATCACTGATCTATGTATATTACACTTAGTGGTACATTTTTCGGTAGAAGTTCAGTTTCAAACTCGTCCAATATCTTGTCTTGTCCACGTTAGGTTCCATAAAAAGAGCTCCTTTTATATTTTAGCACTTTAGTTCGGTCAAGAACGAAATTATCCACGAGAGCCTTTTGCTGATCCTCGAACTTCCTGTCTTGTTATAACTCATAGATGTTTAAATACATTAAATGTATTTAATTCTGTAAATTTTAGATGAATCCGTGTATCAACCTTTACTGCTCCCTTTGTACATAACAGAAGCTCTTATCAAAACGTATACCTCAAGAAACTCTGCACACCAGACCATTGGTCATTCCATTTTTGTACGTTTGAAAGGCCTCGATTTTCCCCAAATCAATTATATTTCAGCTTTTTACATGGGTTGGGACAGTAAATAGCCCTTGGGTTCACTCACCAGATATACTGTATATAGAAACGACGGAGAAATCAACAAATAGAACAACTGAAATTCAACAAGATTAAGTGAAACATCTGCTCACGCTTCACTTGTCCACAATAATATAACTCAAGACACGAAGAAACTCGATTTCTAAAATACCTCTTGAAACGAAATTACGCAACAATGTGGCTCAAACGATACTAAGCGGCTTTTACTATGTCCAAGCACGTTCAAATTCGACTAATGAAGCCGAATACCTTGGTGTGGAGCTTGACCTCTGACGACCCTCGAAGAACTCCTTCCTAAACTCAGAAAAATGTATTAGCTGATGGGGACATAGTCTAAGCTGTCAGTCCAGAACAGGATCACTCTTTATAACCAAGTCCTTAAGCCAGCTTGGACTCATGGAGCACAGTTGTGGGGCTGCATGGCTAAGACGAACTGGGTAAAACCTAGCTTTCTTGTGAAGCAACGAAGTGAAAACATTATCATATCCAACTAAACACTGCGATCCTAAACACTTGGTTTTGAATATTTAACCATAGTTGCAAAATAATATCACACTATATAAAGACGAGCTTATCAGAGTATATCGACGTTTCAGGGGGTGGTAACGCTGGGCGGGTGGAATTCTCGCCCCCGTCTCCCAGGGCAACCGACCTGCTCCCCCCGACCCTGCCAGTGAAGGAAGGACGGCCCCAGCGGGGGGAAGCGTCTCCCAGGGCGAGCGACGTGGTCCTCACCTCGGGGATTTGGGATATACGATTTTTTGACTTTGCATATTGTTATTATACTCCCTCATTGTGTTATTCACCTATTTCTTTTTAACCTGCGTAGCAGGGCCATTAAACTAGTTGTCAATAAGTTATACCTACGTGGTGTGGTAAAAAATTGGGGGGAAAATGTTGAAAATCATGTACCAAAAAAAAAAAATGTTTTTCGTCCATAGATAACTGATTGAAAAAGGGATGACCCATAATTTAGTAGGCACCCTGTATGAGCGATGAAATCGTGGAATTATTTCAGGGTGCCTCAAAACGAATTTCAATGAAGAAATGTGTTGACAATTTTCGGCCTTTGCATTACTTCATTTTCTAAGAAAATTCGGCTAAAGGATTTGAAGTGCTGAAAGGAGGGGCTAGTAGTGAAAAGATGTCGAGCGACAAAGAAGGTTGAAAATGACGTTAGAAACGGTCTTAACCAAGAGCGAACGGACAAAAGAATTTTAATCCGCCGTGGAGCGTTCTGCTCCCGATTCGTGTGCCTTCTTTCCACTGTCCGATCAGGAGTTTACAGTTCCCAAAAAGGAGAGAAAGGTTTTAAAAGTGTATGACTTCGGACAATATGGTGCGAGGAACTTGGAGTTTGAAAAATCTACTGGGCCCCAACCAGTCCGAGTTCATCCGACGCAGAAAACCTTGTTTTTTATGGTGAAAATGTTTAATGTGGGCGTAAATTTCTATTTTTAAAACTTTTTTTTCCCTCGTCGTTTTGAAAACTTTGAAGTCAGGAAAAGTTGTGGAGGGATTGGTGGGAACCGAAAATAATAAACCTTGGTGAAATAATTTGCAGTGCATTTAATACTTTTTTTTAACTTTTTGTAATTTAATGTGCTCAAAAAGTGTTGCCCAACGAACTCATAATTGGTTTGGAATGATTTTTTGGCGAAAAACCAAAAGTTTTACCTCAATCTTATTAAGTGATACTATCTGGAATGACAATACATATGTATAAAGCCTTCAGAGCCATTGAAGGCTCCCATGGAAGGATTCCTTTTCTATGAAATTCCCAAAATGTTGAAGTTTAATCTGAATCACATCTGTCCTTCTATTTCCAGGTCCTCGGTGGGCATCTTGGAACATCGGTATCTTTCTTTGTATCCGTTGCGCTGGCATCCACCGGAATCTAGGCGTCCATATTTCCAAAGTCAAAAGCGTCAACCTCGACACGTGGACACCAGAACAAGTAGTTGTGAGTATCAAGACAAACTCTCTAAACTGGAGGTTTCATATCTGCCGGCCTGATAGATTTGTATCGATGTTACAGTCAATACTTTTATTATATCACACATGACAAATTAAAGCGTTTCCTTGGTTTTCTGTAGACTCGTTTTTAGGCGGTGTTGTCACACTTCCCTTGTTGGGATACATGTACTAGAGGTGGGTAGTGAGTGAGTGACCTTATTTCAAAGAACTTCTCTTTCAAGTGAACTTGCCCCAAATGACCTAGGGAAGGGAAGACCTGCAGTTTAATACAAGACGTTTGTGACAGCTTGGCTCCCCACGCCCAACGTTCGAACTACTCGGACTCGAAAAATGACTAGGTAGTAGGAAAAGAGAACAGTACATGACTGCCATTTACTCAATTCTGACGGATGACGAAGATGATAGAGGTTGACGGTCATGCCAAGAGATAGCGGTAGTGGTGGTGACTGTCTCAGAATGGAGACGACGAACTGCTGGTTCCATTCATTCACGAAGTGAACTGCAGGTGTCGCATTGATCCACGGAGTGAACTGGTAAACTTCCCCCACTGACCTGGTCTTTGGACTGAGTGACCTGCAGGTCGTCTACTCCCTCAGGTGACCTGGGTTTACACACCTCTAACATGTACTCCTTTTATACACCAAAACTCCCAACCCCTCTTCAAAGATCAACTCCCATCTTTCCTCCTCCCTTTTTTCTGCTTATCGAACCACTCCAATAAAAAAAACTCGTTTCATTGGTGAGGTATGTGAAAGTTTAAAACAACGGATCTACCTGGGTGATGCACACTGCTTCATGATGTGAGTGTGTTGCTATCTACCAATGCTCAAACATCACATATTTGGTAGGTTATTGGAATTTTCTTCTCCACGGAAGGGAAGTTTGGACCTCGAGCAGACATTAATCAAAATTGACTGAAGTTTCTCAGCATTAACCTACGAAGCCTACGGGAATATTTAACATGCTTTTGAACATTTTTCATCACTTTTTCATAATGAGTAATGTAAGCAAGTCTTTTTGAACAGTAGGAAAATATGATTTGGGACTAATGGTAACCCCAACAATCTCAATCACTGGAAGTTCTTTACCTTGATTTCCGAATATCATACAATTCCACATTGGCCACTCCCAGAACTATGCTACATGCGCTAGAGTTGAATAAATTATCATCAACATCCTAAAAAAGAAGTGAATCAACTAGATTCCGAGCCTGGGATACCTCACTCCTTGGTCACTATATTGGCGGTCAGAATAAGATTTTACGCTGCCTATTTAAATTTCAATTTTGATGGATGGAATTACTTTTTTTCTCCTTAAGAAGCCACAAATTCTCGCTTAAAAACACGATCATTTCACCTTTATCTGGGCAGAGGCGGCTCCTTTGCTTCGTGATCTCTCAAGTTCTGAGAAGCATAACCAGGGAACTAGTTTCCTACGTTCTCAGTATTTTTCCCCCTGCTGTAGAAGAATGATTCGCTAGGTTTTCAGGAGTGTATGAAATGACAGGAATTTTGAAAGCATGTACTGGGTAGAGAGCAAAATATCGATATTTCAGGTATTCAAAATTTATTCGGATACGGATATCGAATGTCGTCCAGCCCTAGTTTCTAACAATGTTCGATTCTTGCTGAATAAAGCCTTATATTCTAAAGGTAACTAGTTCTCTTTATAACACAGGTATAATCACTGATCCGATAATCTCACTTATCCATGTGAATAATCACATGGATAAGTGGGATTATCTAAAAACCAGTTTGGTGGAAACTTGGTTAGTATGGCTAAATTATGTTCTGTTTCTTGAATTTTACCCATAGGCTCTAAGCAAAGGATGAGTGAAATTACCTGTTGTCATATTCTAATAAATTGATTATTGTAACTCGGTTTTTGAGCAAGTTGTCATTATATGTTGAACTGGAGCAAGTTCATTTTCTTGCTATATTTTCCCCCAGGATCCCTCCAAATTATTATTGTTATTAGTGATATGTTGCTTGCATAGAATCCTTTGCTTTATAGAGACAGTCATTTTTTATCAGATTATTATTGATAATTCGTGGTCCCCACTGCTTCCATTCAGTCAACTATCTGTTTGGTTCCAATATCGGCTACTAGAGACATTATACTGTTCAGTTCCAACATTTGCTACTAGTGTGAGTCGGCGTTTAATTGCATTATCCATCTCTCATTTGGTCTCTCTAGAGCCTCCAAAACATGGGAAACTCCAGAGCACGAGCTGTATATGAAGCCAATATACCGGACAGTTTTCGGCGCCCTCAAACTGATTCGGCACTCGAGGCTTTCATCCGAGCTAAATACGAAGCCAAGAAGTACATTGCTGAAGAGTGGGTCCCTCCGGTATTGCCCAAGGTAGAGTTAATGAAGCATTTTTCTAACTGGTTAAATCATATGGGTAAGTAATGCATTACATTCCACTCAAGTATTTCACCTGGGCTATACAGGGTGTACCAAATCTAATGATAAAAATCCAAGGGGAGAGAGAGAGATATTTCCCAACAAAACATGAATCATACCTGTTTCTTTAGGAGCTTCGTTTCCAAGTTATTTTACTTCCAAGATTTTTTTCGTGTTTCCGACCTTACGTCATCAAGACGCCCAAAACTCTCTTAAGCTACTCTTTTAAATCGATTTCGAGGAGTCCGTTGGAAAGAGAGCGTTCAAGTTTCCATCTCTCCTATCTCCTTGGGATAACATATGAAAATTTCAACCTGACTTAGAAGGTGACAGATTAGTTCAATGATCAAATTTTGAGAATTGATAAAGAAATTTTTTTTTGAGAATTGATAAAGAAATTTTAAAACCGCATTCTTCCGCTGTAAAACAGCATTCTACCGCATTCAAACATGATTTTCTTAAAAAACAGAAGAAAAAACATTTTTCCTTATATTGCTGAAAAGCTGAGATTCTGGGGAAGTTTTCCCTTGGGAGTGGATGTTAAAAAAATGGGTTCATTTTTAACAAGAAAAAAAAATTCGGTTTTTTCCTGTTTTTTTTTTTTTTTTTTCGATTTCTCAAATGTTATTTTTAGACTGATTTTTCACCTATATTGCCGTAAAGAGATAGGGAATTGAACGCTCCTTCCTACGGGGTCCTCAAAATCTATTTTAGAGAGTAGTTTGATAGAGTTGTAGCCGTTTTAATGATGTAAGGTCGTAAACACAAGTTTTTCTGTTTGTTTTGTTTTTACAACATATAACTTTATTGGGCCCGTAAGCATTATTTACGTAAGTTATATAATTAAGCATTATGTAACTAAGCATTATAATTTATACGTAAGTTTTGGTAATATTTTGTATAAATTACAATCACATGAAGCATTTAAGGGAGCTAAAACGCTCGACGTAAACAAGTGATGGAGCGTATAATCCTAACAAGCGATAAATGTATAATGAAAACGTAAACACAAGTGATGAAATGTCAATAAAAACGGAGTAAAATTGAACGTCTATATTCCCACGAAAATAATTAGTACTTATACAGTTAAATCGATTTCGACGGTTAGGTCATAGGACAAATACAAACATGTATAATCCTATAGACTTCTTGTTGCTAAGTTTGGTGAGGTATCCAGTTGGCTGCAAGAACCTTGTGGCTTATTTCAATACGGACTAAGTCACTCGGGACGAACTTGTGGAAACCCATTTCAATAAAAATGGAGTAAAATCGAACGATGTCTACATTTCCACGGAAATAATGAGTACACAGTTAAATATAAAATGTTCATGTGGGCTAGAGTACTGTGGTCAAACTGGTAGGAAATTTGGGGAACGAATAAAAGAGCATGAAAAGGATTTCAGGAACAAAAAAGGTGATTCTGAATGGGTCCAACCATAGCTTTATTTTTGATCTGACAAACAGGCAATATGTAGATTTTCGTCACTTTTTCCCAAAGGGAGGTATGTTGGATGTGCTAGAAAAATTCGAAATTGTTAAGAGTGATAGGTCAGAAAAATGTTTAATGAAGTTATTCCTCAAAATATTTCACCATTAATGGGTTCATTTCTGCAATAAGTTTAGCTCCTCTTCTCCATACTGTTACTGTTTGTGCCCACTTCCACTTTGTCAGCCGTAAGTGGCATTGGTTGGTCCTCCAGGTCCCTTTTTTTCCCTGAGCCAATATTATTCAATCCTTTCACTTGGGCCTTTATAAGATGCGCTATCTGTGATGTACTTTCAGTTCATGTTCGTTACTGATGATGACCTAACCGTCGAAATCGATTTAACTCATTATTTTCATGGAAATATACAACGTTCTATTTTACTCCGTTTTTATTGTTTATTTCTTACCTGTTCAATAAAGATACTGACATTTTGAGGAAAAGGAGCCTGTAGGTCTTTGTCTCCGTTAAATTATTCGCAATCCGATCAAGTACTCCAAATAGAAGTATTAACCCTTTCACGTCTCAGCGCTACTGGGAGTAGCAGGGGGACTTCTGTTCCTGTGGGTCTGTGCCTAGCCTTGGGCAATTTAATGGCAAGTTTGGCATCTATTTCTCGTCGAAAATAAAAACTCGTTTTAGCGGTTTTTTATATTTTTTATTTTAATGAAGTTATTGCAGTGTTTTTGGCATTTTTAAAATTATATTTTCCCACCAAAATCTGTTTTTACAGGAATTCTTGGATTTTTTAGGATTTCTCGAATTCTTTTAAATGTCATTCCAAACGAATGGTTCTTTCGACAAGTATTTTCAACCTAGTTTCGTAACTCCCCCGACAAACTGCACAAACACTACTCGACTTCAGCCTGTCTTCATTGCTTCCTCCAAGATGTCCAAAAACATCCCAACCGAATGACTCAATGAGCTTTTGAGTTTCAAGAGCACTGTGTGAGCGAGAGTTGTCGTGAAACAAGAAAATGTTGTCAGAGGTAGAAAAAGAAAATGGCATTATTGCCGTAATTCGGGCACTACCGAGTTAACCTTGTGTACTATACATATGTGTGTATTTGATCTACACATAATATTTTTACTATTTACTATTTTTACCAGATACACATTTATGCACATTTGATATAGGTATATACCATTTTTACACAAAATATGATCAAGATTTTATGATTATGCTCAGGTCAATTGGGACAAGGAGCTCGATGAAGAGGCGGATAGATTGAAAAAGAAAAAACGCGAAGGGAAAGGCGTGGCCAGCGTGCCTATACCCGTTCCAAAGAAAATCGATTCGGTGAGTTTCTAATATTTGGGATTTTCGTTGTTCATGATAAATTCAAACTAAAGCGATGTAAATTGTTACACTAAAGTTTATATTTTTATCTGGTTTGTTTGTATCAAGCTGATTTGATCACTGGGGCCTCATACACAAGACAGATTGGTAGGAACTCTGTTTGGGTACGTCCAAGTCTCACACTGGGTGAATGTTTTTGCGTTTCCCACTTAGTTTTTAGTAGTTTCAAGGGAAAGAGTTAAAGGTCAAACGTTCAACTTCCAACTACGCCGCCCCTTTGATTACCATTCCCACAAATTTAGGTCCTGTTAATACTCAAGAGTGCAGATTCTTCTGCCATCTGGTACATCAAGGTGGTTTGACTATTGAAGGTTCACACAATAACTACCCATTGCAGATTGTGAGTGGTCTAGATTACTGATCCCTCTCCTTTAAATCACTCGCAACGAAATTATGGGAACTCTTGTCAAGGGAAAACACAAAGGTTGTAGAAAAAATGAAGTCTATTTCCAAAAAATTGAAGAATTACAAACGTTAAATCGATTTAACGGTTGGATCGTCAACAGTAATAACAATAACGTTACTGTTTTCTGCCATCTGGTCCATCGTGATTTGACCATTGAAATTTCACACAATAGCCAGTCACTGCAGATGGGTTCTTCCGATTACTAGTTACTGTTGAAAGCCATTGCTAGGGACTGTTTGGGTATGTCCACCTGACGGAATATTTTTGCTTTTTCAACTTTACTTTAGTGAATAAGAGAGACGTTAAACTCAATCATACACACAGATCGTTCCTGCTCATCATTGACCTTTTGCTGGCCATTCTCAACAAGATGGATTATGAAATTATACCTTTTTCCTAAGTTGTGCCATTTTGTTGTCGAAGGTGATACCTCAAGCTCTGCCAAAACCAAGTAATTCTCCCAAGAACTCCAGAGGAACGCCTCCTAGATCGACCAGAAACAACGCATCAACCGACCTCCTCGGCCTAAGTGAGTTGTGATGTCAAACATTAGGGTGGTTCAATAAAGCTTTTTTAAAAACATATTTCTACTGTAAAAAGCTTTAATTCCAATCCCATTCTTCAAGGCCGATGGCAGGGAAGGGCCGGAAAAAACCTGAAACTTGGAATCCGGGAATTGGGAAATTATTTTTATATGCCTGTGTTACAATAACGTTTAAGCAGATACAGCAGTGTTAATGTGAAAGGTGAATTCCATAAATTGGATGAAAACAGTCAATCTTTATCATTTGATTTTACAAAAATCACTCGCAAAATTCGTTATACTGGGGTGGTCTGATCAAACAATTCAATTTAATCGCCCAATTTGATCAATTGATGCGGAATTTTGATTTTCAGCGACTCCGACTGATGACAAACCTCCGCCCACGTCTCAGCAACAAGATGACTTCACCAGTTTCTTCTCCGCGCAGCCAGTAGAGACGTCGCCTGCCGTTAAGAAAAGGTGACCTAATAATATCTAGCAGTTCAGATGTATTGGAAATTTTGTTTTAGCGAATTTTAGGGGGGGAACAAAACCCGATTACTCACAGGGTTATTACACTGCTCTACAAAAAAAAAAAAAAAAACCGCTGTGAATCATTCCAAAAAGGGTTATTATCCCACCTCCCCCCCCAACCCACCAGAACTTTTCTTGACAGCCAAGTCGTCAGAACGACGACCAAAAAGTGAATTGATTTCTAAGTGAAATGAATTTATGTTCATGTTTTGTTTGAAAGTATCAAAAAATATACCACCGTTTAATGTGTTCACTTTTATGGGCTGTACGATGGACGGACCTTACATATTTTGAACCTAATCACCGTGAAATTGCAATGACTTGACGATTGCAATGGCTTTTCATTGAAAATTATAAACCAAAAAAATAAAATGAAGATTTTTAATGAAGAAATGGCACTTATTGTATTGGTTTCTCATTACAGAAAATTCGTTTAGTTGAAATCCATTTTAAGGCATTCTGAAATGGTTCCAGGATTTCAACGCTTTTCCATTGTCTAGTAGACAATGGAAAAGCGTAGACAATGTCTACTGAGTTATGGATTACCTCTTCTAAAATCGTTATTTGTGCAAGTATGACACTTGTTAAATCCTCAAACTCGTGCTGTACAAATGTTTGTAAACGCTTACACCCGACTGAGAGTTGAAAAACCGGAAAAATGTGTTTGCACAATTTTGATAACTTGTCAACTTTGTATGCTCGCTGCATGGGTTTCGCCGGGCCGAAAAAATGAAATGAGGGCTCAGATTTTGATGAAACAAGCTTAGAATCCGAATCGGAAAGAAGGGGCATTCTCGTATGAAGAACCAAAGTTAGTGTGCATTCCGTAAATTGTATACGTGTGAAGTGCCTCAACATTGTTGTCAACATTGTTATGTTTGAGACCTTGAAAAAACCATGCGGAATAAGGGAGACAAAAATTAATTTTAGCCAAAAAAAGATATTTTAGCTTGGGTGAACGCCTTTTACTCGTCAAAGAAGTAGATCATTTGGTAAGATTTTCTTGAGATCGAGCGTACAATCCGACTACATGAATGTGTTTATGTCCGGCTTTTATATGAATACAAGTATAAATGTAATTATAAACACTTCTGAATATTTGTAAAAATTAGTCTAAATCCTGAATTTAACAAAAAAAGCACGAAAATCAACTTGGAATTTTAGTAAGTTTGAGGAGCGCTAGATTGAATTGTCTATTGACTCAATAGTAAATTCAAAATTTCTGAGGTTTGCTGCAAGTATAATATAATTATGGTCGAAAAAAATAAGTTTTTAAATCAATAAAATCATTTGAAAATAGTGAAGAAAAAACGATTTACCACTATTAACCCCTACACTCACCCCATTTCGTAATGGAAATTGAAAGTGCTGGGATATTTTTAGTACTAGAATAAAAGGCTAAACCAAATTGCTGAATGAATAAACGGTTTTTTTTTAACTTTTTTGTCATATTTAATTTCTTTGTTTCCGTTTTGTTAGCTTTTTTAATGTTTTGTTTTATTTTTGCTCCCCTGTCCTTGTCCATTTTCGGTTCTTCTTTTGCTCCCTCCTTCCAAACAAATAACCATCCCACGAATCCTGCATACCTCACGGACGTATCTGACAATCCCACATATCTTACGACCATACCTGAACACCACGTATCCTAAATATCGGCGACCGTATCTGATAATAATACTTATGTTACATAATATGTAACATATCCTACGACTATATCTAAAAACCATTCCTGTGCTACGCTGATATACAATATTCGTACTGATCATTCTTATCCTACGAATTTACCTTCCAATCCTACGTCTTATATCTGGCAACCCCGTGTTTCCTACAAACGTATCTGATAACCACATTAACCCCACAAACGTGAATTGACGATCCTATATTTCTCCTATTACTTTTGCATCCTTTGTAACCTATTGCAACGTTTTGACTTATCCTATGGCCATATCTAACAATCCCACGTATCCATCAAACGAATCTGACAAAATCACATATTCTACGGCTGATCCAACAACCCTGTATATCTGACGAACCCACTTATCTATTTAAACTACAATCACATGTACCCATAATTGTACACTCTGTGTCTTAATAACACATTCTACGTATTCTATGAATGTATCCCACGAATCCTGCATACTTCACGAATCTATCTGTTGTATCCAATGACCGTATCTGGTTATCCCAATTCCTTTACATATCCTACGGATTTATCTAACAATCCCTCTTATTCCACTCACGTATCTTAAATCCCACATGTTATAACCATATCTGATAACCCCTTGCATCCTAAAAACGTTAATTGACAATTCCCCACATACCTTATGAACGCATTCAACGTAATTGTCACATCCTATGGCCATGGCTAACAATTCCACGTGTCCTACAAACCCACGTATTTTCTGACTGATCTGCCAATCCTACGTTTGCTATGTATTATTCAAACATACTGACAATCGAACGTATGCTATGTATCCTACAAACGAGTCTGACGATTCTTCATACGCTATATACCCTCCAAACGTATCTGACAATCCCACATATGGTATGGATCCTACGTATTCTATGACTGATCTGACAAACCCTTGTATACTATCTATTCTACTAATGAACCTGACAATCCCACGTATTCTATGACTCATCTAATAACCCAATGTTCTGTCAATCCCATGGGCCCTATGATGGTATACTTCATATCCTATGAACATATCCTACATATCCTATGAATGTTTCCCTCGGATCCTACATCCCAGTGAGGAGACGCCGCCTCCCGGTTTCAGATCCGAAGAGGAGGAGTCTTTCTTCAATCAGACGGACGTACCAGCGACTGGTTTGACCTCTAGCGGGAAAATGACGACTGACTCCATCCTTGCTTTGTACGCCAAAGCGCCGCCGGTTCAACCAGCTTTTCAAGGTTCGTCTAAATGATTTCTGATTATAAACCCTTTCCATTTAAACATCCAGTAAATAATGTGTTCCATTTCTCGACTGCTAGTTTTGTACCTTTGGAAATGTTGAGATCTTGGGAGCCAGTCTCGGGTTAATAGAGAACAACATTGTCATTTCCAACGTTTAGCCTCATTAGCCCCCATTTTATGTGGATGGGGGGGTAAAATTATTTGGTTTTTGTCCACTAGTAGAGGATTGGCAATGTTTTTTTCACCTACTTTTTCCTTGGAGTGGGAAGGGGGAGTGGGGTATTGAGGGAGAAAGGGGGGCAGGTAAGGATTTGAATGAAAAGGATACCACCATAAAAGAGAAAGAAAGGTCATTCCCTTAAAGATCCAGGTAGAGACCAAATCCCTGCCTCAAGATCAAAAACTGAAAAAACACTTTTAGCCATATTTTTTTTTTTTTTTCTCCGACCACTTGTAATATTCCGATCAATTATTATTATTTTTTTTTTTTTTTTCGTTCAACAATACTTTACTGCACTCAAAATCATCGGGCTTTTGAATTTTGTCACTATGTTTTGATGCCAAAAGAAATTCGTCAAATTTACAAAAAAAAACTCATATTTTTGGATAAAAAACTAGAATTTTTCAAGAAACTGTGCATGATAGACAGAATCTGATTTCAAATTCGTGTTCAGCACATTTGAAAACAGTTGGAAAGCATGTTTTGGTTTGAAGGAGGATTTTCGTGCAGAACAGTTAGATTTGATATTATCAAATTTATGTATCACATTTCGAAGCCTGACAGTGGGCGCCGATCAGATAAAGGGAATACATAAGGAGCTGATCGCCAAATTCTCCTATCGATGCAGCAGCCAGGACATAGAGAGGGCCATTGACTCCAGCTATAGCAGCCTTTATCGGCCAATTGCGGATTCCAGTGGCCGCCAGACTTACCTCTGAGATTCTAATAATATCCATAGAGAGCGTATCCTTGCCCAACTGCGAATGGCCCCCATCAATTGCCGTTACTGCAAAATTGTACGGTTCTATCGCAAAAAGAATAGTTATGTGTCGGACAGCAGTGAGATGTGCGTGGTATGTAGCCAAAAGGTGCTGGAATCTCTGTCACACTTTCTGCTTAACTGCCCCCTCTACAAACCGTACTGAGAGTACTACCTGAAACCTCTCTTCACCGGCCTACTTTCTGCCTTGAAATTTGAGGTAACTCCCAAATCCTCCGGCAGATTGCGTATAAGAAGTAATACATCCTTGTAGTAATTGCGGTACTGGTACAGAAGAGTGGCTTACTGGCGGTGTTCCATGAAAATTATTAATATAAAAATCCAGATACTTGAGGTTGGTATTTATTTTTCAACCCCCACGGTTTGGCCGTACCATATGGTCGAATACACGAAAATTGACTTGGTTACGCTCACGTTAATGACAGTTTTCACGTTCAGGAACTAGATAGAGAATATTATCGCCAGAAGAGAAAAAATCCGTCCAGCTCAATTCAGTCGCTTGTATCACTCCCGTTCAATGAATGGCTTAGGAGTTATCCATATCTCAACCAGAAATTTGTTGAAAACATTATTGTTGCCTGCGAAATTGCTATATATTTCCTTCTTATTTTATTAAAATGGCATAATTGTTTTCTGTGGTATTTTAATAAGTGATTGCCTACTAACATACATACTGGAAAGTATTTACTAGTGATTTGAGTAACCTTATTTTCAGGGATTCAAATTGAGTGATTTTTATTTTTGGAAATCGCTCAAAATCAAAATAGGATTTTTTTCCTTACTCTAAAATTATACGAACGATTTCTCCAGTTGTTTCAGTTGTATTTTTCACTTGGAAAATGAAGATTATTTTTTCAGAAAATTATAGTGTTTTAATTTACCACTAGTATAATAGTGTCCTAGTGTACTTGTTTCAGTTCCGCACCCTGGGGTATTTCATCAGGGAGTACCTCCTTTCCAGCCCAACTTCCAAGTACCTGTCCAAGTAAGTTTTACTGGTTTGATTTATTTATGACTTTGATATCATATGAAAATTATGTAAAGTCAAATCAATCTATTATGTGACATTTTGGTTTTACTTAACTTTCTTATTAAATTGTGCTATTGCAATGGCTCTAACACATTAAAAATAGGAATATTCCTATAAAAAATATAACCTGGAACACTAACAATACATCCATTGGTTGGTGGTATCCATTTTTTTTCCTTGCCTCATTTCCACCGAAGGATACCACCCAAAGCTCAATTTTTGATGCTGTGCCGGTTGGTTTTGAAAAGCGTCATCTATGAAATCAAGCGACCAATCCCACAACAACGACCTATAGTATTCATTCTTGTTTCTCCTATAATTTTTGAAAAAGTTAATACGCCGAATTATCAACTACACTCTTTCTTCTGTATATGTCAAATTTATAAATATCTGCGTATAGTTCAGTAGAACCGTCAAAGAGAAGTTCGTTTTTTACATATACATATATTCGTTTCGTCCAGGAATAAATACATTTTGCAGTAATCTGATCCTTGAACAGGCCATTTACAGTCCGGTGTTTGAAAAACGTGGATCTTCTTAATTAATGTCGCAAACTTGGACAACTCCTTCAAAACACTGATTTTTTCCGAGTCTCTTTTGGGGAAAAGAACTAACTGCATGATAAAAATGTTGTAAAACTGCCAAATTTTGTGTTGTTTGCTCTCATTCTAACACAAATTGTAGAATGAATGCAAATTCATTAACAGAAATTATTTTATTAGTTTTATTTTATTATGTTATTAAGTAGTTAATTGAAGGGGGTTATAATTTGACAAAGGGGCTGAAAAATGCATAATTCCTTACGTGCTTGGTCAAGCTTCCGCCATTGCCTATCCATGGCTGGTGAGGAGGGGTATTTTGATTTGGGTAACCTGCCAAGAAAGCGTAGACAGGGTATAGCATCTAATACTTGTAGTACAAGTATATGCATTTACGTAAGTAATGATTTTATCGTTATAGCAAGTGCAATATACAGTCATGGCTAACGGAGCAATTCCAGGAGCACCTATGGGCGGCTCAGCAGGGCACATGATGGGAGTTGGCGGAAACATGCCCCCGCCCCAGGCGTATGTAGCGTCCAATCCTTTCTACGGAGGTATGAATCGACCTCAAGACAATCGAGTAAGGATATATACTTATTTATATTAATTTATTCATAACATTCCAGACGATAAATCGATAGAATTGAGATAAAAACTTCGTCCTTGCTCCAAAAAAATCAAGCATTCTAAACGAAAGGATGAGTTTATTGGATTATACTTTTGGTATAATTGGTTAAAAAAAAGAAGAAAATTACAAAAACGGATACCAATTTAGCAGAATATTACTCAAACAAGTTTGATGAACAATGGAATAGGTCATTTTAGTTGCTGAAATTTTCGCTTCAAATTATGGTACATTTTATTAAAATTTTCCAAAAAATGGATAATGCTAAAAAATCCAAAATCTCGTTTGAATAGAAGAATAATATTTAGTACAAATTTTTGTTCGCAGTAACTGTTACGTTTATGAAATAAAAGACGCTAACTCGAATAGGTAGGAAAAATGTGTTCATATAATTTATTCAATTCTAATAATAACAATAACATAGTGCTAAAATTTCAACTCCATTTAACCTCTGTAATACAATAATTTATTAAAATGGCCAAATACGATCATGGTGTGACTGGAACTTTTTTTAACGTAGCTCGTAGGGCCCAAAGGTGACTTTTAATTTGTAGTCCTAAACTATGTGCCAGTTCCTCAGGTTTTGAACTGCATAATTGAAAAAGGCGTTTGAATGCGAAATGGGTTTTTACTCAAGTTTTTCACTTAAAATCGAAAAAAAGAACACTCTCGGGCATCCTTGCTCAAGTAATAAGGGATTTTCAGCTTCTTTCGAGGTTTTTAGCGAATGGTGTATAAATTATTCAAATTGTTCAGATCTATTGATTCAGAACTTTCGACCAGGGGAGATTGCCTGAAAACCCCTTATTTATTGAGCAAGGAGTCCTGAGAAGGTCACCAACAGATTCATCGATTACACCTACATACTGAATACATTACATTACATAATACCTGAAGTAAGCCAGGTATTTTTTTATTATTCATTTATTAATTTATTTTCATTTTTCATTCATTTTACAAACATTTACTCAAAATTATCGTACCACGTTCAAGTTGAATTGAGTTTCAATTCGAGCACTTGGTGTGTAAAAAAAGGTGAATTATCAATTTAATTGTGAAAAAACTTTTTCTAAATAACATTCTGCTGTTCATACCAAGATTTTGGATCGTATTTTTTTTATTTATTTATTTGTTTATTTTTTTCATTTTCATCTATTTTGAAGTACTACCATTAATTTTTTTGTCTAAGGTTCATTTTAATTTTTCTCCTTTTTGAACAGTTAGTTAAGTCGTTTTGAAACAGTGGGCAACGACAATTCTCAAGTACGTACGTGGTATTTGTGATGAATTTTCCAAATTATGATTCCGTTTGTGATGACAATTCCATCAATTTTCCCATGTTTCAGCTCATTCAAGATTTTTCCACCCTCAACCTGCAGCCTACGAGTACAGCGGAAAATCACCAAAACCTTCAAAACCCCGCTGGATCGACGCTATCTAACTCCCTTTGGCAGTGAAAACCCAAATGGAAAAAAAATCGATTCTACCAAGAAAAATGTGTAACTAAAAAAATTACAATTTTTCAATTACACATTTTCCTTACGCGTAATTATACAGAATTACATTTATACATAATTATGTTTAAAAAAAATAACCATAATCAGTCTATTATAATAAAATGCAAGACACTAAATGGGGAACTACCTAATTAAAAAAAACGCAACTTCATTTCAATTCATTGTTTAGTTTTTGGAAAATGTGTAATATCGCAGAAAAATGCCGGCAAACGTGTACTTGTTGGATAGATCCGTCTCAATCATGCACGGGAAAAATTTGCCTTAGATTTTTGAGTTGTGATTCCTTCTACAAAATAGAAACAACAGAATAACTTTTTGTATCAATTTCTCCGTTTGGGAACTTTTTTTACACTTTCACCTTTCCAAAAATTGTCAAGAACGCATGAAAAATCACTTGATGAAAAATGAAATCTGTAAAACCTCCTCTAACTTATATGGCGTATGCTAAAGGTATGGTAAATTGGTAACTTCATGTGGCCCGGTTAATGCTGAAACATGGATGGAAAACAACAAGGCGCATGGTAGAGCATTTATTAGTGCTCTTTTTCGATCTAATCATGTGGAGCTAAATATTTAGAATGAATTTCGTACAATCCGAGCTAAAATTCACCTCCAAATCTCAAAAATCGAACCTTAAATTATGGTGTTGAGCATGTTTAAAGTAAGCTGATGAGCAGGGTGGTTCAGCTATCTCTGAATTGGGAGTACACTGGTTGAAATTGGTAAATTTTTATGGTAAAGTCCTTTCTGAAACAAACCTCTTGCTAAAGCATCCATCTTTGCATGGCTAATCAGCCTCTCTAATGATCATTTCTCTGCTAGATAAACTGCTTCATCTGTTTCTCTCTCTTTCTACTTGTCTCTCTTCATGACTCCTCTCATTTTCCCAAGAGAAATTTTTTTCGACTCGATACAAACTTGTTTACCCTAAACGTTGGGTAAAACCTACCATTAAAAAAAGAAGAAGAAGAAAAAACTATCTTGAAGTGCCACAACATTGCTAAATTACGAGTCCAACTAAAACCGTGTTATATTCAAAATGTAATTCCTAAATATCCCTTTTACCAAGTTTACGACCAAAAATTTCGAAAATTCACTCATTTCAACTGAATCTAGATTTAAGCGAATTACAGTAGCAAGTTTTCAAGGTCCTAGTTAACTAACTTTTAGGGTCAACTTCCGGTAAATCGAAGTCGGTTAATTAGAACTAAATGCTTGGTCCCTTGAAAATCTTCCGTTATTTCGAAAAATTACATAAGGAATAGGTATACCTACTTGTAATTCGAACTGATTTCGAGAGTGAAAGTTGTTTTCGTCGGAGTAAACAAGACGGCAGGTGTTAGTTTATTGAACCTTGACTAAAAACATGAGTGTCATCGGACTTGTTACCGCGTTTGGTACTGGGACGAGGCAATCTGCGGCCTTTTCAGTCGCAATCATGAGCTTACAGAAGAAATATAAGTGCCTTTCGCGTGCGGAAAAACTTAGCATAGTCCAGGCTGTGGAAGATGGCGAGAAAAAAACCATGTGGTCGCCAGATTCGGGGTTCCATTTTCAACGCTCTCTACCATTTTGAAGAAAAAAGATGTTCTCAACGCGATACCTAAGGGGCGGAAAAGGAACAGAAATGGTGTGTATCCACAAATTGAACAAAGTTTATTGACATGGTTATGCCAGACTCGAGACCTGAATGTCCCGATCGGAGGGCACTTGGTTAGAGAAAAGGGCAAGTTTTTTGCTACCAGGTTTTCATTATTAAACCGTTAGTTTTCGCATTTTGTTAACAATTTTCATTTCTCAATAATTCGAATTTTTGCCACCCGTTAATTCGAAATTGACTGATTCGAAAAGCCGGATAATTCGAACTAAAATTGAGGTACCTTGAATTTCGATTTACCGGAAGTTGACTGTACTTTTAAGTTAGTTTATCAAAGTTGAGTGATAAACTGTCTTTAAAGATGAATTCGGTTTAATGGTAGTTATAATTGAAGGCACTAGTGATCAAACTGTTAGTTTTGACTTATACTAAACGAGGTTAACTGACTGGTATTTTCTTTGGAGTGAAACTCAGTTTAATCGTAGATTCCAAAAAGTTCATGATTAAGAAACTGTTACTTTCAAGTTAACTAACTGATATTCTCATTAGTGAACATAACAATTCGCGTCAGTTAACATTGTTTAGATAATTTGAAAAAGAAACTCCTTATGGAGAATCACAATGTGTTTGAAAGATGAGTTGTGTCCTAGTAAATTTTGTATTTTTCATTTATTTTTCTCCCTCATACTTAATTATTATTCTGAGTACGGGTGAAAGAAGAAAAACTTCATTTTATACTTTTTCTGCAAATGCGGTCTAATCCCCATAATATAGATAATAATTTTAAAAAAAGCGTGTGAACCTTTAATAATAAGGCAAAATGACTTTAGTTTATGACAAATTTGTTCCGTCTTTCTATTTAAAAAAGAATTTAAATAGCTGTAAACTATTTCAAACTTACCTAAGGGGCGAGTTGCAATTTCTTATATGTTCGTTTCACAGGTAAAATTATTGTGATTATCACTTGAAATATATGTGATAACGTGAGGTTTTGTTGTGATTTGATTTTTACTCTTTAAGGTTATTTTATTTTTATTTTATCTATTTATTTGCTCTTTTATCGTTTAAAGTATAAGGGGTTCCAACTAATACAAATGGTGTTTCTGGCATTCAAGCTGTGAGGAGATTGTTTCCTTAATTTGTTGGAAGGGATCATGAAAATTTTTTTTAAATTGTTGAATGAGGAAATAACCGATTGGTATAGCTGATTGTGTTTTAACTGAGAATAGCGCCAGTTTAAACTCTAAATAATCACATTTTACCAGGAAACGAAGAAACCGAAAACTCAGCTTAGAGCTATAGAGGGTGGAATTTAGGAGACGATGCCACTGACCTACGTTTCAGAGAAGAGAGTTTAAAAATGGTTTTTGTTATGATTTTAGAGACAAGAACCTATGATTTCAATCAACCCAGGAATGGATTAAAATAGACTCCGGACGTACAACTGTTGACTTGATATATCGTTACTAGCTTGATGTAACGGGCCACTAGAAAATAACCCACTTGCGCGACACTAATTGATTCTTACAAGATTCTGAAGTGACTTTAGGAATATAAATTAATGGCTGGTGACACTTACATTGTTTCAACTGAGAACTGAGAGAGTTAGAAGTCGGTCTTACACCCCAAAATGGGTGGTAATTGGCGGCTGCTAGCGGTAATTTGTGTTTTTTACTAAAGAGTGAAGAGATTTCAAACTCAGTTTAGAGCTATAGGGGCAAATGATGTACCCCACCTCTCCTTTCATGATAATTTCACTACTCGAAACAAGAAAACATGTGATTGACTAGCCAATCTAAACTGACATTGAGTAGACTATACTGACTTATGAGCTTCGTTCGTAGTACAGTTCTGGAACTGTACTACGAACGAAGCTATGGACATACTTAATTGCATTATGCTACTTCAGAACATAATTTAAAACTGCTTACTACTAGGGGCTACACAGTGGTAGAATGTATCCTGTGACTAGTAACCTACACCAGTGTCATTCTGGGGGAAAATAGAAGTGAGCAACTGATGGAGGTAATTATAGTTTACCAGAGAACGAAGTCATTTTAACTCGACTCTAAGTTTTTATATAAGTAACTAGTTTAATGGCCCTGCTATGCAGGTTAAAAAGAAATAGGTGAATAACACAATGAGGGAGTATAGTAACAATATGCAAAGTCAAAAAATCGTATATCCCAAATCCCCGAGGTGAGGACCACGTCGCTTGCCCTGGGAGACGCTTCCCCCCGCTGGGGCCCTCCTTCCTTCACTGGCAGGGTCGGGGGGAGGAGGGAGCAGGTCGGTTGCCCTGGGAGACGGGGAGGGAGAATTCCACCCACCCAGCGTTACCACCCCCTGAAACGGTGATATTCTCTGATAAGCTCGTCTTTATATAGAGTGGTAATCCGTTTGCGACACTAATCGATTCTTACAAGAGTCTGAATCGAGTTTGAGAGGTGATGGAATGGTTAGTTGTCCCTACCAATGAGTGAGGTGGATGCGGATATGAACGCTCAGAGGATGACCCATACGCTTGTAAACGTCTGATTCATCTCATCAGGCGTTGGATTCTAAACTCGGGAAGGGCCAACTAACCATATCCATCACACTCCTAGGATTCAGAGAACAGCCGGGGGGGGGGGGGTGAATGGAATTTGTTCTCATTTGGGGGACTCGCACTGAGTAGGGCAGCAGTATGACTATATTTTAATTGATCATAATAAAGGACATAGAGCCAAAAGGGGTAATGCGAGTGAATAGGGGCATCAGGACAATATATTATATAAGGGCCAATGATCGTAACCACGTTCAGGCTAATATGTGATGTAATGGAATGGTTAGTCGCCCCTGTCAATGAGGTGGATGCAGAAATTAATGTTTCATCATGCTCAGAGGATGACCCATACGCTTGAAAACGTCTGATTCATCTCCCAAGGCGTCGGATTCTAAAGTGGAGAAGGGCCAACTAACCATGTCCCTCACAAGTTTAAACTCTGATTAGTAGGTGGAAATGACCGATTGGTGTTGCTGATTGTGTTTTTACTGAGAATGGAGCCAGTAATTAGCGGCTAGCAGGAATCGCAACTTTACCACAAAGTTAATAGACTTTAAGCTCAGTTTAAAGCCCCCGTTTAAGATGAAATTGAATGAGCAAAAATATTTTTAAATACCAAACCAAATTCTTAGCTAAAAAAGAATGACATGAATCAGTCGAAAATTATAGCGTTGACAAACTGTCTCAGGAATGGTCTGAAATGGGTTTGTACCTATTAGGTTTTTTCTCGTGCTTGGGTTGGGAGTTCCACACCCCCCTCGATCAATTCTAATAGGCATCCCTTGCTTCAGAGAGACTTCCTAAAAAAAGGGGTCGACATCGTCATATTTAGATACCAGAAGTTGCTATTCCCGGAACTAGTCCAAAACATACAAAAATCATTTCTTCTGGTAGATCATTGTCTTTGTACTAAAAGTTTTTTATTTGTGCAAAACTTTTATTTGAAGAAATGTGAAATGAGATTCTCTCAAAAGGTTAAGACTTTGAAAGAACCTCTTTTGCACCTAATTCAAAAGAATTATCGAAATGAGTGGGAATTAAATCGTCATCAATCATATTTTGTCCAGAACAAAAAATCGTCACTCCTTTTTTGTCAGCTTTATCGTGTAAGTACCTTATTATTGCTTCCGAGTCTACTAAAGTAGCGGAAGCATTGTTTTCACTTTCGGAATGTGAAAATTTTTTTGTCTCCAAAATCAAAAATTCCACTCGCATTTTGCGTTTTAGACCTTTCTGAACGATTTTGGTTCCGTGTCTGTCTGTGTGGCTGTCTGTGTGGCTGTCAGCAAATCCTTGTTACGGGCAAAACTACACGAAGTTATTGTCCGATTTTGATGAAATTTTCAGGGATTGTGCGGGTTGGGGTGTAGATGGTCCCCTATAGGTTTCATGACCCCCGGATCAATAGTAGCCTTTGCGCATGCGCAAACGTGAAATCCTTGTTACGCGCATAACTCCGGGAGTTCTTGACTAATTTCGATGAAATTTTCAGGGATTGTTTGGTTTGATGTGTAGATGGTCCCCTATGAGTTTCATGACCCCCGGATCAATAGTAGCCTCTGCGCATGCGTGAACGTTAAATCCTTGTTACGCGCATAACTCCGAAAGTTCTTGACCAATTTTGATGAAATTTTCAGGGATTGTTCGGGTTGGGGTGTAGATGGTCCCCTGTAGGTTTCATGACCCCCGGACTAATAGTAGTCTCTGCGCATGCGCAAACGTGAAATCCTTGTTACGAGTATAACTCCGGAGGTTCTTGACCAATTTCGATGAAATTTCCAGGGATTGTTCGGGTTGGGGTGTAGATGGTCCCCTATAGGTTTCATGACCCCCGGATCAATGGTAGCCTCTACGCATGCGCGAAAATGAAATCTTTGTTACGCGCATAATTTTGGTAGTTCTCGACCAATTTCGATGACATTTTCAGGGATTGTTCGGTTTGATGTGCAGATGGTCCCCTATGAGTTTCATGACCCCCGGATCAATAGCAGCCTCTGCGCATGCGCAAACGAAATCCTTGTTACGCGCATAACTCCGGGAGTTCTTGACCAATTTTGATGAAATTCTCAGGGATTGTTCGGTTTGTTGTGTAGATGGTCAGCTATGAGTTTCATGACTCCCGGATCAATAGTAGCCTCTGCGCATGCGCAAACGTGAAATCCTTGCCACAAGCATAACACCGGGAGTTTTTGACCGATTTCGATGAAATTTTCAGGGATTGTTCGGACTTATTAGGTATATTTTATAGTTTGTTCAATAGTTGAACATGCCTACCTTTATTTTCTCAAGTTATGCTCCTGCATAACAATAAATTTACCCTAATTCAACATTTACTTCGCCTAATTGAACGAAGTTCTTTAGTCAATAATAATTTTCAATGATCTATACAGTCATGTTATGGATACGAGGAAGCTATGTGCCACACCCACTTGGCAGAGGTTTTTTTTGTTTGTAAATCCCTCTTGTTATTACGTTAAGATGCGATGGGTGATGACTCTCGCGTAGGAATTTTATTTAGATTAATTCTCTATTGTTTTTCTTATTATGGTGGTTTTTACCGATCTTACGAAGAGGAGAAAACTGCTGAGGTAATAAAAACCATGGAAAATCTTGCGTTTTCGTTTGGTTTTACACCAATTTTCTCTATGGTAATCCCTCGCATGCTTAACTCAAAATTATCATCATGATTATGATCATGATTGTCAAATTCATATATAAAGTCACTTATCTTGTACCCACAAAACTATGGATCACTGGGAGGGAAGTGATCAAAAGATTTTGGTTGAGTAATTCACAGACTGAGGTCAAACCATGGCATCACTGATCACGGTATGAAAAAAATGAAGCTCTAGTAAAAAATGACAAAGGCAGGATTACACCCTCAGCAAAACGTACAAATAATTCATGGAACACCTGGAACGTTTGAAGCCATTTCAGGAAGGTTTCCTTCTAACACTGATAACAAGTCTGACGGTATAGTTAAGTCGCCAATGGCTAACGATTTCCAGGAACACGCGAGTTACATTATCCCACTTCTGACACCATGTTTGAAGAACATAATACTAAATAGTATCATTCCATTAATTGGTAGATATGGATATAAATTAATAATTAAAAACATGTAACATCTCCCGGACCGGCACTCGTTTTATTCTATATTCTCTCATCCTCATGTTGTTGTTGCATACACAATTTGCTATCCAAACAATTCATATTATGTTGAAGAATGAGACATGGGAAAATCTGATGTAATTTCACAAAAAAAGAAATAATAATTCAACAACAATATCAAAGAATGGCATCGATTAGGTCATTCAAATGAAAGAAGTATGACAGAAATCACTACGATGAGAAGTATGAGGGAAATAGAATAAACTTGCCCTCATAACGCGGTTCAGACGGCAATCGATGTTGTTATCAGCCACTCGAAAACAATTTAAATGATTGTAGTTATATCAGCAGTTGATATTAATTGATTTGAGTACGTGATCGTAAAAGCTTCAGCAGAACAAAGAAAACCTTTGGGCACGATGACGGAGTTTTTCTGTTCTTCCTTGCTTGGTAGATACAGGAGAATTTTTGAGACCCAATACCGAGGTATTATGACACGAAATAGCCAATGTAAAGGAAAAAACAGAAAAGGCGTGATAGCGTAATTAATCGGATCTCCCTAGATGGATCATCCATGACATGAATCATAAAATCGTGACGATTTTATGGTAACATAAGACAAAACCGAACCTCGGCGCTCGAAGACGATACGGAGAGAAGTTAGGTATCTGAACTTCTCAAAAAGCTGAACCCTCCCCCGAATATATTATTAATTGTACCAATCAGTAGAAGGTAATTACGAAATACGCAGTCAAAGTCATAAGACAAATAACTAAGTTCGGAAAACAACATTAGATTGTTCAATGGAGCTTTCAAACTTACCTCACCTTGACGAGCCGAATACAGACGCATAAATCCTTTTCGTTCCTCCACTGGACACCTCAACGACTATCGAGTGCTTCTCTCGACTATCTATCATCTCACTTCACTCCTTATTCTACATTCGAAAATACTCACATATTCGAAAATATTCAATACGATCAGTTTCGCGGAACTTAACCGGGGCGCCATCCCTCACCACTGCCCACTAGATCAAGTATTTCCGAAGACGCCAGCTTTAAAATTCAAAAACCCTTTGGAGCTTCCGATATTCAATATTATTCAACAGTATAATTCTTATATTGTATTAACGTTATTTATTTGTAATGTTTCCGTAGTCAGAATATCAATCATAATATTCTCTAAGTTTGAAATTGTGTTTACTCTATTTTCAGTAGGGATAGGACATCGAAATATCGATGTTTGGCTTCGATATTACGATGTCTTGCCATCGATGCCACACATTCGATAATATCGATAGATGGATGTTTTAGCTTCGATAACATAGGTTTGGTTTACTCTTCACTCATTGAGAAAATTCCATCTAGTGTGCTTGCTACCTTACGTGAAAGAAAAGAAATATTAAAAATGCTTTCAACTGCTGCAGTATTAGCGAATTTTCGAAGAAAAAAACTATTGTTCTCGATCAAGAATATTTTCAAAAAATGTTTGCACCAAAATCCGTCTCAAAGCATTCTAAATCCACTGACAAAAGGCACCAAAACTCATTCCAGACTATAACTCTCGATAGAATTGTGAGAAAGATCAAATTTGCAAAAAAATCTATCGAAGCTTTCGAAAGGCTAAGTTTGTCTTTGTCTTTTATATAGGTTTTGTGACGCTAAACACGATTGTGAAATCGGATTGGAAATATATCAAGAAGGGCAAAATTGGGAAAAAATTATGAGATTCTTCAGCTTTAAAAAATTTCCAAATTAAAATGAGGAATCAAAAGTCAGAAAATAAAATCTTTTTTTTTGCCTAATTTTTCCTCATGCAAAAGTAGTTTGAAAAGTTGCTCATTTCTTCATGCTACATGACTGGAAATTTTTACCATCTTCTCCAGCGTTGAAATACCTTTAAAATGAGATATCATTTGTCACAAAATAAAACTGTTGATTTTGCATCAACCGTTCCTCATAAAAACCGTGTGATAAGGATGCTGTTAACTGATAAGGACACCGATATCGAAAATATCGATAACATCGATGTTTTCACCTGATTTTGGACGATATATCGATGCCAACACTGAAACATCGACATCAATATCGATGGTTTGTCTCGATGTCCCATCCCTATACAGATCTGAGCAACTGACCAGTTAGATGGTGTGATCAAGGCTCGCTTTGAGCGCTAGTTCCTTCCAGTCCAATCGTACAACACAGGACCTCCACACCTCCGTCATATTCGGAAGGAATGAACATTGGACATATTTATTTTATCCTTTAATTTCAATAATGTAATTCAATTATTCACTACAATAAATTTAATCATTTGAAGAATAAATTAATTATTCAAAAAATAAATTTTCTTTCTTACTTAATATAATTAATCTCTGTGGTTGTTCTGTTGCCTAACCTGGTCGCCCCTGACTTGTACAAATCGCGCATTTACATCTAATGGATACTATCACAGGGTGAAGTAGGATATTATCCCCCTTGTTCATCTTGTGATATCCCGTGCTATTCGAGGTTTATCGTTAAAAAGAACTGTGGGTTTCGAAAGAAATTCTTCTGAATTTAGTTTGATTGTCAAGTAGCTCGAGTTAATTTCACCAGGAAGATGACGGAGAAAGCTGAGAAAAAAGCTGATCTCGGCCTTTTGGAGGAAGATGATGAATTCGAGGAATTCCCTACAGAAAGTAAGTATTCCTGAGTTGAATTTTTACGTAGAATGTAATGGGCAGGTACTGGTATGTATTTGTGTTACTAGGGTGATGAACACCAAACCATTTACTCGGAGAGTCGGTTAATGCCATCTCTATAACTTCAAAGAGAACTCTGATGAATTAGTTATTGTCTCATTCGATCATATTTGATCAATTCTGCCAATACAAAATTTTTTGAGTTGCGATGAAGCATGGGCCCACTAAACAGTAAGACGTTGTAGTAAGTTTAGGTGGTACTTGCGAACAATTCTTAATTTCCTCCGTCTGCGGTGACTTGTATCGTTGGTACAATCAGTGGTTTAGATCTACTCATTTCGTACTAATGTTGAGTGGGTTAAAATGAACAATCGTGCCGATTCTGGCCGAAAGTTAGTTTACTCTAAATTCTACCCCTTGATTCTCAAGGGGTTTGCTGTACTAAATACACTGCCAGCTGGCCGAACTTCACCTACTCTTTGTGCAGTGTTAATGACTAAAAAGTCATTAATCGTTTCAATAAATATTGCTGTACTTAAGAAGTACCCGCAGGCTGAACGGTTTAATAGGAACGAAGGAACCTTGCTTCATTACAATGAACAATACACAATACAACTACTAGCCGTTTACCATCTTTGTTGACTGGTAGTTGAAGTTCAGTGCTGAGTTGAAGGGTAGGTAGGGGCACTCTCGAAGAAGGGAGAAATGTAATGAGTTCTGTCTCAGTGGTTGGGACAGTCGGATCTGGCACATGAATGATATCAGGTCTGAACTGTGAGAGTTATTTAGAGGAGTGCACAAACGTTAGCGAAAACTACTAATGGGTAGGACGCACAGGGTTTATAAAAAGAGGGCTAAGTTCGCCTGACCACTACTGCCAACTAGAAGAAATCTAGGGACAGAATGATGAGCCTCCACTGCCACTGAGGGAATTTTAAGAGGGCTGGGAGAGAGGGAAGATCCCCTCCATTGCCTCCCCCTCCCTTGCGAGTCCCCTCAGCCTCCGAGTCCTAGCTCCCGGTTTAGTATTAGTTTATAACTTTTTTTTTGTCCGTTAGAAAATCTCAACAACTCCAGAAATTTCTTTCAATTTGTTTTAAATTGAACATTGGGAAAGAAATAATTTGGGGAAGGCAGGATCTGATGTTCTTAAAATACCACTGTTGAACTGGAAGGGACAGGTCTAGAGAGGTTTTTATTTTTTGTTTTGGGAACATCCTTCCTCATTGGGAACATCCATATCCTCACATTCATCCCTGCTGACTCACCTGCCTAACGTTCATATTTTCTGATTTAATCTCATCGAAAGCCATCTGCATTTCATTTGTATGGCTGCCTACTTCTGGGCATTCTAAAAAGTCAACATTTGACTTTTCAAAATAACCATTTACCTAGTGGTGATGTTTATTCATTCTATTGAACAGAATGTAAACCAATATCGTTTGAATTGTTTACTTTTTGATTACAACTTATCTCCATTGCATTATTTAAAAAAGGCTGAGTTTATTTAAAGATAAATAAGCATGTCAATCCTGCAAGACTTTGTGAGCCAAATCTGTACTTTCAGATTGGACGGGAAAAGACGAGGATGACCAGGACATCAACATTTGGGAGGACAATTGGGACGACGAGAACATCGAAGACGATTTCAGCCTTCAACTGAGGTAAGCACTGCTGTGCAACGCACAGAGGACGTTAAACCATTACTCATTAATACGTTTACCTCTGAAGTTAAACAATTCATAAAAATTAACAAACTGTGGGTTAATAAATGTTTTAAAAAGTTAGATGAGTTTAACCAACTATTTTTGGATAGGCCTTACAGTCCAGGCAATAAAAGCACTAAAAGTGGTGAAGAGGATTTTTTTTTTTTTCAATTCGCATTATCCTGCAGCTGTAGCCATGAAAACATCATTACAAACAAATTAAATTTAAACAGCTTTTAAAATTTAATTTTGAAATAATTATTTTACAATGCATTATCTGATAGCAGTGAGCTGGAGTCTCTAGGTGTTGAGAAGCGATATCAATCATTTTTCTTCTAGCACTAGTTTAAAGGCCCTGCTACTACACAGGTTAAAAAGAAATAGGTGAATAGCACAATGAGGTAGTATAAAAACAATACGCTATGTCAAAAAATCGT
>JAVIWC010007982.1:0-81607 GCA_031894815.1 Creontiades dilutus
ATTAAAATCATAATTTAGTAAGTTCATTTTTATGAAGTCGCCTGAGGGATTTTCTGAATCCAGTTCCACTTTCAACCCCGTCTCACAATATGTTTGGAGATAAGCACTTGTTTCCTAGCTGCGTACTTCCATTATAACTTTACTTCTAGAAAAGTACAATAACAAACTAAAAATTACCAGATAGGATCTGCAAGAGTTTTTCGTCATTGCATCAACAAATGGGTTCCCACAACATAGTAAATAACATTGGAGAAGCAATTGTGTATGCTGCATCAGTTGTTGTAATAACAACAAATACTGTTCACATGTCATTGGTTTGTCTTGCAGTTCCACTTCACTTTCAGTTTTTACACAGTTGGAATCGTCAATAACGTCAGCATCATTGCTTACGTAGTTCAGGTTTTCAAGTGAGTCTTCTTGAACTATTGGCTGAAAAAATTATTCAATTAAAATACAAAATAATAATAAAATGCATTTAAAAAACAATTAGAGTTCTATGGTGACACATGAATAAAAATGATCGAGTTAGTTTGATCGATCATTAAATCCAACAACAGAACTCTTGTTCTGTGGAGCCCTTGAATAGAGTCTGATGCAAATATCCATTTTCAGTATATATTCCTTGGGTTCGCTTTAAAATGGACTAATTAAGAGGCCATATAGTTAATTAATACTTCATTCATTCCCTAGAAATCTACTAGCTCGTATGCACCTAAATAGTTTGAATAACGTATGAGAAGATCCATATGGGTTAGTAAGCTGGGAATGACGTGGCACTCCCTGAGACAAGGCAACTAGCTCAAATTTTGGTGAATCACTTTTTTTTTTTTTTTAATTTTTAATACATGTAATATTTTGTAAAGTTTTCCTCAATACCAGTCTTTCAAACTAGTAACAGGCAAGTAGTCTAGCTTCAAGGTCACCAAACATTCCTTTGCATTTCTCCACCCCGAGTTAGGATATAATTTTGTTTATTCAACAACAGATTTCCATCCCCACATAGTGATTCATTATCACACATTAATACTGTAAACTACGTTTCTCAACATTATTAACCTAACTTTCAATATCTCTCAGCAAAACCTAGTAATTAGTAAATGTCTTGTATCTGAATGGAAGAAGTTTCCCATACACTAGATAAAGCCCCGTAATGATCAGATAATGTCATTCTATTGCAACAAAAATGCAAATAGGTCTAGGGTTGGTTGTATAACTATAGGTTCGTGTGTTAGCAGGTTGATACATAACTTTCCCCTAACTACGAAAATATGGAGAAGAAAAAGTAAATTGAAAAATCTATAATATTCTCCATTATTTGCCAATTCAACTAGCCTGTGTACTTGAACATTATATAAAACCGACTTTAATTGATCATATTGAAAAATATTCATTCAGACACATTCAACACTTGTAGAACTTCAAATGGTTGAAATATTAAACCGAAGTTACACAGCTCTTTCAAACTGTTATTCTACCATAAAATGAATATGGCCCAGTTTTAGCCCCCCCCCCTCCCCCCTTCCACCATTATTCCCCACCAAAGATTTTGCTTGATTTAAATACACAGACAAAATTCTTCTAAATCTACCGAATCAATGAAAACGCAACTATTATATTTTCATATGATGATTACACAATATGAACACAAACTTCTGGAATGATTAAATTTTCGACGTCGTTTCCAGTTTCAATATTATTTTCCTCGTCCGAGTTAAGAGCGTCTTCGTGCATTTGCGTGTACTCAAACAGTTCTGTCATTAGATCTTCAACTTCTTTTTTGCTAATTTTAACGGCTCGGTCAATCCTAAGTTCCTCATTATCCAAATCTGTAAAAAAAAAATGTAGCGTACAATGAAAGAAACTACAACAGAATACATTCAATTTCTACAATTGTATCAGTAAAAAAGTTTGAAGCAACAGAAGTGATCAACTGAGAATGAAGGCAATAACCCCATGGCCACATTCACTCTAATTAATTACGGACACGAAGTGAGGGAAAAATCAGAAAGATTTTAAAGAGTAATGAGTACAATCATTACTGCCAACTATCATTACCTACTTCAACGAATGACACTTCCCAATCCTTATAACAACGAACCCCTTATAAATCCCAAGTAACCGGTGTAAAACCAGAATAGTAAATTATGGGAAACTATTGGAGAAAATTTCAAAGCACATTAGAACTTGAGTAACCATAAAACCGAGGTTGACTACCACCAAATTTGAGCAAGTCGCATGATTAGAATGGAAGAAAATTATGCTAGATGGATTTCACATCCTTTCTTCGTAATGCACGATGTTTTGGTGAAAGAACAACCCAGACCCCCCTCCTTCCTCTCCCGGCTAAAATTGTAATTTATGGACAACAAAGAAATTTTATTTTTTTTAATTTTTAAGTTCCTGGCAAGGGATCTCAAATATGACCACACTGCGCACCAACTTTCTTTTTTTTCTAATGGACACCTCTATTTTTTTAGTTGCAGATCAGGGTTCTACGCTCAATTTTCACGAAACCCATCTTTTGAACGCTCAAAGATGTGTACCAAAAAGTTGCACACCCCTGTTCAAATTTTGAATCAGCTTTGAAAAACAACGAAAATTGATGTGTCACTTTGGGTTTCATAACATTGATGTTTAGGCAATTTTCATGACTTGGCAATGTCTCGTCGGACACTCTACATGTACCTACATATAAAAAAGCGTTAAAATACAGGAATCACTTCAAAATACATTTTAATTTAACTTTCGGTGAAAATAAATTCATCTCACGAACTTTACTCTTTAGTTTTCACTACCCATGGATAGATTCCGATACAAAACAAGCAGGTTTGACATCAACATTGAAGAAAGTAATTTAAAATTGCAATACAATCCTACCTTCGAGTTCTTCATCCACCATGATATTGTACTCAGGATCATTTTCGTCATCATTAGTCTCCACATTGTCAGCTGCATTATCTGAAATGAATTATAATTGTGTAAAAGTTTCTTTGACTAAGGAACTTATAAGCTAATTAACAAAATGAAATGTTGGTTCCTATATAAAAAATACGATTTTTGTGGGATGAGAAAAACTTTGGTATGAGATAAAATTGTATTCCAAAGGTGGAATTTCACTGGGTTTGATTGGGAGTGATCGCCAGTCAGGGTAGCCCAACAAAATGTACACACAGCTTGTAATAATATTTGAAACTAACGTTTTTTCAAGATCCAAGGTATATGACGCAGTAAGGGGATAAAATGGATCAATGAGCAATTCGACAATGCGTAGCATTAAGCAAAATCATTTGGCCAAACTCTGATCATACCTCAGGAGGATAGCTGGGACGAGAAGTTCCAACCTGCATTAGCTGTCAACTTTACAATAGGACCACAAGATCAAGGTCCCACATAGGAAATTGCGAGTCAATCAAATCTCATCAATCAACTCAATCACAGATCTTTAAAATTGTCAGAAGAGTTCTGTTCTGAGAACATATTGTTGGGCATTCCAAAACATTGGAGAGTTTGACAGGCTGTTAGAAGACTAAGTCCTCCCATCCCAGTCATACCAGAAGTTGAGGAAAAGGATTATCACGAGTCCGTACCAATTAAAAATGGCAGTTCTTACAATTTCCAGGAAAAATTAAGAGTTTGGTAAGGAACAGATTGAGTACATGGGTTTCAGAATCAAACAGCGGGGACTCCACCAAGTTCAAAGCTATTTCAGATGGTTTCAGCTACGACAACAAAGCCATTATAACCATTCCTGGAATTTTTGAAACATTTTCTACCATCTTTGGCGAATTAACTCCTTCTGATTACTAAAAAAGACGCAAAATAGGATAGTAGTTCAGCTGTGGTGAGGCTTTCCTGCTCATCTAGAAGGTAGTGTAGAGAAATTGCTCACTGGGCCATTATAATTCTGTCTTTTGTAGGTAGAAGCCGAACTCAGGTTGAACAGAATTACTCTTGAATAGATAGGGACGCAGCAGATCTAGGTTTTGGGATAAAGAAGTTCCACCTACGTAATGGAATTTCCATAATCGACCATAACCAACCACTCTTGGACAGTTGGAAATGTGTACCCGCCAGTGCAGCTAATCAAGTACAAAGATGAGCTAACGGACCATATTACATCTATTCAGAAGAATCTGTCAATTCTTCAGATAAAATGCTCCTCTGTGACAGCCGTCGCCAACTATATCTAACTGTGACACTAATAAGGTTTTTTTTTTTCTTTTTTGATATGGGATGGGAGGAACCCCTGGTCACTGAGACCACTGTGATCTATTGTGACACTTTCCCAGTTTCACTTCAGAATCTTTTTAATGGCCTCTTCATTCACAAAGTGAAGGAGATTTTCAGGTGTTTCCTTGGCAATATTGGCAGGTGTTAGGGCACCCTTTCCAAAATGCCAGAATTTCATCGATCCAACAGCAGGACAGTAGCAAAGTACGTGTTCAGCTGTCTCCATTTCTTCGAAACAGAGGACATTCTATTGTCCTCGCCTTAAACATTTGTTAAAGTGGTACCTTAGAGGACAGTAATAAGGATATGAAGGGCCCATCCTTTTATTATGAGTTTGAAAGTGAACCCCTTAACAAAATTACTGATCACGTACCAGCAATAAAGAAAGATAAGATTCTGCAGAAGGTTGTTTCATTTAGAAATGAGTTGGTCCAACAATGTACAGCTAGACTTGAGATTTTATAAACAAAGAGCTGATGAGCAACATGTTGAGCAGGATGAAGTGCTTGGGGCTATACAGTGGTATTCAAACCCAGTTCTACAACAAATTCTTGCATATGGGAATTCGTAAGCGGGATCTTGGACTAAAAATGGTTATTTATTGCACATAAATTTACCCCCCCCCCCCTCCAATCGGTCAATTATGATGTTTCATCGCATTCATGTTGTATTAAGAGCTGAGATTCCAACCCCCCCCCCCCCCTTGGTTGTTCATTGATCCATTGCGGTTATTTTTCGTGTGTCCCTTGGATGAGTGCTATGCACCACGTATGTATAACACATTATTTATTACAAACCATTCTTGGTTAATGTAAAGCATTTTGCATTGCACCAACACCAAACTAATTCTACCATTTAAGTAGGACCATGTATTTCGAAAAGTTCACATACCCAATGGTTGAACCAAATCTTTCAAGAAATTGAGCCAATCTTGGTTATCACACTCAGTGTTATACATGTCTTCTGTTATATCAGGAGGGATAAAAGCTTGCTCAATGGTTTCCAATGGAGTTTGGCTAAGGGAAAACTTTGATCTTGTTCGTTGCCCTATATTTTCCTGTGGTATTAATAAACTGCTGTTAAAGAATTTCAGGTACATGCGAGTGATAAAATAAGAAATTAATAAATTTTTCAAGAATATCCATTATCACAAAATTTTGCCTGAATATATTGGTATATAAAATCAAGTGTGAAACAGAAGCCATCGTATAAATTCAATGGTAACCCCATAATAATAGCAACTAATCAAATTAAATGTTTTTTTTTTTTTTAAGCTAAAAATATAAAGAGATTTATGGGATAACTACATTACAGCAAATAATTCTTATTTATATTCAATCAAATTTGAGCGCCTTGAAATTCTTCTACTCAAATTTAAAATATCCAACTAATGAGATACGTTAGATACACAGAAAGGCTTGTAGTTAAGAAAAGCTTAGTTTTTATTTGTAAAAAAAATTATAAAAATAAACTATAATTAATAATATTATGAAGACGAAATGCTGATTACTGATGAACGCAAAGGGGAACTCGAGCCAACACAAGATACACTTGGAGGAGGGGACATAACTGATGATTCGTCTTCAACATTTTGGCAAATGGATTCCTCGTCATCATCCACCTGTGAACAAATTAAGACCACGCAGAGTAAGTATATTCCATTTCAGGAGTACATCATGACAATGACTTATAAATTATTCAAGGTCCATAGAAAACTATGCAAAGAAGTGAATGAGTAGTTTTGTAATTGTTAATCATTCTGCCCAACAAAATAACGAATACTTCAAAAGTGATGGTGATTCATGGTTACTTTTTACAATTACTTTTGTATTTGTAAAAGTAATTGTTAGCCGATCAACACCCATCTCTGCCGCTGAGTTTAAATAATCTACCATAGACTACGTCTAATGAACAAAAAATGATCTACATAATTCTCTAGATCTATGAAATGATCTATATAATGCATTTATAATAAACCTTTATCCTTCTAATAATTAGCAGTGTTTTTTAGAATTATAATAATTTGTATTTAATGAAAATTAGCGACAACAGAAAACTTTCAAGAAAGGATATACTTCTATTATCGTCTCCTCAACAGTCAAATTTGCCAGTTACAGCAAAGAAAACCCAGCAAAACGACTGTGATGTGAACACCCCAGTGTGACCTGCTTTTTTTGGAATTGCCACGACTGTCAAAACTTAAGTTCATGTTTTTCCAAACAATTAATAGTACGAACCGTTTCATCAAGTGGCTGGTATTCCTCATCTGACGAATCCTCGGGCAGTTCTTCATTAATGAGTGCACCTATATCTGATCTCTTTTGAGGGATTGGCAGGCACAACAGAGGCGCAATATCAGGAAGCTTATCGATCAGTTCCCTGTAATTAATGATTTATTATATAAACAAATTATCTGGAAATGCAGTTAACAACAAATGTTATTCATCACTAGGGACGTTGAAGGTGGATTGATGAAGAACATGAATGAAAACAATAACAATCTAAATAGATTATATCTCGAATTTTTCCTTGTTAACTAATGTTGTGGAAACGTTACGTTTAATTTCAAACCTGACACCGTTTTCACTCCTAAAAAAATCAAAAGTTCACTGGGATTTTGGTATGGATTTCACACTGAACGACTAAGAGAGGCCATTTACCTACCATGTTCAGTGGTAGATAATGAGTTCAATTGGCCCAAAGTAAAAGCACTGCTAGTGCTATATAGTGTTGCAATGAACAAGGATCAGGGGTTCATCTGGTAGGCATAGGATGAACTATATGTAAAACAATGGTAGTATTTGTGTAATTGATCTCGACTGGTGAACCCAATGCCAGCAGAATCAACCTGACAGTGGTATCTTGAACGCTCATAATTTGATAAAATATTATTTATAGTAGGGCCAAACAAAAGTTCCTATTTGCATGTATCTTAAATGTATTATTTTGTTAAATGATATCCCTTAAGTGTAGAAGGACACTTACTTTGCTTTTGCTCTTGTCAGCTTCCATTGATATTCTGGTTGCTCATCACTTCTCTTGAGTGAGAAATCCACATATTTACGAACATCCTCATGAATCAGAACTGCCTGCAACACAATTCAATTATAAGTAGGTACACTTAGACATCAACATATTCACTCGAGAGTCATCTCAATGGATAAAATTAATTATAGGAATGCGAACTGAATAAATGTCACTCTCAGTAGTAGGGGAGTCATATTGTATTTTATCAGAGCCGCAATACAAAAACACTCATCCTTGTTAAACTCCTGATGTGTCCTAAGTGCGGGCGCTGCTATGACTTGAGAAGAGCGTGCTTTCATTTTTTCAAACCTACCATTTTCCAAATTTATAATACAGAGACGATTTATGGACTCATACAATCCAGCTCACATATGCAATAGACGTTTCCAGAGGTTTTGCAATAGACGTTTCTTATTAAATTCATCAATCAAAGACCAAATTCGGGAATTCCACAAATCTTCAGCCTATTCTTGAAGTGTGGATTTTTTTAAACAACATTAAGACAGTTGTTTCCTCATTTCGATGGTAAGGAGTCCCAAAATTGCTCTAACCCACCTTGCAAACATTCGAGAAACAATACGTGGAGGAGAAATTTGGGAAATTTCGTGTGGTTTTGGGTCCTCCTCATGACAAAACACGTGATGATTCCACATTGTTGAATGGGAAGAGTGGTTCCCATTCAATTTCTTCTGGTACTGCATCTCGCCATGTAGGGGACAGAACTTGAATTTTAAAGTGCAAGATTGAGGGCTCTTGCAGATAGAAGTAATAAGGCTCACATGAGCCTAGGAATAGCATAATTCAAAAAGTGGAGGCATACTAGTTATGCTGGATCATTTCTACTCTAGTACAACTTTCTAGAACAAGTTGCCAGAGTCCTAATCAACAGTTTGGTCGATTTTAAAGGTTGGCCATAAAGGCCACCATACAAAATGGCAAAATGAGAGTTTAGTCGAGGAAAACCAGTTGAAAATTCTACAGCAAAATTCGACCTAAACGAATGACACTATGACCTAACAAGGTACATAGAACGTCAGTTTAATATAAATTAACCCAAACTTATGAGAAAGGACTAAAACTCCCAAGATAAACCAAGAAGAATGGCTTCAATCAGATGCAAACTAATCAATTGACAGACCTGGAAAGGATTGAGAAGGATGTTACCAAAGGGTAGGGGTTGAAATAGATGTATATTGGAGGATATAATTTTGACTGATCCCTATTGAACTGCTTCATTTCAGATCAATTCCACCAGGGAAGGTTATTTTAGCTCTTACTTTAGAAGGTGGTGGATTCGATCCAAGCCAGAGCCCTGTTTTCCAATCCCAAGGGGATACAATTAGGGGCAGATCGATAAGAATTCAGGGGTTGGATATTTAATCCAGAAGATTTGCTCCCAACTGCTCCCCTGCAAATCCCTCTGAAGATTCATTTAAAGCTTTGAAAAATCCCAAGGTATAGGAGTAGTTGAGTACTTACTGATTACTTCTAGTAGGTAGTGATTACTTTTTCCATCACTTTGCCCAAATAGCAAAGTATAGATAGTTGTATAGCTATTAGAGATATGTAGATAGCTATGCAGATAGCGTCAGGGAGTGGATATGGGTGACCACAAGGTGATTACAAAATTATTTGGGGCTGTTTGCAAATATTTAGATAGCGAGAGTATTGACTGAGTTGAGGATGACACATTCTATAAAGGAACTGCTTTTATAAGTTTTACAGCCACCAATTGTATACTATCTGCAACCTTTTGGAGAATGATGACCCAGCTCATTTCTGTATCAGGTGCCTTATTCTGGAGCCATACCAGAGAGACCGTATTGCTCATCACTTGGACTATTCATCCCACCATTAGGATGAATGGTATGTTTCTGGCATGCCTATTGGATTTTGGAAGAGACAAGAAGAAGATGCTAAACCTATTTAGTTACGTCACCAGTTCTCTTCTGCTTAGCATTCAGGCTGAATGCATAACAATTGGTTTGTTTCTAAATATTTCGCTTCAAGTCAGTTGCGCATTTATTCTGAGAAGCCTTCCTTTTTCAAAAATGACTCTTTAGTTGTAAGCTTCATCTCATCGCCTGAAATGGGCATATTGCAGGGGGTTGCTGTCTATTTTTACTCATACATTGATGCACCGAAAAATTATGATTACCCGCTTCGTTTACCATTTCCTATTTACTCTTTTTGTATATGCAGATGTATCTTAATTTAAAAAATTTTTGATACCTAATAGTCGTCTAAACCTAAGGGAAAAATATGTATCATTTATTTCTGTCCGTCTTTGTTAACTTGTACTCATTTGTAATAGAAATATAAAATGTAATTTTCAACAAAAAACATCTACTAATACCTTTTTCTAAGGGTATCTACTAACTGACCCAATAAACCACCTCTTTGTCAGCAATACATCTCATTCATGCTTATTTTCTCTTATTTACTTCTCCCCAGGAATTAGTAGTATTAACCAATATGAACTTTTTTTTACATTTTCTAAGTCCTGTAATACAAACATCTGAAGGTTCCTGAAATGGAACAAATAACAAACTTTCCGTCCGTCAGAGAAAAAATTCATAAATGAACATTCACCAAGTCAGTTCACATTTATCTCCTTCAGTCGACAATTGTGCAACAGGCACGTATTAATAAGTACTGATTTTCAAGTGTAAGGCTCATATATCGAAACAGCTTGTAGGTACACAGTCAACAGAGAGATTACTAGAATCATTCTAAGAATTCAACACTAAAAAGACAGAATCATGAGATCCCTGGCTATAGTTTCCAACGATTGTATCTCAAAAACCATACAAGCTATGGAAGAACTTATTTTTTGTTGTACTTCGAATGACCCCCCACCTTAATGGTTGAATAGATTTTTGCTTATCAGACTAAGCGATTGAACATAGTGAAAATTCAAGCATTTGTTCAATAATATGACGAGATAATTGTTTACCCTCAGCAGGCTTTTCACATTCTTCGCTGACAGTTCATTACGGTTTGCTTTTTCCTCCAACTGCCTCTCCAATTCATCTTCCAACTCACTGAGAATGATTGATCTTTTGGAGCTAGAACTGTACAAAAAAAAAAAGGCAATTTACTACACGGAAACCAACTTAACACTCTCAATGCTGGTGTAGTTCCAGAACTACAGACGTACTGACTCCTATTGGCAATGGTCCTGAACTATGTCAACTGCTTACATGGTCAGGTTCGTTTAGGAAAGGGTATGAGAGGGCACAAAGGTTTTAAAGGGTTCGCCAGTGTGTTTATTGACTTTAACCCTTTGCGGTCGAAAGTTGAATTCCGGTCGTGTCCAAAAGGACGGAACCTGATCAGAGACCAGCATCATGTATGTATCTTATAGGACGACTTAGTACACGCCATTATCTCTTTCAAGGACGATTAGCTTTTTGCGATAGGTCATGTAAAAACGTATCATCACGTTTGAAGATATATATTCATCAAATAAAAGATCTGTTTATTGTAATTTTTTTTATTGTAATCATATTCCTAAAACAAAAAGAATGCAAAGTTTAGGATAACATTGCTCTTTATTTATTTAGAATGTTATGTTTGAGATGGCAATGTGATGAGCAAGTTTTCACCATGAAGAAAAAACACATTTTTCTAAAAACAAAATTTATTTTTCAAGTGAAAATTATAGTTTACGTTATAAGTACATATGTCTAGAAACGAAAAAGATGGAAATTCACATTATTTTTGATAATAGTGAAAAAAGTCAACATCCAAGTAGTAACCAGTCAAGGAGAGGTTTCCCATATTCCTTCCCTGTGGGGTTCATTTTATCAATAAAGTGCAGCAGTCTGTAGTCAAAACCTTCAGAAAAACCAACAGAATCGCGCTCAATATTTGAAAAATACCGAGCCAGCACCGGGTTTTGTCTGTGAAGACAAGAAAGGGCGCCGAGCAGAGACTGGCATTTGACTGCTACAAGGTACCAAGGTTGCCTCACTTTCTTCCTGTGAGACATCCCTCTCCCAAAACATTCCGTCCATATGTGGATATTCGCTCACCGGGTCCTGACCAGGTTTTGTCTGGAAAGGGTTAAGGGTCATTCACATGGATATGGAAAGTCTGGCTGAGTCGGAATGCGGCTACTGCTCTGATTGGCTGAGCCAAAAGGGCGCAAAAACACAGGTGGACTTTTGGGGCAGGCTGACACATGAAAAAAAATATATATATATTTGACTTGAATGTTAGGCTTGCCATTCTGCACACTGGGCCTACGCACTACTGGCTTCCCACGGTGCCCTGTTTTGAAGTTGATGTCTGTTGTTTGGATCGGTTCACATTGTTTTCGTCATTTTCGTGCGTCAGTTTTCGTTGTTGGTTTCGTCCATTTTGTCGCCATGGACTTCAACGACCAGAAATTTGGAATGGCAATCTGCCAGCAAAAATTTAGAGGGGAACGGGTAAGCCAATCACCCTGGAGCTGCCGTAGTTGCCCCACCAGCCAGTGCCTCCAGCCTTTCCGGACTTTCTGTATCCATGTGAACAGGCCTTCAGTGAGATGTTGGCTTCCACTGGCAAGGTTTAGTTCGTGGAATAACTAAAAGGAGCATAGTAAGTGAGTTTTTCAATTTTTGAATATTTTTGTTTGGTTTTTCAAATTAGTTTCATACTTTCACAATCATCTGAGAAAAGCAGGAGGTGCAGTTGACATGTAATACCCCCCATGGAGGGTAAGTATGGAAAAAACCGATGAGAAGAGTGTAGTTCTGTAATTTTATCAGAAGTGTGGCACGGTCTTTCAACAGTTTGGGTTCGCCTATCTCGCCTTCCTCCACTTGCTGGTGTGGTTCCAGAAATGCTCTATATAAACCAATTCTTACTATAGTGTCTAACACCTGAGTGAAAGGATTTCATCCTACGTCCAAAACTAACCAGATGGCAGTAATTCGAACCTAAAAAAACGTCAGCAGGGCACGGAATACCGGAAAACGGGGCCAATACTGAGAGTGTTAAGGAATACTTACTGACATTGCATAGAGGTACATTTAGTTATATTCTAAACAATTCATATCCTATTTTTACTTTTTGAGCGAACATTCGAAGATCTTCAAACACTGACTGAAATTTTTGTGCGAGTGAGGGTGTTAGAAACAATCACCTAAAATTACCCCATAAGGAGTCTAAAATGGTTGGTTATTGCGTAAATCGATAGATGTCGAGAATGGGTGACCCATTGTTGATAAGACCGTCGCCATGTTGAAAAACCCGATGTCTCCTATCGATATAGGTCCACGCTTTCGATGTGTGTTCATTCTCGTTTGCTTGTAGTAAAGTATTCATAGATCAGCCTACTAAACAAATTTGGTTCCCTGTCTGTCAGTCCGCATTTCCTTGTTACAGCCATAACTACCACAATTTTGAATGAATTTAGCTCATATTTTGAGGGATTACGCAGATAAGGTCTCTTGAGGTCCCATACAAATTTCATCTCACTATAATCAGCGGTACGCTCTCCGCATGCGCTAACGTGAAATTTTTGAAACAGGTATAACTTTTCGGCTGTTTCAAGAATTTCACGTTAGCGCGTTTCACGTTATCAATTTCGATGAACGAGTTCCTTCTCATCTCTCGTGATTATTTTTTAATTTGATTGATACATTTTGTGTGCTACCTACTCATTTCCTTCTTTTTATCCCACTTTTTTACGCTCCCACCCGGATATTGATCACATTCTAAAATTGAAATGGAAAATTCTGAAATTGAAATGGAAAATTCTGGAATTGGTTGGGAAATTTCCGAATTTGACTTGGAAAAGCTACACACATCGATCCTAGTACACATCGATACAGTCTGATAAGAGGAAGGGCTCACCTATTCTCTACTTCACCCCGTAAATATAGTAGTAAATAGTATAGTAGCTCATTAACTAAGAACTAGACCATCATCTATTAAGTGGTAGACGATTTTAATGAAGAAAAAGGAAGAGGGGGAAGAAAATTATTAGTTTATAAGTCATTTAAATGGAATCTCTCCCTTCTCTGAAATCACTATTTATTGAACCTGAAGAGAAAAATGCACTGCTCATGCAACATACTTGGAACTTGGTAAGTCATCCATCGTTTTCTCAAGGGTGACATTTTTACAATCATCCAAGGAGCTTTCCATAATTTATGTCTCTATGTTGACCGTCCCTGAGGTCGACGCTTCACGTTATGAAAAATGTTTTCGAGAACATCTCTGAAAAATAAATACTTTTAGATAAAATCATTAGATTCTCAAAACAAGAAATGGATGAACCATTAAACTCATTTCATTTATGACAAATTTGGCTTAAATTTAGATCTGTTACGAAGATAGATAAAATTGACAGAAAATTAGTACTGTCAGGATACAGGAGGTACTTACTTGAGAACAGGTCAATGAAAAGATATGCTATTAGCGACATTTATCTAACACTCCAGCAAACGACTTTTCAGTTTAAAACTAAGTTGAAGATCGCAAGACTGGATAAAATATGTAATCACGTATATCCGATCAATTACCTATTTAATTTTAATATTTGAACCCGGCGTAAATGTATTATTCGAAGATATGAAGATAGGACAGAGGGCAGATTTTGCGGGAAACTCATATCAGATAGCATTTATAATAGCCATGGTAACAATGATAGCATTATCATGGTTAACTTTTATCACTAATTCTCTTTCGTGACAACCATGGAGCTAGAAGATCCACGCATCCACCCACCCAACGTTTGGCTTGAACGGGGGGGAATGACAACAAAGTTTTGAAGCGATGCCTGAAGCACGAGAACGACGATGGTGAGCCAGGTTCGGCCATCTTCGGTCGAGGCCGGCTCTATTCGGTTTACCGGGCTCAAATATTCGACGTGGAACTTGTTGGTTGAGTTATCTACGTCACCAAGTTATAACATCAGGACACATAATGTTTGTTTCCATATCAGCTTAAACTTGGTAAGTGTCAACCTAGTTTTTGTCGCAAAATTCCATGTATAATGTATATTTTATGCTATTTCCAACATGTGAATTGTAGCATGGTGCCAATGTTTTGCAGGGACTCCAATACCATGTTTTTCGTTCAAATTGAGGAATGTTTCACATCCAAACTATCTGAATGGATTGTTAAATCTTAATTTATGTATTTGAACTAAAAACTCGCTACTGGGCAGACGCACAAGGGCTTAATAGTAGAGAACGGAGAATGTGGAATGCCCTCACTAGGGTTATTAAGGATTCTCTTGGTACTATTTGGAAGGTTATTACATTTTCCCTTCGATTTGTTCTTTTCCAGGCAAAAATTGTTCCCAATCTTTCACCACCGACTTGTATCCTACTCAACTTTATTCCTATTGTTACTTTCTCTTCTTTCTCTATTGAAACTGCCGACACCGTCTATTTCCACATTTGGGCGATTCTCCAATTCCAGAAGAAATTGTAGTTTCACTGTCCTGTGAATAGAATCCTCATAATGAGACTTAGATGTTCGAACGAATTCTTTCCATGAATTTCTTCTAGTCATGGTACTTACCATACCTACAAAAATTCAATAATAAATATTCGTTCTTCAGAGGAAACAAAACCTACTACGTGTAGTTGAAATCACTGCCTAGAGAGAGGGAATTGCATAGCATGTGAGGGATAAACGAGTGCTGAAATAATCATCTAGACATGATCAAACTTTTTGTAAACTGGGAAAAAGTAAAAATTGTGTAAAAGTAGCTGAATTATAAAATCTGGTTTTTTAGGAGTCTCTCTGAAGCGTGGCTCTATCCATAGACGGGCTTTTATAAGTTTTGATTTGTTGTGTGAAACAACTCTAACATGAGACAAAAAAATGACAAAATAGAACTAAATTCTCCACAAAAATGATGGTATCTGTGTGTGGTAAATCTAACAGAAAAGGGGAATTATACTTATTTCTTGGTATTAAACTCGCAACTCTTAAACCTGCTAACTAGTTTTGTCATTTTTCTTATAATTGTGTTCCGTAATTGAAATCTCAGTAGGTACTTGAGTAATTTTAAATCCAAATGTTTGTTATAAAATCGTAAAACAAAATCGTTTAAACCTATGAACTCCTGGATTCGCGACAGCTTGCCACTTTAAACCTATTCCTGTGATTAATATTCCAACTTTATTCAGTTATGGAATGAAAACTGGACGTTTCTGATTAAATCAGAAATCTCAATTCCTCTCTTCTCTCATGAGATTTTCATGAGAGAAAAGAGGAGAATCCATGTAAGTGCTGCTTATACGACTTACACTGCCGATTTTCTTGCATCCATTTTTGTCCGAGGTTAAATGTTGAAACAATGAAATAGAGTACTATCTTATGAAAGGAAGTTCAATGATCCCTTATCTTCATTCCCTCAAAATTGCGTGGGTGAGATACAATTCAACGGATATAAGTACACAATTTTTTAAAAAATCCAATGAAAACAGTGAAGATATAACGACATATCGGTATTACCCCTTCCATTCAGCCCTTTCCATGGTTAAGTTTGATAGTTCTGAAATACGTTTCAAAACTAAAACAAAATGCTTCAGTACTTCAGAACCTAAGAAAGCTAAGAATACAAAAAAAAGGGCTCAAACTCAGATTTGGGTAACATTCACCTTCAAAGTAAGAAACTCGTGTTATTGGACACGAGGAGGAATAACTTTTGGGCATTTCAAATTCATTTTTAGGTACCAAAATTAATGGATAACTCAAATTTGACGAGAAACCAATATGACATCACTGTGTGTTTAATGAAAAAAAAAATAAATAAATAAATAAATAAAATAGAAAAATAAATATATTGTAACAATAATAAATAAATTAATTAAACAAAAACGCTAAAAATAACATACATATTTAACAATCTACCGTGGACAGGATTTCGTTTCAATTGGGAAAATCACCAGCTTCTACTTCCTTATTTCTACCCCGATGGAGTGGTCATTTTTTGATATCCTCCCTTCTTTAATTAGATTACAACGCTCTTGTATTTTGACGTCTACTCATTTGATATATAAGCTTTTTTCCCTCTTTTCTGTCAATCCTAAACGTGTACAGTATGTTGGTTCGGGTCCTTCACGCACTTTGAAAAATAGGTACCTACTACAGAGATTCTATTGTTAGATTATGGGGATGCTACTGTACATTCTGCCTACAGGGTCAAGTGCGTCATTAAATTATATGAATATATCTGCGTTATTGCCCAACAGGGTGGAGGCCAAACTTCCTGGTAGGCGATAGCTTCCTTATACCTTTTAATGAAACTTTCTATGTGAGAGGGTCGTTTTTGTTTGTTTGATTCAGATAGAAATTATTTCCCTGATTTGAATAAGACTACTCTGGTTGCTATACGATCATCCTTAGGCTCACCACTTGCAGGCTTTTCTTCAACAAGAGAGTGGATAGTACTATAATGGAAGGCAGATTACCTGTAGCAAGATAGATACAAGTGGAATATAACCATAACGCTGCAAAATTCCTTGTTGATAGACGTCCAAACAATGGATAGAATGAAACCACAAGGACCGAATAGGTTTTGACAGAAAACGCTGCGAATTATAACACAGAGGTTTATTACTTGTGTATCAGATAGCCCTTCTACGTAAACCACTTATCTTTGTATATTATACTTAGCCTGTGGTACATTATCTGAACTCGACTCCTCGCTCCTCCATACTTTGTAATTCCATTCTAGACGAAAATAGTTGAGCTGCCGCCAGCCACGCGGTCTAGCCCAGACCTCCCGTTGAACGGGTTCTCCAGGACGACCGCCTACCTTAACGCAGACGACCGATTTCATCACCCGAAGATGAGGGTTTTCAAATGGGAAACGAACGGATGATCATACAGCAACCCGAGTGGTCTCATTCGATTCAGAAAACTAATTAATCCAACAAAAATTCCCTCTTACATCGAAAGTTTTTGAGATTTCGATTTTTGAGAGATTAATCCTTAAACATAACCCCTTGGGGTTGATTGAGTGATGTCCCGGACTGATGTCGGAGTTTTGAGCCAAACTTAGGTTCAGTAGTTTCGGAAGAAGTTTCAGACGAACCGACTTCTTTAAATTAAATTTTTGGAATCTTAGTATCTTGAAACGTAAACAAACAATTTTTGAAGGGGAGCGGTTAAAAATTGTTATTGTTGGTCGAATACTAAGGTTCATTACTGAAAATAGTTAACCAAAAAGAACATCAACACGAATGTGAACGTCCTTGCACATAGTGCAAATCGCCTAGAAAACTGTGACGAAATAATCAGCTGATACAATTGCAATGGAATTTTGTTTTCAAGAATAGTAAAGTTTCAATGTTTAGGGAGTTATACAACGGCAACTATACAATTTCATCATCTCCCCATGTCACAAGATATATCTTGAAGTCCATTACAACGTGTGCCTACACACTGGATAGCTGAAGGATCCTTGTGGCGAATTCGTTTCCTAATCGATTTACGGAGATGGAGTGTAAATGGAGCTCTGTTTAAGGCATCTAGTATTTTCCCAAGTTTAGATCATCTAGCACAATAAACAAGTCCGTGATTTACGTGGAAGGGAATACGTTGAGGATAAACCTTTGTGTAATCATTTGCAGCGTTTTGGTTACGAATTGATCGTCGAAGCTTGTTCAACCTCAAATATGACACTCATATGCTAGTCACATGCTCTGTGATCTGTATTTAATCTGAATAATATTAGTAAAAGCCGATGGCTTCGTTACCGTCGAATCGCATTTATCGTTGATCCGAACTGAAGCTAGGTAGAACGTGAGGGGGTGGCAAATATTAAACAAAGAGTGGTTGACAATATTTAAATAAACAATAAGGAAGGGGGAAACGGAAGGGGGAGGTAGTGTCATGTAACAGGGCCCTCCTCCCTGGCCCACCTCGCTCCTCTTCGCCCACACCCCGTCGCAAATTCACTTAGCCCTCTACACAGATATGCTTTTAGCCCAGTATTATTTTCCTGCATGGGGGAAGGATGAGTAGATGGGGCGGGTTTGGAGGGTATGACCCTCCCATCTTCGCAACCCTTAACAAATGCCACGTTCTACTGACCATATCCAAAGTGAACGCTTCGGCTGAGGCCCCAACTTGACAGTAATATGGTAGAAACTGTTATTTCACCATACATTGTAGGTAATAGTATTTTACTTTCCTAACAAGCGGAGAATGGAGGAAAGTTTTATCATTGGCTTGAAACTTTTCACTAGTATGTTTTCCAACATTTGTTTCAACACCATCCTCCTCCTATTATCTAAAGTGGATAGATGAACTGGCGACATTCGAGGGAAAAACGTTTCTACTACTACAATACTTCTCGTTTAAAGGGAGCTGGAAGCTGCTAACTCTGTTCTTCCGAAAACGCGAAATTTGGATGGGGGCCGTGTCATTATGCCTTCATTGTCTGTTTTCCTACTAACACGTTCGAATGCCATTCTTCTGGGATTTTGAGGGCGGACAGGTGAGAAACAGAGGTTGAAAAACGTGGACACCGAAAAGCTAATTTTGCTTGTGCAAGAAAATTACTGCATTTTTCGAGTTTTCCAGCTAGATTTTTAAAGATTTTCTTAAAATTCAAATATTATTTTTGTAATAGTATTGTTGTTTTAGATCTAATTTTTTATATTACAATAAACTTTTTTAACAAGTTAGACGTAAGTATGCAAGTCTCGTAATCAAAAGAAACCACTATTTTTTAAACAAAATTAAACTATTTTTTGAACATGATGCGTACGCGTGTGTGTGTGTGTGTGTGTGTGCGACGACGTTCCCAATGACGTTGTACTTGTCTGTAAGGTGGATCTCGGACGATGACATCAGCTGTGTATAGTAATTAACTATTAAAAGTTTAATGTGCTTCAGATAGCTTGAAAACACGTTTTTTAGCTTGTATATTAAACAATTTCCCGGGGGAGGCCCGCAGACCCCTCGGCACTGGCACCCCAAAAATTTTCGCCCTAACCTAAATTCGCCCATGAGGTCACACCCCAAATTTATTTATTTATTTAATAATGCGGGCAAGCCCAATGCACCAAGTAGAACAAAGTATAAGAATATAAAGTACAAAATAATAAAGTGAACGTAGCATAGGTGATAAGTAGAGAAATAAATGAAATTGAAACTATCAACAGGCTCGGGGAGAAAATATTGTGACGGGATGCAACTTTTACAAACTACTATGAAGGCAAGAGCGAATAGAAATAAAAGAATTGTTGCAAAAGTCTATATGCGGGGATTGGTTGATTAAGGGGTTAGCTTCTTTGGGTTATCTGCACAGCGGGCGGTTGTACGTATAATTTGTGGATGAAAAAGGAGCGGTGAAAACGATTCGTGTTCGGGAGTATGATAAAGGAACAGCGAAATTCACCTTGCTCAGGAGCGAAGGGGAGTCGACCTCTCCATGCATTGGTCCCCAGTAGCGAGAGGCGTCTACGATCACCAGGGCCCAGCATCCCACAGCCACGACCTCACCTGTCAAGTGAGACAATTTTCCAAACTCTCCTCCTTTTTTCGGAAATACGATTCATCCGTATTTCCTGTCTTCGTCTCCCGGTTTCGTTGATAATACAGCAAATACAAGACGTCCTGAAAAGAACGTCAACACGAGTGTGAATAGTCTCTGACATAGTAAAAATCGCCTTGTAAATTGTGGCAGTAAAATCAACCGGTGTAATTGCAATGCAATTTTGATTCCAACAGTTCAAGATAGTGCTTAAACCTTAAATTAATATTCTACTGTTACTCAAGTTGAAGTGCTTGAATCATGATTGTTTCAAATGTGTTCATTCAAAAGAAAACGATTTTTCAAAAATCTTACATTTTGCCCTCTGCACTTTCCTTTCGTGATAACGATGAGATCCTCGCCGAAAGTGAACAATAAAACCGAGATCTAGTGGGGAAAAGAATCATCGGCAGCCCCTGAGCTACGGAGCGCTGAAGGGGAGGAACAAGCCAACACGCTCACGCTACCAACTTCCTGCCCTCAAAAGATTGCGGAAAGACCGGGGAAGAGAGAAAACGGATATGTGTGGGACCATTTCGTATCGTAAACTCACAAACAAGTAAATGGACTCGCACTAATATCTTCAGGAAATGTTATAACGTTTGTGTTGGGATATTTATTGCTTTAACACGCTTTGAGGGAACATTGTGCTAAATTAATTGCGTCCCGGCCGAACATATTGCGTGGAGAAAATCGGAAGTCAATCGTCGTTCCATACGTCTTCCGAGTGATGGCATTGAAAAAGAATGAAAATATGATGTAATGTTGGGAATCTCGCAATAAAGAAAAGGATGGGGACACAATGAAATCTATTCATTATCTTGTCCAGTCATTAAGCCTCGATGACTTCCGCTTGAAAACATCTCTCAAAAATATTTTCAAGTAGAATTCAAGTTATTCCATTTCAAATTCAATTTTCCCAAAACTGGATCAGTTGGTGTTTCATTTGATGTAACAATCTTTGAAAAGTTCGGCCTGCATTGTAAGGTTTAGTTGATTAAAGGAAGAACTCATAGTTGTTAATGACTATGAATAGTTCAAGATCATCTCAGAGCTTCACTTAAGCATTTCCATTCGACCGAATGAGTAGTATGAATTCCACCCTTGTGTAAATCTGTACCTATAGATTGAAGGCGCTGGCTTGATTTCGGTAAAATATTTTGCAGAATGTTTCTCTTCACTACAGTTACTGAAGTTCAGTACACTTCATTCAGGTGTCAACATAGCCTTCCCATCCATGTACTTAGCATACGGGAGTTCTGACACGGCTTATAATGGTATTTCTTCACGATTATATAGGTATTTCTTCGTTATATACCCCTTGTCAGCTTGTTTGACTTCTAAACACCTCAGCAGACATGCATTGAAGCGCGTTGGAACTGTGAATTGCTCTAACTTGACCTGACTTATTTCATGTAATTCCTAGGAGGAGCATAGGGCCGCTACGAAATTTCGCCATTTTTCTCAGTCGTTTGCTAGAGCTTTTATATCTTGCCATACTTGATTGCACGCCAAGATTCAGCCTATAGACCGCCTCCAATTTCCAATTGCTCCCTCCTCCTGCAACATTGAGGATTCCAGTTCAACGCTTTCTTTTCGATTGAAGACTCGTCTAAGTGAAGTGTGTGTTCAACCCATCTCCATTTCCGTTCCTTGATCTCTAATGAGATGGACTTTTGCTCAGTTCTTCGTTTGCCAAAACATGCCAAGGTTTCGTCTAAGGCTGATTGACAAAAATCTGCACCTTCCGAGTGAGGGATCGTGTCCCATTCCAGGTCTCGCAGCCATATAGTAGAACTGACTTCACGTTCTTGTTGAAGAGTCGCAGCTTCGTTCTAGAAGAAATATTTCTATTTCTCCAAACTGGACATAGCTGAACAAAAGCGCCATTTGCCTTTCCAATTCGACTCTTCACATCTTGTTCAGCTCTTCCTCCTGCGTTAACTGTGCTGCCGAAGTATTGGAAAGAGACTACCTGCTGTACCTCTTCCCTATTCACCACTCATTACTCTAAGAGACTTAACTAATGAATTCATTTACGTTTTCTCGATCTGCAAAACAATTTTATTTTCGTCTTTTATCTAGGGTATCGGTGCCTTTTCTCTTTAAAACCTTTATCCTTCCATCAGAAAAAGTATTTTGTCCACCGTTCTTGTGTAATCTTTTAGTATCATACTCAGCTGTTTCCCTCAGCGCTATGGAAATCGCTGGGATAATTGCTAACTGCAATGACTGATTTGACGTGTGTAAATAAAGTTTAGATTGAAATGAAGAAAACGTTGAAGCGTTGAGTTTAGAACGATGGATTGATTTCATATTGGCCATTTACAGCTTAACCCGCAAATTTTCGGACAATCTCATCAACTTCGAATAAAAACCGTAATTATGGAGGATCTAAGTATGTGCGGAATCACAAAACACACAGACACGGTTCGACAGTTGTTCAAAATGGTCTACGATTTTGATTTTTGAGTGAAAACTGAACTTCTGCTACCTTAGGTAGACTCGGAAGAAAAGATCGGTGACCAGGGTTACAAACATGTGTTGTCTTATCACGGAAATCGTTTATTAATAGGCATTAGGCGATTAAACTACATAAATTAATATTGGATCAAAAGCAAGTATTCAACCATTCATCAAACTCTATGATGTTCTTGAAACTCGAAAAATATCGTTCAAGGCAGTAATTCTCCTGGTTGAACACTGACAATTTTCAAAAACACCCACAAAAGTTAAATAGATGTAAGGCAATAAAAGTGGAACCTCGCACCTGACGTGTCTATTAAAATTCACCGAATTTCGTCAAGTTGCTGAAATAATGTGGTATTTCCATTACGGTAGCTCAGAAACATCTGGGAGCGCCAATATCAACGCCCGCAAATAGCTTGGTACCTTCCGACCCAGAGCTGACAGGTAATTATGAATAGCTGCTCCCATAATATTCATAGCTTTTAAAAGAGGAAAATTACCATTCTAAGAAGGTAGTAATTTACGCTTAGCGCGGGTATCATCCTTTTATCCCCTTACTTGAAGCTTTTTTTTTCTCCTGAAGGGGATGAAAAAGAAAGAGGGAGCCTGAAGAGCATTTTATTCCAAACTCACGTTTCCCAGAGGGGTGGGAACCCTGTTAATACTGAATCCCTAGTTATATGCATGCAAAATATAACAGTAGCAGTCCTCAGAGTTCACTTGAGAAGTGATATTGAGAAACAAATTTATTTGCACACCTTCAGAATGAGTAATGTATTTAAGTAATATATGTATTATTTACTTAAGAGATTCAATTTAGTAATGTATTTAATGAATAAAAAACACAATTATTTATTCACCTACAACATGAGAAATGGATATGGAGGAGAGGTCATTGACACAATTTAGAATAAAGTTCTTAGAAAAAAAAATAGGGGAAGGGTATCGTATTTTACTAGGAAAGCAACATTAGGGAAAAATTGCCGATAAACCGGGAATATTCTTTATCTAGGGGTTTCAAAACAGGTATTAAAACTAAGACTAATCTCAAACCTTTATAAGATCCTGTATAAGAGAAATTTAATACACAAGGAAAAAGTGGGGTTTATCAACTTAAATGGTCTTGCAGACTGGAATATTGTGGGCAGACATGGAAAGTGGCATTGGCATTGGTGGTGTGGCATTTAGGGAAAGAATAAAAGAAGGTCAAGAACATTTTAAAGATAACAAAGGAGAGTCAGCATTTGCCAATCATCTGATAGAATCCAGTCACAATTTCAGTTTTGATTTAAAGAAATAAATAAATAGTTTGTTCACTTTTATCAAAAAAGATAATATTCCTAAATACATTCCCCCATTAATAGGCCGTTTCTAAAATATCTTTTCCTTTTTCCATTTTTTTCTTTTTTCTTGAGTTTGTTGTGATGCCCCTATCTGTTTTCTTCAATATTGTTCGACCACCCCTTTCACCTCCCAGGCCAATAGAATTGTGTCTCCATTCGCTTTCACAGAAACCACTTGATTGGATGTTCTCCACACCTCTTGACCAATGGGATTGAAAAGAGCCCAATTTATGTTTCAGCTCGGTAGATCGATTCGGGAAGAAACGAGCCTCAAAGGTTCTCAGCTGACCAGTCTGTCTCCATACCTTGTAATACCGTAACTTCTATAATTACTTCGTCTTAAATATACTAGTGATCATCAAATTTTACTAGTTTCTTTGTACGAAACAGAAGCTGTTATCTAAATATCTACAATGGTGCAATATACTGTACATAGGATGGCCATAGATGTCCTCGAATAGAACAACTGGAATTTTACTAGATAAAATAAAACACCTATCTACCCTTTACTTGTCCGCAAATATGTAATGAAGTTAGTTGAGTTGGTGGGGTATGGCTTGACCATTCTCCTCTGACCTCTACCCCAAAAAACGTGTTCACACTCTCCCAATTTTTCGAAATTAACATTAAAAAACGCATTAACATAAAGCTATTCAAAGCCAACTGGATAACATGTAAATTAATGCACCTAGTGAGCAATACAACTAACAAAAGTGATCTCTACAAAACTATCAACAAGCAGAAAAAGTTTTTTCTTTACCCTGGAATAGTTGAAAGAGGAGGTTGGGTTGTTGCCAAGGTACTTCACAGGAGGATGACTAGCTGCAAAGTTAATACAAATTTATGCAAGAAGGATGACTGAAGTAACACATATAAATAAATTAGATGATCACGTTGACGATGATACAAATGAATCTGAAGAATGTTTAATACCAGAGAGATTGTTGCTTATATAAAAAATTAAGAAAATACCTGCTGATGAAGCCCACGTTGCATGGGTGAAACGTACAAGACAATAAAGATGTTTTAAAAATTGAAGAGCTCCAACAACTTATTCGCAAATATAACGAGTTACGAAAAACTCGATCGAAGACGGCTCACACATGGCAAATTCACCAATTTAGGTGGACGAAAGTCAAGTCAAAAGTTGCGAATTTCTGAGTGCTTCAACTTTTATTATTAGTTAGTAAGACGCTTAATACTAATATTTTCCGCCATACCGTGTTTACAAACAAATAGTAAAGGGGTGAATCTATCATGTTTACACCAGTGCCGCCTAATAACCGGCAATGGGATTTTCTTTATTTGGTGGCCATTTATTATGTTCAAGGTGTGTGTACCTCAAAGTTTAATTGCTTGTTCAACAGTACACATTGCTGAGACAGGTCAGACATTAGAGTTCTACATTCCTTATGGATATACATTGCATTCTACCTGTAGATTTAATTTAGCAATTTGTAAATGTATGCCCCTATTCAATTACGAAAAACTATATTACCTCCAAGTTACCCCAAGGATTTGTTTGTTGTAAATATATCGTGAGGCTGGATTGATCAAGATGACGAGATTACTGGCACATCCCGATCGATGTTGGATTTCAGAGTCAAATTTTGTGAGATTTAGTCCTGCAGTTTCGGAGAAAAGCATCGAGCGGCAGACGCACGGATTTTCGGTATATATTTTTGGTATTTTCTTCATCTGATGATGTAAATCTAAAAAGCGATAACTGTTTATCTATCTGTCTACGACTGAAGTTCAAGATGAACGGAACAATGTTCCCTGTAATAACCATAATCGATTCAACGGATCCATTGGAACATGATATGACAGCAAATTTTGTTTCTTTGTCCCTACTAAATTCTAAGGGAGTATTTTCTTACCACAGCAAAAGTTATTTACGGTCCATTCAAGTTCAAGGTCTCTTCGGTTCTATTTGGCCACTACCGTAGATGATGGTTACTTTGAACAAAGAAGGTATACCTAGTACCTAAAATCTTCGTATCTACCTGAGTTTTCAAGCTAGCCACCTTTGGTTAGTCCTCAACTTTCAACCATTAGATGTGGAACTCATTGAGATAGCGAATGGTAATCACGTTGGCTAACCTGAGCTGAGCACCTTTTTGATAACACAGCTGATAACCCTCAGTTGACCTCAATCACCAAACCTCTTCTGCCGAGAATTTCATGGCGCAATTTTCGGTGAGTTGATATTTATTACAAGTCTATTCCGCTACATTTTCGTTTTTGCTTCATGTCTCTAATTCATTTTGTTGATTTTTTATGGCTGATTGAGTAAAAAACTGGATCTTTGGGGCAGGGCCGGAACTAGGAACCGCGAAACCTCGCAATGCGGGGGGGAGGGGGGCCCGAACCTCTGCAAAATATATCTGATAAAGATTTATTGTTGTACATTAATATAAATGCAATATTTTGTTATTCATTCTTTTCCTTAAAATTTTCTGGAGGGTAAGGCTATTCCATAGGTACTGTTAAGGGGGCCCAGGATAGATTTTGCAGGGGTGCCCAAAATGTATAGATCCGGCCCTGCTTTGGGGGTTTACTTTGAACACTTACGTGGTCGTTTTGTTAACATTGGATGAAGATCGGGACTTCTTTGAAGTTCGAAGTTCTTAACTTTTCATTCTAGTTTAAACCAAATCAAAGTTCCTGAATTCCATGAAGATCGTAATTGTATTTATTATTTCCCCTTCCAGTTTTGTCTAGTTGCACATTTCGTGGTCCATAGTTTCTATGCTTTCGGTTTCTTCATTCTGGTTTGTGGGGTTGAAGTTCCTGAATTCAATGAAGTTGTTATTTTTCTTGTTAAATTCAGTTTCTTTCATGCATTTTCTTCATTTTTGCCAAGATGGACATTTAGTGGTCCAAATTCGTTCAGATGTATTCACCCTTCATTCTTGTTAGTTTCTAATCTCAACTCCTCTAGCATTCACGATTCCAACATTCTAAGTATGCTAATTTTAAGATAAATCTGCAGTCCGGTCTCATTTAAAAATATGCAAATTCCATCCCATACTTCACAGTTTTCTCTCTTAAGGAAGGTCTGATAGTTGAATGGGTTTTCTTTTATATTGTTATGGATTTTATTCAACATTCTTTCTGTCACGATCGTTATCGGAAGAACCCTTGATTTGCTTATGCCCGCTCTCTTTTTCCACACCACCACGGAGCTTGGTTTCGGCAACGCTTACCACGTGGAAAATTCAGTACCGCGAGTTCCGCCATTCGAACCAGTTTCCGTTTCCCCCGCATCAGTCTTATTTAAAGTTAATTCTTCAATTCAGTGCAATTGTTTTGCAAAAATGTTTAGTGGAATGAAAACTCGTTTCCCCCTCGTCAACGAAAACTCTGGAGAACTTCAGTTTAATTGGTGAGATCCACCCCACATTTTCATTCTTCTCAAAATTGTTCTCCGCCCATTTTTCCAATACAAGCCCTTTTATTGCTTCCGAGTCTACCAAGGTAGCGGAAGCATTGTTTTCACTTTCGGAATGTGAAAATTTTTTGTCTCCAAAATCAAAAATTCCACTCGCATTTTGCGTTTTAGACCTTTCTGAACAATTTTGGTTCCGTGTCTGTCTGTCTGTCTGTGTGTCTGTCTGTCTATCAGCAAATCCTTGTTACGGGCAAAACTACACGAAGTTATAGTCCGATTTTGATGAAATTTTCAGGTATTGTGCGGGTTAGGGTGTAGATGGTCCCCTATAGGTTTCATGACCCCCGGATCAATAATAGCCTCTGCGCATGCGCAAACGTGAAATCCTTGTTACTCGCATAACTCCGGGAGTTCTTGACCAATTTCGATGAAATTTTTAGGGATTGTTCGGTTTGATGTGTAGATGGTCCCCTATAAGTTTCATGACCCCCGGATCAATAGTAGTCTCTGCGTATGCGCAAACGTGAAATCCTTGTTACGCGCATAACTCCGGGAGTTCTTGACCAATTTCGATTAAATTTTCAGGGATTGTTCGGACTGATGTAGCTTTAGTTAATAATAATTTTCAATGATCTATACAGTCATGTTATGGATACGAGGAAGCTATGTGCCACACCCACTTGGCAGACGTTTTTTTCTTGGGGACGTCTGTGCTGGCTGAGGGTAGGCACGTAATGAATAGGTGTGAGGTCGAACATAAATATTTTTCATATTTTCAGATATACCGCTTTATTTAGGAGTATCCTACAAACAGAATAAATTTATTTTTACATTTTTTCCGAAAGTTCTTCTCATGGGACAAACGTCCCCATTTAATTCTTCCCCCACATTATCACACTTTACACCTTTTTTAGTTTTTCCTTCATAGGGAAAGTTTTAATTATTTTATTTTATTTCTCTTGAATTATTATGTAGGGTACAAGTCATTATTAAATGTTCAAGATCACCAGTTGGGTGCCCACAGTCACGAGATTCGTCTTCCCTAAGTCTAATTCGATGGAGATACATTGGACAGATTCCGTGGTTGGCTCTGAGTCTGCATATCATTCTAATTTCCTTTTTATTTTTGTTCATGTTCTTGAAACACGGGACAAAATTAATTTTTGGGTTTATATTTTTATAAAATTTTCCTTTGGACCCTTGACCAAAGCAACTGCTGCCAATTTGCACGAATATAACATTTGGATATTGCATAATATTGTTCCCTTGGCAGATTCGGGGTCATTGTTTCTCCTTCACACGCGGCGTGATTTGTTTTTGAAGAGAAACTTGATCACCTCCAGGAACATTTCCCAGCATTCCAAAAGAAGTGCTGTATGCTGCTTCATTCCGCTCCTGATGGTGTTCTGGCTTCCCCCCTGTATGCTGTTGAAGAGTTAAACCCGTAACGATATAAAACTGAAGAGTCGAGTTTGCACCTTGATTTGTTGACATTCGCCCAAATTAGCCGTGTATAGCTCGTAGGCGTTTGCCGAGACGGGTCCCCGTTTCGCACCACTACCGCAGGCCATTCGCCCGAACGGGTAACGCACGCAAATATCGTTCAGAGGGTAGCGGTCACCGAGGGAATCATTAGTACGACACTTTAAGAGCTCTTCGAGGGTTGATATTGAAGACAGATCAATTCGTCTTGATTCATCCTTTGATGGGTCGAAGCGCACGACTTTAAAAATCGTAAAATAATCGGACAATGAACTGTGAATCGTCAATTGTTATTTTACACTACCCTGAACCAATTGATGTTATAAAATAATTACTGTTGTACGGGGAAGATTGTTGAAGTAATGGTTGTGGAAGGAACAAAAGGTAAAATTACTGGGAGGGGGTTAGGTGCGGGCACGTGGCTCGCATGATGCAAGGGAAGCGAGAGAATGGACGGGAGTATGTTTATACTATCGCTCACCCTATCGGAAGAAATATACTTTTATTGTGAGGCAGCGCCATTATCTAGCCACACTTGCATGCGGCTGGGCTGATGAGGACCCTACGCCGCTCCACCTTGCGCTTTTGTTTGCCCTCTCCCACTCTCACGGTAAAAGTCTTTCCGACGCTCGCCGAGTCAGCACAAATGGATATGGAAGTTCCTACTCCCGCTCATTGAAAGGGAAGTGCCGTCGGGAGGGGGCTCGACAGTTAATTCGAAATTCGGAAGCCTTCTTCATCCCTGAGCCAGCCGCCGCACAGTGGGAAGAAATCCGGACATTGCGCAAAATTTGAAGTTTTTTCGACGACTATGACAACATTATAACTTGTTAATTACACTTCCGTGAGCCAATCAACAAGTTCCTGACCCTGAAAGTCAAGTGTTCCGCCCGTTGTTTGAATATTTCAATTAGAAAACAAGCTTATACCGACTAAGTCACTCGCGACGAAGTTATGGAAACCCATTTCAATAAGAACGGAGAAAAGTATTACGTTGTCTATATTTCCACGAAAATAATGAGTACACAGTTAAATCAATTTTGACTTTTAGGTCATCATCAGTAACAAACATGAACTAGAAGTACATCACAGATAGCACACTATATACTTAGGCCCAGGTGAAACGAGATTGAATCCTATTGGCTCAGGGAAATGAAAGGGACGGGGAGTACCAACTAATGCCACTTAAAGCTTACAAAGTGAAAGGGGGCACTAACAGTAACATTATGGAGAAGTTGAGCCAAACCTACTGCAAAAATGAACCCACCAACTGTGAAATAATTTGATGAAATAACATCATTTAAACATTCTCCTGACCTATCGCTCGTAGCAATTTCGAATTTTTCTAGCACATCCAACATACCGCCCTTTGGACAAAAGTGAAGAAATTCTACATGTGGCCAGTTTGTTAGGTCAAATATAAAGCTATGATTGGACTCATTCAGGTGACTTGCAAAGGAATCACCTTCGTTATCCCTGAAACCCTTGTCATGCTTTGTCATTCGTTCCATAAATTTCCTACCAGTATTACCACAGTATTCAAGCCCACATGAACATTTTATTTCATAAGCCCCACTTTTATCCTGAACGTCAAATTTATCCTTAACCGAACCCAAAGATGCTTCAAGAATTTTTATTTTTGAACCCAACATTGAAACCTCAGGATGACAGAATTTTACCAATTCCAAGATTGGTAAACTAGTTTCTATAGCTTGCAGCATTTCATAATAAATTAAATTTTTAGTTCGTCTAGGCCATGGGCTAGGAGATTGATGTGGCGCTGGAGCTCCATGTTCAGGTTGTGGTACAGTCCCTCGCCGTAGCCCTGAACAAGGGTTTGCCTTGTGTCTGCTTCTAAAGCCCCAACTTTGTTAGGGATTACTGTTGTCAATCCTATTTGGTCCCAGGTGAAGGATACTTCCTCATAGTTGAGAAAATTATTTTGTTCAATAGTTGCTAAAACGTAAAACAAGATTGTGAATTTTGAGGGCAAAAATAGTGTCGCTTCCGATTGTTATTACAAATCGTTCACTACGTTCATTAATTCTGAAACAATGTGCACTATGAGAGAGAAAAAACATTTATCGATCATTATATTAATTCTGAAACTATAAATTGATATGCCAAAAGCTCGAAATGGTACAGAAGTTGAAATTTAATGTGCACTATTAATTGTGAATAACTGATGAACCTCAGCAGTTTCCCTCCCAAGGTTTTTCAACATTTAGATTGTTATTCTTTTGCAAAATCAAACTTCGCACTAATATATTTGTGGTGGCTGATTTAGTAAGCAAGTCAATCTTGCCACTGCGGTTCCTACACCCCTCAAACGGGCAATAACCAGGTTTGTGTGTCACAATTTGAACCAGCCACAATACTAATATGTCACCGAATGAAACTACTGTGATTGAATTCATTCGAATGATCCCTTCTCGTGATCCACTTATCGCGGGGGACAGGGGACCCTGGCGAGCCCTCTCACATTCATCCTTTGATCATCACTCGTTAACATTAAGGGTTATTTAATTAGTTTGTTTTGCAAGTGTTTTGGGGTCGAACTAAGGGAGGAGGGAGCCGAGACAACAATGATGAGATAGATCTGTGTGGCAGATGGCCCTGCCCTGATGTCTTCATCCCTGGGGCCATGTGTCCTGTCCCTTCCGCGCATCCCCCTTCTGCGAGCCCCTGTTTTGCTATAACCCGCTTGAACATGGACACCTCTGGAGAAATATGTGAACCGATATCCTTTTCGAATTACGATTTGATTGGACAAGCAATATAAGACTTATATTAATTACCTACTGTAGGATACTTTGCCTTGACATGTTCCTAACATAAAATCAAGCAGGAGTTAATATTTGCTCGCCCCTGTTTCCGCTGAATACGGTTAACCAGCACATACAGTTACAAAAGAACTTGGGGGTAGTGAACTTAATTTCTTGGATTTAACTATAAAGTTATAGGGTGTAGAAATAAATATTTTATATTTTGAAAACCAACGTATGCAGATGTCATAATTCATAATAGGCCAAATCATCCAGCACGTCACGAATTTGAAGCCTTTTATACCATGATCGATAAGGCTTTGTCAGTTTCTATGAATCAAGTAGATTTACAAAAATAAAAATAAATAATTTTCTTTTACGTATATTTAACTCTAAATAATGGCTATCCCGTTGGCACTATAGATAGAATAAGGCGGAAAATTAATAGGATGGAATTACAGTTAGCTGTAAAACCATAACTGTACACATTTAGAAAGGGAAGAAAGAGAAGCAGATGATCGACAAAAACATATATTACGGGAAGATATGTTAGAAAACATAAGTAATGGAGTAGATTCCTATCCACAGAGCTCAAATAAAAAGTTAAGGAGTGTAAACGATGATATTCCTTCAGAGTATTAACGTGGAGTATACTTTTTGATATATTTTCCGTTTAGCAAATTGTATCGTATTAAATATAAGTGGATTTCCAAGAAGAAAATGTTTAGTTCCGAGGTAACCTACAGGTAGCGTAAGTTTTGTTTTCACATTGAGAAAAGAAATATTCTTATCCCTAAAATCAAAATTTCCACGCGCATTTTGCGTTTTAGGAGGTCTAAGAAAAGAAAATATGATAGGAAGGACCTACGGCACGCAGTATCTGAGCTTAAAGGAGTGGCGCCCAATAACATCAAGGTTATGGCTACAACCGTGTCATGGTGCGGAGTGTGGTGCGGGTAAATTGCCACGGAGTTACTCGAGCTGGAGATCTCATCAGGAGTACGTCGTGTTATCACCAGATGCGTCCTTCAGGGCTCTTAAATAAACTGGTGGTCATTCTATGGGCGCACTTCCTTCCATCCCTCTCTCCCTCATCCATCATCCACTATTTCCCAAATCCCAAGGACCGGCATCGAGTGAACCTAGGCGTCCTCCCCAGTTTTATTTTGTTTATTTTAGTTTTTTGTTTCTTTGAGGGGAGATTTAAAAAAATTGTTCATGTCTGTCGGTCTGTTTGAGATTCTTGTAACAAGACAAATTCCAACAGTTTTAATCCGGTTTTGGTGAAATTTTCAGAGGGATCGTGGGTTGGGCAGTAGATGGTCCTCTGTTAGTCCTCATTTCAATTTCGACGCGATAGTATCATTACAAGCTGCAGCGCTTGCGAGAACGTGAAACCCTTGGAACTATCCTAATTCCTCCGGTATTAATCCGATTTTGATGGCATTTTCTGGGAATATGAGGGTTAGAATGAAGATCGTCCCTTATGGGTTACGTACCTCAAGAATCAATACTTCCCTCTCCGCATGTGCAGCCGTAAAATCCACCAAGCATAATTGTATCAGGTTCTAGTGGTTTGGTCGAGCTGAAACTTTCAAGGTAGTCCGAGAAAAACAATTGAATAATCTCATAAAAATTCCAACAAGATCGAACCATCATTCTATCTGTTATAGTACTGGCGCGGCAGACTCCGCAATACTTGTCGACTAACCTTTTGAACACGTTCATACGTATATGCCAGAACAAGTCCCGCGGTTTTCTTTGTATTCTACATCTTTTAAGACTACCTATCTAAATCAGTTCAAAAGATCCATACGTTCATGTTACCTAGAAGAGAAACCTCTGTTCTCCACACCTCCACACCACCTCCACACCTCCACACCACACCTCCCTCTTTTGCTTCCGAGTCTACTAAGGTAGCGGAAACATTGTTTTCACTTTCGGAATGTGAAAATTTTTTTGTCTCCAAACTCAAAAATTCCACTCGCATTTTGCGTTTTAGACCTTCTTGAACAATTTTGGTTCCGTGCCTGTCTGTGTGTGTCTGTCTGTCTGTCAGCAAATCCTTGTTACGGGCAAAACTACACGAAGTTACAGTCCGATTTTGATGAAATTTTCAGGGATTGTTCCGTTTGATGTGTAGATGGTCTCCTATAAGTTTCATGACCCCCGGATCAATAGTAGTCCCTGCGCATGCGCAAACGTGAAATCCTTGTTACGCGCATAACTCCGGGAGTTCTTGACCAATTTCGATGAAATTTTCAGGGATTGTTCGATTTGATGTGTAGATGGTCCCCTATGAGTTTCATGACCCCCGGATCAATAGTAGCCTCTGCGCATGCGCAAACGAAATCCTTGCCACAAGTATAACTCCGGGAGTTCTTGACCGATTTCGATGAAATTTTTAGGGATTGTTCGGACTTATTAGGTATATTTTCTAGTTAGTTCAATAGTTGAACATACCTACCTTTATTTTCTCAAGTTATGCTCCTGCATAACAATAAATTTACCCTAATTCAATATTTACTTCGCCTAATTGAAGGAAGTTCTTTAGTCAATAATAATCTTCAATGATCTATAGAGTCATGTTATGGATACGAGGAAGCTATGTGCCACACCCACTTGGCAGACGTTTTTTTGCTGAGCAGGCGTTCTCTACTCAAAAACGTCGTCTGCCAATTTATTTCGAAACCACAATTCATTAGTTCATCCCCGATTCTGTCTCGTTCTTGCCACAACTGATTGAGTGCCGTGTACTACGTCAAATGAAATTATTCCATTAATCTACGTAGGTTCTATGTATAATTTTGAATTATTAACCTCTGTGTAATATTTTGCGGCGCTTTTTGGCCACAACCGCCCAAAGACCCCCGAAGGAAAGGGCCAATATTCTGATTCCATTAACCCCTCAGCGAGACGGTACCGGACAGTTGCTATCAAATGAGTTCAGTTGTTTTCGTTTTTTTCTCCTTTTTTTTAAAGCAATTTCATCACCTGGGCGTCCAGCGGTCATGTGACGTACAGAGGGGGCGCCTCGCGTGGCAGATGCTCGCATCGCGTGTTCAGCTCTAGTTAAATATTCATTAACTTCACCATATGATTCACAACATTACGATCCAATCCGGAGCTCCTCCCGCCTGTCGTCCAATTAACCTTCTGCATATCTGTTGAGTTATCACGTCCAATCATTACTGAAGCTTATTGGTTATCAGTTGAAAGGAAGATGAACTTGGCCAGGAACTACTATTTGTTATTTTATTTGAAAAGTTCCCACAAAATATGAGTTTGTTGTACAACACTGTCTCAGTTTAGTACACTAATGAGATTCTAAAAAATGAGCGAAAAACGCTGAAACGTATTACAATGATGATTATCATTACTGTTTTGGAAAACCAATACGCCACCGATCACCAGATTAGCAGAACTGGACTGTACAACCAGAAACAATGCACTCCGTAACACTAGTATAAATCCAACAGAAATTTAGGAGATTAAATTTTTAAAACGTTGCAAATTATTACATAGAAGTTATTTTTTTATATATTAGATAACCCCTAGGTAAATCACTCATCAGGTATATTGGATGCAGTCTGTGATTCATATCTAAACTCAACACCTCGCCTACATACCTTGTAATTGCATTCAAGATCAAAATACTTGAGCTGCCTCCAGCCTTGTGGTCTAGATCAGACCTCCAATTGAACCTGCTTTCCAGCACGACCGCCTGCCTCACCGCAGACGACCGTTTTCCAATCCAAATTCCGTACGGGACGTGCAAGTAATATCAGCATCTTGATCAATCAGCTCTAAGGGGTTATAATTAAGGGTTGAACTATCAAAAAATCAAAATCCAAAACTTTCGATGTGAAGAGGATTTTTTTTGTTGGATTATAATACAAATGGGTGTGATTTAATAGTACGCCAGAATAAGGCGACGACACGACAAGCGATTGCGCTTTCGCGACTCTAAAATAACTCCCAAACAAGCCATTCCCGACACAAGAATTTAGTGAAAGGATACGAACAACTCTAAAAAAATCTTGTTTAATCAATAACCGACCGTACAATAAATTGTACGCCAGAAAAAAAATCACATCGTCAACACAACGACAAGTTATGTTTGCAGAACAACAAAATCGACTTCTTCACTCGTTTCTGGCCCATATTGACGATTTGGATTCCGGCAGTGAATTTGTTCACGTATCGAAGAAGAATTGGTGAAGACCGTGATGCAGTCGAAATTCTCTTCATTGGTGTTCAGCACTTTTCCATTTTTCACCTCCCATTGGTAAGCTTTCGTCCACTCATTCAAAGAAACAGTTCGCACGTTTACCGAAATGAATCCAATTCAGAGATGAAGGATTTCGAGATCTCGACCATTTCGGGAGCAATTCTTGTACGTTGTTCTGAAATTGGCCGTGACACGTTCTCTAACCGTGTGCTCCAGTTTCATTAATGCATTTGTCGCTTACTGACCATTATTTGTAGAAGTGGTGCTGCGCCTCGTGCTGCGGATTCGGACCAGCCTGCACGTATTGATATCCATTGGTCTCGGAAATACTGAAGGAATTCGTTCATTCTTGTGCCATTTTTACCTTCCCATTTTGAAAAAAAGCTCAATCACCTTCGAAAAAGAAACTTCTTCGTAACAAGTTTGGAGTGCGCTGATATCGGATTTTAACTGAACTCTCTCCTCTCGTTTGAATCCTTCCATATTTTCTTTCTAAAATTTTTAATACATGGAAGTACCACATAATTCCCACAGCAGGCTCAGCGGTCGGATAATACTGAATGACGGCCTTCGTGCACTGATTATTCTGACTGGAATCGGCTAATCTGTGTTTACTGCAGTTAGTAAACATTTTCTCGTCGTGCTTTTTGGAACGTGCACTTCGGATTGTTTCTTCGAGCCGAATCAGAGTTAAAAAGTACCTGTCGTGCTCCTGCCCTATTTCGGCGAGCGAAATATTATTATTTGATAAGAAATTGGTTCTCTGAATCGAATGAAACCACTCAGGTTGCTGTACGAACATCCGATAGTTCACCATGTGAAAAATCTCACCTTCAGGTGATGAACGGTCAAGTAGGCGGTCGAGCTGGAGTGTGGCGGTGCAGAGCCTGTTCAATGGGCGATCTTAGCTGGACCACGAGACTGGCGGTCGCTCACGTATTTTCATCTTGAATACAATTACAAGTTAAGGACACGAGAGGTGTCAAGTTTGGATAATATACTGCAGACAACGAATAATATGCATAGGTGGATAGTTATGTTGAAGAACAAAACAACAGAAATAATAAACCTCTTTGTGATGATTTGCACCTTTTTTTCTCTCTCTGATATTTCAAGTATAGAACATACAAAAGTTGAACTTGAATGAGTTCATCCTTTTCATTCTTCTTCTTTCATTCTTTGAATGTTTCATATTTCAAATAATGTTGTACCTATTTGATTGGAAAAACGTTGAACTGGATCGATGGAGTTTTGAACACGGAACAGCAAGGTAATGCTATACCGATTTCGGCTCTTTGAATGACCTCGATAACCCACGAATTCCCTAAACGGTCGTTTTGTCGCGGTTTCGTTTGGAGAGTTGCTTTCCGAGTCGTTGAGACCGAGAATCCCACCATCAACGATACAAGAGTAACACAATATTGCACTAAAAATGTTGAGAGGTGATTTATTGAAGGAGATAGGTGACGCGGAGGGTAAGTGGATTGTTGTGGTTGGAGGTAGAAAGGACCTGCTTCAGTCTTAATGTTAATTGAATTGGAGTGAGGACTCGGGACCACAATTAGATCTGCCTCCTGCCCTCCAAGATTCAATCACCTTCCCCTTTCTCTTTGATTCTGGATCAACTCTGACCGCCCCAATCTTCCAGGTTTCTTCTCCCGTTTGATGGAACCCCAATGCAACTTTTCTCTTCCCCTTTTCGGGCCGGTGAAAATCCGCGCGCTGATACCTCATACTTGTCTTGTAGACACATCAAAAGAAGCAACCGTGCACCGAATTTTTATTTCGCTTTGAGTATTTGGTAGTTTTCTCTTCTTACCAACGTTTTAGCGAATTTACTTGGATTATAACATTTATCTTTGTAGACCCCAAAAGTTTTTAAATAAAATTTAAAGATGCTTCAAATTATTTTGCAAAAATTCATTATTTTCGATCACCGCCTTCATCAACACCTCATCACAACTTCTCTTTACTGCCAAGTCGTCAAAACAAAAAAATGAAAAAAAAAACTGGGATTTAAAAAATTTAAATTTACACCCGTTTTCAGCATTTTTACTCTTGGAAATGAGATTTTCCTGGTCAGATGAGCTTGAACTGATCAGAGACCCATCTCAATCGATTCGGCTCCCAATAGTGCTTGGAAATGACATCAAACATCCTTAATGCCAGTAAAACACAGAAACAGTCAACTATGAGCATGTCAAGTCAACTAGGAGTGGAGCATACTTGGATGTGTATTCCCCCGAAGTTTAGAGACATATATTGCTTCCGAGTCTGCGAAGCAGCGAAAGCCTTGTGTTCACTTTCGGGAGCCAAAAAAATGTTGTCCGAATTCAAAATTTCCACTTGCATTTTGCGTTTCATAGCCTGCTGAACAAATTTGGTTCCATGTCTGTCGGTGTGTCTATCCCCATTTCCTTGTTACAGCCATAACTTCCGCAATTTTGAATGAATTTATCTCATATTTTGAGGTACTATGCGGATAAGGTCTCTTGAGGTATAACAGGAATTGCATCTCAATATAATCAGTGGTACTCTCTGCGCATGCGCTAACGTGAAATTCTTGAAACAGGTATAATTTTTACAATTTTGATTCAATTTAGCTCATTTGATAAAGGATGTAACGAGGAGCTGCTGTGCCATTTCCTTGGCAGTGTATTTTTTTTCTGGATATTATGAGAGTTTGCCAAACCCTGCAGTTTGCACTGATGGAGAAGTTATCACAAAGTGGATAAATGATTCGATGAAAATTGATTTATCGCGAAAACTATACAGGGTGTAATAATTTGAGGTTTGAGGGTCACCCTGTTCAATGGGTTCAAATCTTATAAAGCCGCTCCACCTAACGCAATAATCCCAAAATTAATTATGGTTTGTATAAGTAATAAACGGGTGAATGTCCGTGTGAATAAGCGAAGAAATATGACATTCTCATGTCAGGTGTTCATAATTTGTTGTTTTAATATGACATAGTGAGCACGTTCTAATTCAGGACATGTACACCCACAAGAATCGTACATTCGATTGGTACCACATATGCAGCTCTATTGATTAGATTAGATTAGAAGATTAATTTATTGACAGAGAAAATAAAATTGCAAAATGGTACACAGCTGGATGAATAAATAAATTAAAATTTTCTTCTGTCCACCAACCAAATAAATAGAAATCATCCACGTAAATTATAACATAATACTTATCTAGTAAATTATAACATTTTTAACAAAAAAAAAAATAAAGGTAAATCTCCTTTATCCTGTTCAAAATAAAACACTTGAACTCATTATAACTATTGAACATGTCCATGCGGAATCTATTCTCATAAAAGAACCGTAAAACATGATAATATGCATTCTTTTTTATGCGTTCATTCCGGACTTTGGGTAAATTAATATTTGATGTTAATGCAGTGCGAGTATGCGAAACAGTACTTCTATGTTCAGGCTGAATACCATTTTTGAAGACAAACAAGCACGATTGAAATAAAAACAATTGTCTTATATTAAGCACATCAAATTCACGATGCAGGAGGTTGTGATGGATTTGTTTGTAGAAGATTTAGAAAAAAAACTTGCTGTTCTTCGCATTCAAGCGTAGGGCGTTGATCCTCATTCAATCGGATGTACGATTCTTGTCACTATTTGAGATTTTAACAGCCTTATCCCGAGTATCATCTAGATACGCTTAAAGGCTAGAAAAGATTTTGAAAAGCGCGTGTTTACAACGTAATCCTCCCATACCGCCCCGTTCTGCGGTCGTATTCCATCGTATGCACCAAGTAACTGCCGATTTATTTAGAACGATTGTAAATTGTATGTCGAGTAGCTTTTGAATAGTCTTGAAAAAAAAAACGGGGACGCTGAAAGGTTGGGGAGTGGTGTAGCCCGCCGAGAGCCCTCCAACAACAATTATATCCCTTTTCACTTCAACGGCCTTTTATTCGAGTATTGCTACAATTGCAAGTGCAAAATCGCTGCGGCCCCTCTCGTCCGTTCTTTAAAAACATCTCAAGTATAAAATTATTCCCCGAGTTTCGATTTGTCACAATGGGCCCATAACGATTATGTGCTCCGAGAAATAAGTTTAGTGCTTTCCGTGAAGAGGGTGTATGGCGCGGGAGATGTCGAATGGAAGAGAAGATTGCGGAGATGTCATGAATAGAAATCGTGAAACACTTTTTACAAAACTTCAAAAAGTCTATTGTTATTAAAAAAAAAAAAAAAAAAAAAAAAAAAAATCTCAAGAATATGAAACTTTGACTAAGAGAGCGATAATATGCTCACAGGTTGTAAAGGAAACAAATTGTAAAAAATCCAGGAATTTATTTATACGCTACATTTCCAAAGAAAATTCGTAGTAGCCCTCTTTGTTCAGAGAATCCATTTTCATGTTATTTAATTTTTAAGATATTTTTCGTGTTTCCGATAGTAAGTTACTATAATGGCCATAACTCCCTTTAAATACTCTTTTCGTTTCGTTTATTGGGCAAAATTCAAAAATAAACAAAGAAAATAATGTATATACAATTTCTTATAAACAAATAAACGAATATATAGGAAAACAAATAAATAAAACTTTGCCCATTAGAAGAATAAGTTCAATAGGATTTGTACTCTTCCAGTAGAGTTGCTGCTACTGAAATGTCAAATAAAAAATGTCAACTGTGAGGTTTTTTTTTTAAATTTATTTCTAATTAAAATCAAGTCAGTTACTGTGAAGTTGAAAATGAAGAAGTGAAAGCAAAAAACGAATTAAAAAAATCGGAAAAAGTAGTTAAAACTATAACGCAGATGTTTAGATCTTAAGAAAGTACCAAATTAAGATGAAAGTAAAAACGAAATTTCTAATTTACTTCAAATTAATGCGTTACTTCAGAGTTTTTTTTGAAAGAAGGAAAGTGCTGATTAAAACTAAATTCTTTTATAGAATGAACAATACAACATCTTAAAGCCGATACAAAACAGTTTCTTCAATAAAATTCTATGCGAGTTTTAGGTGATAAAATACCACTTGTCTCAAAATGCCCCGAAGTCGTTAGAAGAGAGGTGTGTTCCGGTTTAATGCCTTTCTTAAAAACATGAATGCATGATTGAAAAATAAATAATTGTTGTACTGTTTGAATATTCATTAACCTGTGAAGTCGCAATGAGGGGAAACCTAATATTTTTATTTAAAATAATTTTAAGCAAGGAATTTTGAACAATTTGAACATTTTTAATATAACTTTTAAATCAATTTTGAGGACACCGTTAGAAAGAGCGGAAAATGTCAACTAGAAATTCAACATTACCTGGAAAGTGACGAATTAGTGTGAAGATTGAAATTTAAGAATTTATGAAAAAACGATTTTTTTTTCATGTTTTTCTTCGCTCACAACAAACAACTTTTCTAAATTTCACCCATTTCCCAGAAAAAACTTCTCCAGAATCTCAGCTTTCCAACAGTGAATAAATTTTTCACGAAGAATTTTTTGAAGAAAATAACGTTTGAATGGGGTAGAAATTGGGTTTATCTAGATCGACGTTTTCCACCCGAAATCGACTTGCGGCAAAAAAAGTGGGATTTGCATCAGATTTTATCTATGGCATTTTTCAGTTGAATGAAACTTTTTTCCGTAAAGAATGAAACCTTTTACCAAAACTATTACACTTTTATCCAAAATAATTGAATCCTTTTCTGAAAAACTAGAATTAAACTTCTCAATAGAATATGGAATTGAGAATAAATAAACGACGTAACTACCAGTGAAATGTCAGTGAACATGATGTCCCAAGGGACGAAAAAGATCTCTTATTGCAGCGTTGAACAATTAAGCTATCGTTCACTCAAGCATTTTGACTTCTGGGTCTACATCTGTCCAAATTTTCGTTAAAAAAGGTTCTATTCTTTCGGAAAAAAGGTTTAATTCAACCGGAAAATGCTATATCTCTTCTGCTGCATCGAACGATGACCCCTCGAGCCACCTCGCACAACAAATAAGGGATTTTCATGTGTGCCATCGGTCAGAAAGTTAGAATCAATAAAAAGTGAATAATGTTTTGTTGATTTAAGTGTTCGTCTTAGAATTTTCTGTCAGAAAATGCCTTCATTTGTTGAGAGAGGAGGCACGAGAGAGTCAGCATCCATTGAAAAATAATACATAAAACTCACTGCCACACTAATTTTTTGTAGCAATTTCATTTTGGGGTCAAAAAAGCCTATTTTGCGTTAAAAGTACCTTTTCAAAATTTAAACGTGATTTCTTAAAAAAGTATTAAATGAAAAAATGTTTTGGGTTTTATCGTTGGAAATTCTGAAATTTCCAAGAAATTTCTGGGGAACTTTTTCATGGAAAGTAGGAGTAACAAGAGTAGTTTTTCCATAAATTCTCAAAATTTGACTTTCGGACTCATGTGTCACCGTCTATGTTATGTTGACATTTTCTTATTTTGGCTCTATAAAATAGGAAATCGAAACGCTCTTTCCTACATTGTCCTCAAAGTTGATTTTAGGAAACAGTTCAGTAATTTAGGGGAGAGCGGGGCTAGTTGGGATGGATTTTTGTTTTCAATTATTTATATTTGCTGGGGGTTAAATTTGTTTAAATTGGACAAATTAATTTTGTAAGTAGACATCGTAGAGAGAAGATGGCGGGAACCCTTATCAGTACAGCCTACCCAATAATTTAATAAATAGTTTTCTACAGTGTTCTTTTAGCCACCTGTTTGACCGCCAGAGGCGCTAATGTAGTATAATATACGGGATGTGTCACACTCGACATGCCAAACTTCAGTGATCGATTATACGACTAATTTGCAACTAACAGTGAACAATAGATTTCATTTTCCGTGTTATTACACTGTCTAGATACGATCATGTTTTTGAGTTTATTTTCACACAATTTCATGCAAAACAAGTTTTTCGTTATGCTGTTGCATAGCTGAGAAAAACTCTTGAAAGTGACTATGGTGCGGAGTCTCTAAATTAAAATGCCCATGAGACATTTTTTGGCGGAAATGAGTTCTAAAATCGTATCACCATGTTTGATGAATTCTTCGACACCCTGCACATCTGATCGTCCACTTTTAAAAAATCTATACTTGTTCAAAAATGCTGATTTTTGTTATATTGTACCCATTGGTAATACAAGCTCGGAGCCAAATTTTCAAACCCATCCTCCGCCCTGCTGCCACTCTGCAACTGTCCAAGTTTTGTGGGTTTCCACCAAGCTCGTGAGTTTTGATTCAGTGGTTCCCCCCGTTTCAGTATGAATGATCAGAAATTAATTCATAGTTAATCCTGTTCTTTCTGAGTAATAACTCCTGACTCTGGGTTAGCTCCCTTTTAGTCCAGTGTTTGCGAAGGTTGTTGGAATCATAATACATATGGATCACAAACAGCTGAAACATTCTGTCGTAAGATAGGTAGTCAGCAATGAGCCTCGGCTTTGGCAGCGGTCCGTGGGCTGTCCCAAAAGAACGTAAGAAAAATCCCCCTTATGAACACAACAGAAGCGAAATCATACATGAAATAATGATCAGCACTTATTATTCATTAATTTTGAAGATAATCCGTGAAAGGGGGGTGTTCAGTGCTCATGTTGTGGAAATGGTGCGACTCGAGAGGGGGATATTGAAAAGTGAGACCATAAGGTGGAGCGAGGGGAGGAGGACGCACGTCTGGTTCTAGTGGCGGCTATTGTGAATCAGTCTACCGTGCTCATCCAGATCTGCTCTACTTAAAATCCTGGGGAGGGCGAGCCAGCGTGAAGCTCCGCGCTGCCGCCGCCAATCGCTCCGTATGCTCCGATTCGGCCTAATCTTTTTGAATCGCTACTGAAGTCAAAATCGAAGAGACATCCATTGCGGGCTAAGTGATCCAAGTGACTTGGATTCAACAAGATTCTTCCAAGCTGGGCGCACAGGACGTTCTTTCATCTGCAAAATTACGACTTCTCAGGAATCATTTCCAATAACATGTGTGTCAATGGGCTTCATGGCAGGACATGATAATGGGGAAGATCCGCGGGGGATCGTTCTGAGAAATCATTGACTTCTGTGATGGGGCACATCTCCCGGCTCCACTTTGTCGCACCACGCTTCTCGAGCACTTTTTGCTTTTCGTTTTCCGAAGAACGGACGAATCTCCTCTTGGTGTGGGTTGAATCCTTCCCTACTTTCCACTCGAAAAGCTTCGACCACTAGCGGAGGTGATTTTTCAGAAGGATCGCTGTACGAATGCCTCCTTGTTTCTTCACCAGATTTCCATGGTGGGTCTAAAGCTCACTGACACACACGGTTTTCAATATAAGTTTCGAAAAGCCACAATTTTCAAGTTGAATGAACGCGTGTGGATGACAAACTGGTACCTGCAATATATTTTAAAAAATACTTGTTTCACTGCCACTAACCACTCATATTTGAGATTTTCAATTAGGCGAGGGCTGAGCTTTATTAATCCCAAAAGATATTAAAATCCATTGCAAGCTGAATAATATCACTGAACGTCTTGGTGAATCAATCCAATGGTCGTTCGCAATTATCATTCTCCACTGAATAAATATAAGATATTTTAATACAATCATAGAGTAGCACAGCAATCAACCAATCCAATTGGGCTTTTTGATCACGCTGCAACTTGTAGTTGGTGAGAAAACCAATCGCGACTGACGCTTGGGGATTCGGAAAACATGTAATCAAGTGATCCAAACAGTTTACACCTTATTGATTGCTTCAGCCGCAAGTAATTTTCAATACAAAATGAGTATCTCCATCCTTTTTGAAGTCGGTAATCAAGTAGTTACTTTACTGCTTTCCAATTTTTCTTGAAAAGTGAAAAATGCTTTTAATAATTTTACTAATCCCTAATAATTTTACTGATGCCTGAGACGAAAAAAAAAAAAAAAAAAAAATTGTGATTTTCCAGCAGAGATGTGCAAATACTTATACAATTACATTTGAGATTATTAAAGTAATCCAGTAACGAGTGTAATCAATTGATTTTCTATTCGCGCGACGCAATTACTCATTCGAATACTTTTTTAATTATTCAGGCAAAAGTATTCGAATACAAAAGTAATTGTGAACGATTACAATTATATTTGATTACTTTTTTATTCGAATACATTTGCCGATTACAATGGTCCATGCCGTTGATATTTATTTTTGATGTTCATCGCAGACGGTCTTCTGCCTGAATTTAATTAATAAAAATTGACTTTTATAATAAACCCTGAAATAAATCTGCATATTACATAAAGTCAGAAGCACGCATAGCTCATAAATGAACGATAAAATAGACAATAATTTTATGAAATATTAAATTTTTAGATTAGTACAAATTGAGATTTGAAATCAAACGATGTTTCCATATTTTATCTTCTTGCTATTAAACATATTTGGTGTTACCCGCAAAAGGTAGGATGTTGAAGAGTTAAAAGAAATGTTATATTTTTAAACAAATTAAAGAAAGAAAATAAGAAAAAATTTAAGAAAAGAAAAGTATCGGATGAATCAGAAGAACTGAAACTCTTTTTCGATAGTCGTGTGGGCATACCTAGTAGTTTTTCTTTGCGAAATCGACCCAAATGGCAACATGTGAAGTTTGACCATTCTAGACTGATGGAAAAGTGTGGTGCCATAAGGTTACGATTTTGAAGAATTTGGTAGGTAGGTATTTCTGCATTTTCCAAATTTTTGGTAAATTGAAAAAACTTTAGGCTCATAAAATTGTTTGTGATGCAAGTGGGGGTAATTGAAACGAATAGCAGTTACAGTTATACATAAAATTATGAATAATGATTACGAAAACTGAACAGTTTTGTCGAAGTTTCGAAGTGAAAAATTGGGATTTTGAGAACAAAGTTGTGTGGGGTATCGTTTTCGATGTATGTTGTAAATTTGGACGCTGGATTGATTGGAATGTGTTTCAATATTCCAATTTCAAGAGCTAAGTATGGTTAAACTGTCAAATTTAATTTCCTCAGCCCGGCGTCATTCCTACGGCAGGTCGGTTATGACAACAAAAACTTAACTTTCCTCTTAATTTTCCCTTCACTCAACAACGAAGATTTTTGGATTCTTCGAAGATTCTCACTTCTGAGACTTCAAAAAACAAACTAATCATTATTCGTTATTCGTATCTGTAATCGCAAAAAAGTATTCGTTAATCACAATTACTTTAAAGTATTCGCGTTAATCAAGAATCCTTTTGTAATCGTTAATTGTTTCGCCAACGAATAACGATTGCTTCAAAAGTAATCGTTATTAACGCCCATCTCTGGTAGACACTACAATTGATTTCGCTGAGATTCAACTCCTCAGCTGATTTTTGTTTGACTTGTTAATTCTTTCTGTTGTGATGGAAGAATAGTTTCTATTGTTCTAAAAATTTAAAAATATGCATGCCTGTTCTTTTTCTCATAAAATACACTTCGCCATTTTTCACCTTTTGCTCATAATCGTTCCAATCTACTTAGGTACGTTCATAGGCATACCGGGAAGGTAAATTCATGTTTGAACGAGTTCCGAGCGAGTATATCCAACCTTTCTGTTTTTTTTCGAACCATTTCTACATTTCGACCTGCATCATTCTTAAATTCGCACTTCTAATTTATTCCATCTTGAGATTTGAGATCTGGTCCACTGTGCTCCCGTTGTTTATTGAACAAAGGGGTCTCCCGCTAGTAATTACATAGTTAACAAAATGTGAACATCAATTAGTATCATGCTGCACTTTTCATCATGCTGGTTACTTCATTAACCCACCTCAAAAAGATCTCCACGTCCCGATTTCCAGCGTTTACTTTGTTGTTTTGATTCGGTTTACCAAAATGGATTAAAGCTGAGGGCTTTGCATCAAAGTGTGCCTTTCGGCAGACTCCCTACCCTGTAATTCATCAAATTCATCGCCGCTCGGAAGGGGGAGCGCTCGCCGAGGAATGAATCAATTTCCAAGTCAAGGCCAATAAATCCGCCGGAGGGCCGTTTCAATTTATTCATTACAAGTAATAATGGGAGTAGGTGTGCTTGGGATGGGTGACGCAGAAAAGAGAGGAGAAGAGGGTCGTCATATGGGCGGGCTAATAGTATTAGGCTATTGCCCGAAAGACTCGACAAAGGGGCCCGCTAAAGTGAAAACCCCTCCTGCCTCTTTGAAGGGAGATCACCCTTCTCTATCTTAGCTACATTCGCAAAGCAAATGATCCGTGCGCTGTCGCGTACCTGATTTTTGCTCCCTCGAACCCACACCAAAGACGTGAGGGAAAGTTATGAAATCAACCTGAAAGTTTGGCCACCGAATCAACCCAAGTTAGCGGAAGGATGGTGATCACTTGTGGGGGAACAATAAAACAGGAGTACTCCTGTTTTACTTAAATTTCCCAATCTATCGCGCTCTTTTTGTGACATTGTCCGTCAAAACCGGGAGAGTGCGTCTACCTTGCAAACGCTCTTAGAATCGAATGTTCCAACGCGTTGATTCGAAGCAGTCGCATGCAGGAGAGGATTCACTGATGGCTGCATAAGAAGTACTATTAACACATTGACTGCCAGTGTTACACTGGCAGTGTATACCAAAATCCTGACGTCATCGACTCTTGACAGTCTATGAAGTGTTTTCAGAACTAGCACGCTGTGTACATCATCTAAGAGGTGCGTTGGCATCGATGTACATCGCTTAGCATCGTCCTTTTCCATCTGGCATTTCATTTCCGTAAATATCCTACTTTGAAGTGGGATTTGATTTTGCTATACTTACACATCGATCCATGTGAGTTTTTGGACGGATCCTTCTCATCCCTTTAGTAATTTTCAGAATTTTTTGTTTGTACGTTTTTCTCTTTTGTAATTATGTTAATTCAAATTTACTTCTAGGAAGATTTTCCATTTTCGTTTTGAAAACCCGATGATTTAGGTACCTACCTTCCTCCCTATTTGAGACATGGTTCGGACATTTTTTTTTTTAATAAATAGTTTTGTGCAAGATGCTAGTGTTGACTGTTAATCATAACAACGTAATTTTACCTTTTTCATGAGAAAATTAGGGGTGAGTACCAAATTGGTTCTCAGCAAAAGGTTCACTCCAGGGCCAGTGAGTACCAAAGTGGTACTCAGGGTTTTTGGGTCCCTGAACATGATTTCGTCAAAAGGTCGTCCGGCCCATCAAAATATCTTTTTTTATTTTGTCCAATATCACTCCAAGATATTTGTGGAATTTGTTGATTGGGATTAACTGCCCCAGATAGTCAAGTTCGAGATCTTCATGGTTTCTTTTGTAAGTATAATGACACTGTTCTGAAAATAAAAGAGCTGGTCGAAAAGCGCTGTCTAGCACAACGAATTGGTCGAATTTTGAAAACTCTTGATTGTATTTTAGCTGTTTTAATTTTTGATGAAAAACGTACGACTTACGTGAACGATCAGAATGTACATTTTAGTCCAACTTTACAAAAAAAAAAACAACGTCTCACATTAAAACGGGCAGAAAAGGACTTTTCCCGTGTGTTTCGGACCTTTACTGAGAGTATATCTCCATATTTTCAACCCTCAGGAAGGCAAGCGCAACTTTTGGCGGACTTTTTTCGGGTTTTTGGCAATAACTCATGAAAATAAGTGGTTTTCAAAAAATATTATAACCACCTTTTTTAAAGTAGATTAATTTTTCAACAAAATGAGACCCAATTAAAAGTTTGTAGATTTAACCGTAAATGAGATACAGATCGCTAGAGATGACTAGTATTTTCCAAGAAGTGTGAATTTCAACTTTTATTCAAATTTTGGACGAAATACGACGGGTTCTACGTTAAAACCTATCGAATAACGGTTGTGTGGAAATGAATCAACTTTTGTTTCAGCTCAGGTAGGTTTCTGTAACGATACAAATCTTGACAGAAATGCTGAAAAAAAGAGAGAACCCGTTTTTGACCATATCTTGAACATTGTTGTTCCATTAGGTTCCTACTTCTAAGCGTAGCTTATAGTTGAATAGCTAACTTCATTTCATTATATAATGATGTCAAGGTTGAATGTCTAAATCTAAATGACTGAAAATGGTGGTGATAATTCCAAATGATTGAAAATGGTGCAAAGTGGAAGTGGTGCAGTGGAGTTGTAAGGGATGTTGGTGCACGTTTACTAACCAGATTATTAATTAAGTTTCCTAATTTATTGTTGTATTAAAAAGGACTTTAACTTCAAGATTTCAACGTAGGATCTGTCGTCCAGCCGGTATTTCGTCGAAAATATGGAAAAAAGTTAAAATTCACTCATTTTGGAAAATATTAGTCAGTTATGGAGATCTGTGTCTCAATTACGGTTTGATTTTAAAACTTGAATCTGGTCTCATTTTATTGAAGATGTAATCTACTTTAGAAAAGTTAGGTATAATACTTTTCGAAAACCGTTTATTTTCTTGAAATATTGCAAAAAAAAAACGAAAACAGTGAAAAATCGACGTTTTTCGGCCGCCATAAGTTGCGCTCGCTTTCGTTAGGTTTGTAGTATGGTCCAAAACACACGAGCGAATGTCCGGTAATGCGCGTTTTTGAGTGAGTTCTGTGTAAAGTTCGACTGGGCTATATTACTGTGCGGACAGATTGTTCTGGACTAATCTAAGTAAGCCTTGCTCATGTTTGGTCAATCGGACATTCTCAGAACGCATTCTGGATGGAGGGTTCTCTGAATGTACAGACCAATCTGACCACTTCAGAACGAGTTCCACAAGTTTTGAAATTCTGTGATAACATTTGAACGTTTTCAGCGTGAGCTCCGTCTTATTAATCAGAGCATTTTAAAATCCATTCATATTCAACCTCTTATTTGCTGTAAAATTAATGATTAGATTAATGAGGTATTATCTCACTCTGTATTGTCTCAGAGGGGTTGGCAGAGCTTAGTTCTCCCCTACTCAACTGTGCACAAGTGATGGCCTGTCAAGTGTACCTTACTCAATGATCACCATTTCCCCCCAACGCAAGAGGAGGTGGGTTTTCTGACAGGCTAGTTATTCCTTTGCTCCCCGGCCAATTTGTACCCTTTGGAACCCACAAAGTTATACTTATATAAGGTAGATAGGCACGTCATATCTATACCTACATTGTAAACTGGTTGTAATATGAAATTTTAAAAAAATTGACAGTAGTTAACACGACACTTCGTTGGTTTTGGATGGTTGAAAAAAGTATCAACAGGAAAATCGATTTTTAGCCAATTTATCGATAAATATCCTTGTTTATGGATCGATATTGGTATCGATGCCATAATCGGTATTTGGGTATCAGTATCCCATCCCTACCCTATAGCACGAAATAGAAGTTAGTCAGTTCTCAACCTTTGGTCTACTGCAGAATAAATCGATGTTAGAGGCTAACAACTGCTCAAAAACGAGATTTTTCGAGGGGTTTATTGCCACAGGTAAGTGGGGTGACATTTCCAAGTACTTTTCGAAGCCGGATCGATTGAAATGGGTCCCTGATCAGCCCGAACTCACCTCACTTGGAAAATCGCGATTTAAAAAAGTAAAAAATGTTCAAGACGGATGTAAATTCAAATTTTTAAATCAAAAATCTTTCCTTTTTCTAGGTTTGACACTTTGACACTGGGTTCTGTGCAGTCAAGAAAAACTGTGGTGTGGGGCTGTCAAAAATAGTGAACCTTTATGAAATAACTTGCAGCGTTTTTGGTTTACTTCTGTATTATCCGTTCTGAATTGTGCATAACAAGTTTGGAGCAACACGGGTTCAGAACGCAGTTTTCATACGACCATGTTGTGTCCGAACAAACAAACCTTCAGTGTACATTCCGCTCCAAATTTCTTCTAAGGTTGCCATTGGCGTGAATTTTACAGAACCTAAGTCCGTCAGAGTTCTCACCTAAAGTAACCTTAGCATAAAACTCAAGGTAATAAGATATATTGATATGTTTCAACGGCTACAAAGTAAGCATGTAGGGAAGGAATAACTTGCCAGCCAGACCACCCGCTCCCCATTGCGTTGGGGGGAAATAGTGATTATTGGGTAAGGTACACTTGACAGGCCAACTTGACTTGTGCATAGCTGAGTGCGGGCGAACAAAGCTCCGCCGCCCCCTCTGAGATAATACAGGGAGACGTTTTGAATGGCAGGACTGCAACTTTCGCCCTAATCGTGGCCATCCGACCGTAAGTAAACATCGCATATGTCCACTCCGGGACCCCTGTATTACCATGTTTTCCCTTTTCTGCTGAACCCATGTGAATTGTAAACGTGATGCGTCGGATCTTTTGATTCTTGCAGCGAAGCCTGTGACTGGCTTAAAATGATTAAACCTCGGTTACCCTTCCAGTCCGAAAGACAGGGTACCAACTATTTAAACCATCAGGTATAAAAATGATACGTTTACAGGGTGTAACGCGAGTCGTGTACGAGGACAAAATGGACCTGTCAGGTCTGTCAGTCTTGGCGTCACGCCCATGAATTTTTACCTCGGGGGAAATTTAACCCGCCAAGTACTATGAGGGCCCCCATGCAAATTTCCAGTCCTTCTTTTTATATGTTGTTACTGAGAGGTAATGAGAAGCATACAAGACGGTAAACCTCGATAAAAATTATTTATTCAAAAGATATGAGGGTGTCACCCCTAGATGACTCTGACCATGAAGAATATTCAGCAGCAGCAACCAGGTGAAAAAATTGTCAATGTACAAATTGTATGGTCAGAGCTCTGTTGGCATCCTTGAATGAGTGGTGAGGACGACTGCAGAACAAGTCCAACTTCATTTTGATGAGGAGGAGGGGCAGCTTTTGTACCTTGGTAAGGTTCAATCGACCCAAGGAACCCATTCTTGGTGGCTATGGACCAGAATTTGTAGCCAAAACGGATTGGCTTCCCCTTTATGTGCTGCTTACTGCCATGCCCACCATGGTAGGTCTGTGACATCTAAAATCCTCCTCCAACGGGGTCAACAGAGAACAGCCAACACCTGGCTGAAGGGATCAGGGACATGGCTGATTTGGTTGAGTATAAGGGGCATCAGTTTGAAAATTTCTGGACAAAATGTTATGTACAAACACATGCTACATCCTAAAAAACAGATTATCACAAAAAAGTCCCAGAATTTTACCTGATCTTCGGCGTTTTCTCAAAACTCTTGACAAGTTGCAGGGAAACACGAAATTCACGAGAAACACATGAAATTAACTTCTTCTATGACTCGTAATAACAAAACAAATGATAGATATTATATCAGTTGATATTATCTGATATCGAAAGATTTAGGTGAATATCGGATTTCGATATTGCATTATTTTGAGTTAGCTATTTTAATAAAAATTCGGGTTTTCAATCGCAAATGGCAATGATATTAGTTTGATTCTATGATTCTGCCCATGTATGCAGTTGTAAGTTTTGCTAAATATTATCTTTGGGTGAAAAGGTTTGTGTTTCAGTTAATTCCAACAGCTTATTATATAAAGTTTTAAAAAATGTACCACAGAATCATATTGCTCAAAATTAATTACTGCAAATTCATGTGAAAGTAACTTATATTAGCTAAACTAAAAAAAAATGTTTTCAACCAAATTTTACAGTAAGGAATGAAAAATTTATATCAATTTACCCAATTTTCTACATTATAATTCATTATAAAATCAGTTTAAGATTGTAGTAATATAATCACGTGAATACAAATAGTTTTGTCATAAAATTGTGAGCAATCATAAAAATTAGTGTCATTCGAAGTAGATATTTTGTTGCGATATTATCGGTGTATCGATGTTGATGGTTAATATCGTTATCGATAGGATATAACTGTAAGTTGTTGTCCACTTAGGACCGCAGGTTAATTTTCAATTAATTATCAAACCAAGTTGTAATGACTTGGTTCAGGTCCATTGAGTTGGAAGCCCACCTGACCCATAAGATTCTCGAGAGTGCAGACGACATTCGAAGAAATCACATTGGTTACATTACATTATTGAACACTACATAAATCGGCTAAAAAGTTCTTTAAAAGCATTTCATCATTTTTTTGTTTGTAAATGTTTAACAAAATGATCATAAATAGTACTTATCTGACCATTACCTACTTGCAGGTACTTATATGATAGAGGATATGGTTCATATATAACCTATATAATCCTAAAGCTAATAAAGCTATTCTTCTATATTCAAATACCCACTCTGTCAAGGCACTCTTTGAACGTGAGGAATTCGTAGTTGAGATACAAATGAAATGGGTTATTTTGAGTCAATATCAGCTAACATTCCCTCAAACCAGTTGGCTCTCCCATCAAATTTAAGAACCGGAGTTATATAGCAAAGGTTCACTCCATGACTCATTTGGAGGTACCAAAAACACCACAGTGGAATGAGTGCAATACACTCTCACAAGAAGATAACTCAAATTCAAAAAATTTGCTACTCGCCAACAATAAATGAATCCGCTACATGGAATACAGTAGTTCTTGAGACGATGATCCGAGCACGAAAAAATCGAATCAGAATACAATCTTAAATTTTATAATTTACTAGTTTAAAGGCCCTGCTACGCAGGTTAAAAAGAAATAGGTGAATAAGACAATGGAGGAGTATAAAAACAATACTCAAAGTCAAAAAATCGTATATTCCAAGTCCTCGGGGAGCACCTCGGTTGCCCTGGGAGATGCTCCGCCTCGCTGGGGCCCTCTCCCCATCACTGGCGGGGTCGGGGGGGTTCTGGGGGGTGAATCCAACCGCCCAGCTTCCAACCACCACCTGGATGAAAAACGGATATACCTACTCTGATACTTTCATCTTTATATATGCGGTTCGAGTAGAGTTGAGTTCCACAAATCTCGAAGTCGTTGGATGCAACTCCGGTTTCCAAATTTGTTGGGATTCAACTGGCTTGGCAAAATGTTGTCTAACCAGTTTCACTCTCAATTTTCAGATGTCTTGGTGGTAATTGTATCTCTGACTTGTGCGGCATGTCCCAATTTTCCCAGTTTTAAACAATAAATCGCGAATGCTGATTTGTCGAAAATCTTGATGCGAGAGACGATTAATTCTCAGCATGATAACTCCTTACGAAAGTGCGTTTTAGCTTCCAAATATTAAAAAACATTCAGAGTTGTGTACAGTGGACTTCCTCCCTCCGGGGGTTAGGTCATTTAGTATGAATAACCATCCATAAAAGAAGGCCTTTGTTTTGAAATAATTTTATCCTGTACAGAGATTGTTTGGATTTCGGGGATATAAGCTTTCCCACCTCGTTCCAAATTCAAATCGAAGTTTGCATCAAGTAAATTGAAAGGTGAATAGCGAGCAGGTGGGTGACAGATGGCGGGAGAGCTTATCTGCTCCCTTGCTCTCTAACACGTTGTATATTAATAAACATTGCTTCACAGATCTTGAATATTTGCTTCCTTATCTTCCCTCATATCAAACCAATCTTTTTTTTTCAACATATCCATCTCTCAATTTAATGAAATTAATCAATCATTATTGGTCTCCGATAACACTGCTGTATACCTCATACATGCACCTACCAGCACTAAGGTAATTCGTCGTTTTTGGGAAGGAGGGTCCAATAAAGGTTCAAGAGCCATAACAAATCACTGGTATTTATGGAAGTTGAACTTGAGTGAACTGTTCACACCGACCTGACAAATTACTCTCGAAATAGATAAACGAGATTTATTGCCGATGGTATTGACATAATGATGCATTCTCACAGCAAGTTTTAGGAATCGTAAACGTTTTTCAGATCAACGACCTTTTTCTGGATAGGAAAGGGAGGGCGAGACGAATTTAGTGCACGTACCGAAATTGGAACAAGTATTTGCTGAGGTTCTTACAACACCGTTCACTCTCCCCACCTAACAACCTGGGCAGGACGCGGTTCCTTTACAGCAGATTCTACTACTTGTGATGGATATGGTGAGTTGGTCCCTTCCCGATTTTAGAATCTGTCGCCTTGGGAGATGAATCGGACGCCTGCAATCGTCTGGGTCATCCACTGAGCGTGGCGGAGCATTAATAATGTATCCGCCTCCTTGAAAGGGGCAACTGTACCATTCTATCACCCTCACATACTCAAATAAAATTTATTCATGAGGACTCGGAAAATGACCTCGTTTTGGTAACTATCATTGTTTTACTCAGAGGTACTCTTGTAAGGAGTACAGTAGACGTCTGTCATCTACCGAACCCTGACTGTACACGAAGATAATAGAGGTCCCATTCATTCACAAAGTGAATTGCAGAGCAAACTGCAGGTCGCATTCATCCACGGATGACCTAGGTGAACTCACGGAGTGAACAATGAACTTTGACTTTGTCTTTGGACTGATTGACCTGCAGGGAGTCTACTCCCTCAGGTGACCTGGGTTTACACACCTCTATATTCCCAAGATATTATATTCCAGCTGGAAATTTGAGGGCCTGTCCTGCGAGCCCTCACAGGTTTACAGTAGGAATGAGACGCTAATAGCATCACCAGTTAAAATAACTAGTTCGCAATGGTTTCATTACTAGTGGAAATTTTAATGCAAAATTTAACCACTTGGGTTTTAGGCTTTATGATTATTGTTACAAATTTCTTAGACCCGTAAGCGAAATTACAGTTTTCCTAGTACGAGCAAATTTGGGGTTTTTCGAAAAAATTTGCTCTTTCGTCTAGACCAATCTGACGTATCCTGTAGAGAGTGAATTTAGGGAAGTTTTGTCTTTTTGTTAACCTCTATGTCGAGACGGATCTGACGTACTGGTTAAAGGGGTGGACATATTTATATCTAGACATATCTAATGTACTCGCTTTCGGTAGTGCCTGAAAACCCTTTCGTCGAGACGGATCTGGCGTAGTAGCTTTTCCCAAACAGAGTGGGTTTTTCTTCCAAACGAATCTGACTTACTTGCCCAAGAGGTAGTTGAAAGTAAAAGAGTTTTTGTACGTGTTTGAGTGAAACCAATTGCCAGGTTACACCAGAAGGCATCGGGAGAACGATTAGCGCCCTTAGCTTAGTGCTCAGGGCTTAAATAGGGCTCCCCCCCTCGTACCCTGTTTGATGGTGAGAGAGAGCGGGCCTTCTCAGTTCAATGAACCTGAGCTGGGGGTTTTCCTGGCTGTAGATTGATTTTATTTTGTGATACGTAACATTATTTAAAATCGAAATCTCAAAAACTGTAGATATAAGAGTCTTTTGATTGATTCAGATGACAATTAGTTCTTTGAGACCACTCAGGTTGATGTACGATCATCCGTTCGCTCGCTATTTCAAAAATCGGTCTGCTAAACGGCCGGCCTGAAGCCTTAAGGTCGATAGGGGGTCTGAGCTGGACCGCCTGGCTGGCGACAGCCCAATCAATCATTTCATCTCGTTAAATTCCAGTTGGATTGTTACTTGTATACTAGTAAGCATTGTCTGTGGTTGTCCAGTCCAGTTGTAGTAGTCCGGTGATCCACTTAGGAGGGCTATCTAAGACAAAAATAATAAAATCTATAATGTGTAATATTGTTTTTGGAATCCAATCTAAAATGAAAGATTGTCGTTTCTCGTCATTTTCATCGAATAAAATATGCATTTTGGCTTTTTTTCTTTTTCTCCGAAAATTGTCTGTTCTGAACCTTAGTGAGTCGGTCGGTCTGTCGGGCGCACGAGTTCTTCGGCGCTGGGGCGTGAAGCTGAACCTATCGACCGCATACTGCGAGCACCCGCCAGTCACCTACCGCTCCACACCCACACTCCCACCGCAGCAAACCTCTTTTTCAACGCTTGTCCTGTCTGTCCGACAACAGTTGCTCTAATTGGCTCATCAGATATGCTGCTCATCCTCCCCGCATTATCCGAATCTTCACGCTCCCAGGTCAGCAAACAGTCTCCGCTCACCCTCGAGCTCTAAAGCTGTTCGGTGAGGCAAGGGCGGCGCGAAGCCCATATTCCAAAAACGCCGATTCAGATATGGGCGCATTAATTATCATGAATATGAATATGAATAAAATCATAATGAGACATTTTGTGGTTATGGTTATGCATACGGTCATGAACATGAAAATGAATGTAATTACAATCATATTCATAAATTGAATATGATTTCTTCGGTACTCACGATTTTTGTTGTGATTGTATCGGTATTCACAATGGTTGATGTAATATTTTTCAAAATTATAAGTTTTCCGCGATTTTTTTAGAAAAATTATAATAGATATATATAGATATATATGATAATTTGTAATAATTATATCCGAACTGTCGGTTAATTAAAAATGTTTCTTGTAATTTTTGAAAAAATGATGATTAGAAAATTAATTTTGTATATTTTTGACTCTAACCTCTTGATGTTGGGGTAGACAAGATACCTTAAGTGATTCTGAGCAGGAAACTTGTTAATTTAGCGTAAAAATCAAATGAAAAAGGTGATTTTTGGCCAAAAAACAGCTTAAAAAACCACCAAAATTTCTCCAGAAAATTGTAATTTTTCCAAAAATCACAAAAAAATTTGTTCAAAAAAATTAATTTTTTGATTTTGAGTGTAAACAGCACAGATGGGGCAGTAAGTTCACAAAAATAAATGAACAAAACGATATTAATAACAATTTTGACTGATAATCACTAAAAAAAACTTATGATTTTTGGAAAATCTCAAGAAAATGGTGAATACCGTTAAAATCATATTCAATTTGTGAATATGAGTGTAATCATAATCATAATCACGGAATTCCACAAAAAAAAAAACGTTTATTTGCGTTTTTTAAAAATTTAGGCGCCTATTTTCAGATTGCTACGGGGATTAATTTTCGACATCTGGATGAAAAATGAAAAAAGGATATTCAAAACTTTTCCAGTGATCAAAGGAAAATCATCTTAATCTGAGAGTCGAAAGTCGGCATAAATGATGATTTTTCACGCAAAATAGACAAATTTCAGTCATTATTCTGCAAAAACTGAATTTAATCAAGAAATGGATATCATCATGCGAATCAGCGTTAAAAAACCAATGAAAATGTGTCACTTTTTTAGAGTTCACCATCGTCCACTATTTGAAGATTTGGAGTTGCGCAACTTTGCGTGCCGCCTGAACCGGTTACGGGCAATCGAAAAAATTGGTTGAGGGGTCAAATTTTCATGAAATCTTGGGTTGAATTGGAATCTGCAATAAAAAAGCACGGTTCTCGTTTAAAATAAGGAAGTTAGTGCGCGTTTTCTGCATTTGCGCGACGCGCAAAAGTGTGATATTCAAATTTCTTACCAAAAAATAGGGGGGGGGGGGGGGGGGGGGTTTACTTCGACAATTTTTTTTATTTCCCCACAACCAACGAAATTGAAAGGGTGGTGCGTTGATTAAGGACCACACTGCATATGAAATGAAAAGCTGGTTCAAAACAGAATTTCATAAGGTAAATTTTCGGAGCCACTTCTTCCCGATTCTTCCCGAAAATTCCCTAAAAACCAGTATTCATTCCTCATTTGACATTCATTAGAACGGTTGAGTTTAAATTTTCGGCTGCAAGAGTGGAGACGAGAGCCGAGGAAATGATTGCCGGGAGGCAGGTTTATTAGGCGGTGTAGGACGGACAAGTGGGTTTGCTTTGGATTTACATTTGATTGGAGAGTGAGCGGCGGCGACAATGGTCGTAATATCCTGTGCACTACGCACACCTACACACGTACGTACACGTCAAGTTCGGCACGTTCACACACGGACGGGCACCTGCGACACCGACGCTACGCTTATGGCAAACACTCAACCTGTTTCAGACGCGTCGGCAATTTCGAGCCGCTCTCGCCTCCTTAAAGGAGTAAATTTGAACTTCGTATTCAATTTTTAGCTTTAGAACGCGCTATAATACCAAACGCTGATGAATTTCCCACGCAATGTGTAGAGACAACCCCAACACGAGAAAAAAAAAAAAAAAAAAAAAAAAAACAAATCCAAACAAGAAAAATGAATGAATGAATAATGATATATATCGGAAAGAATTTTAACTTATAAAAATTTAATTCGTGTCATATCATGGAAACTACGCCACTGATTGATCAGCGATCTGAGCCAAGGGGGAGTGAATTACTTCTTATTCTATACTAAAAATACCAGTGGCGGCTATTGAAATTCCAGGCAGGGACAACCACGAAGGGAACGAAGATCAATATTGTCCAGTTTCTCGGCTCCACATCGTGAATCAAACTGACTTGAGATCCAAAAATACTACTGCTGACTTGAGCTTAGCATCCCTTGAACTATACAGCCTCTGGATGAGACAGAACAAAGCATCGTCAACTCCCCTCGATTCTCTAAATCCAAACTGCGCCCCATTGACGAGGTCGTTTGACTCCAGATACCTGACCATATTCATCTTCACCCATCTCTCCATAATCTTCCCCACCACCCCCAACATTGATATTGGCTGTTAATTACCTGGGTCCTCTTTTGAACCATTCTTATATATAGGCACAAGTTTGGGAACCTTGAATAAGGTGGGGAACTTCCCCTTTGATGGGCAGGTTACATAGGTGCAAAATTGGAATAGCCATATATGATGCAAACGTTTTGACGATTTTCGCTGAAATTACGTCAGCACCCGGAGCCGAATTTCCTTTCAGTTGTGAAACCACCTTACAGAAAGAGTCAATAGTCATCAGAGTGATCGAAAACCTTGACGAAACCGGTATCGAGGATGTGTGAGTACAGGGTACGGGACTTCCAGCTATTTCTGCCACCATACGTACTCCAACTGATGTAAAGTAGTCGTTCAAAATGTTACCAGCTAACTTGTTGGCTAACGAACTGTTCGTGGAACGATTTCCGCTTGACTTTGGGGTTTGTTGCAGTGCTGTCATTACTGGCATTGGGCTCCGTGCATCTCGAATAAACACTTTTTGCTCCACCAACAATTTAGCAAGCTCACGTTTTGTAGCGCTTACTGTATTCGTCGCGTATTTACAGTTAACACACCGCATCGAGCATTTTGTACTTTTGTCCAGCTAGATTTGCGATTCGCACCTCTGTGCGTCTATAGGCAATGATTGAGTGGGCGGAATTTCGAATATTGATAGTTTGAGGCAATGTAAAAGTATCCTATGAGTAAGGATGCTGAGAAAGTGTTCTCGTTTCAATGTTAACCGAGCTCCGGCTGAAAGAGGGAAATGTTGAACAAACATCGTCCAGGGGTCCCATCAAGTAAAGCCAATAAAAACGAAGCTTCTGGACTAGGATTTTCGTTTGTAGCCCTTTTTCATCGCCGCGATGTAAATTTCATACTCCCATAATTAAAATGGAAAACTAAACCAAACACTGAGTAATGGTTTTGATTGCCAAGTTAATTGAAACAAAACACATACGGCCGGGACAGCGGATGAGATTTTTACCAGACTCCCTTCGCGCGCACGTTGGATTACGGGCAGATGGATCGATGCGTCGACAGTAGGGAAACTTTCGGGTGCGTTCATTTCATTACATAATTCATGTGGTCTGCGCATGTAAACATGTGTGGAACACAGCATTAGGACCCTCCACCTCCTCGCTAATATAATAGATCCGATAATCTCTGCTATGAATCACAACATTCTTCAGCTATTGTGGCGTTTTCGCACTTAGGCTGACGGAGGCAGGTGTCGCCTCGATCTGCCAAATTCAGTTATGAGTCATATTTAACGTTAAGTACCTTATTGAAGTTCTTCTTAATTTGTTATTATTGGCTACAGAATTTAACCTATACAGTCGCGTCTATTACGATTTGTGAACAATTAATAAATATGCGCACATACGTAGTCTTAGAAGGAAATGGAGCAGTGCACTAAAAACTTGATTCGATAGTCCAAAATTAATTTCACCTCTACTGCGTTGACTTCAATTATTTCAGTCACAAGTATGAGCTCTAGGTTGAATGGAAAAGGTATGTTCTCCGATTTTCTCAAAAAGAAGCATACGTCGGTCTCTAAACAATAGACAGACCATCATTAGATGCTGTGCATCCTCATCTTCTATGCAAACGTGGCAGCTCCCTGAATCTAAACTCCCAGTACGAAAAAGATAAACTTGATCTTGTCGTGCAATGAACACTTCTGAGTCTCGAAATGATAGTGCAGAAGGTTTTTGGAAGTGGAAATCATGGTTTTGGAAAAAGTTGGGGAAATATCCTTTTATATCTAAAGCCATAGGGTAGTTGGAATGAAAATCACTCCAGCTGTTTATCTGTTCAATCTTCATCCATATGTTCAGACGTGAAGCAGAGAACTCACACACATTTCGACGAGAGAGTGACGTCGGAAATAATAATACGGTGTGGGTTGTAAACAATGGATTCCAAGACGTACTTTACTTCAAAGCCTCTTTGATAGCAAAAGCTTCTGCCAAGTAGATGATTGCTGTATCCCACAGACGATATTCCCTTTTCTCACTCGAATCAGGATAAAAAAAGTGTAGCCACCCCTTGATTGCGAACTGATCCATCGGTATGAATACACTTGGCGATCGGATACTTTCGACAAAGAAGTTCTTTGAGGAAGGCTCTGGCAGTGGTATGGTATGGTTTGGTATGCAGTTTGAGGGTGCGACGATACCACTGTGGGTTCTTCTAGTGCTTCATTAGGTATTTTGAACGTATATGATACATCTGATTTCTAAGTGCACTTTCAACCAGTTAGAGTTATTCCAGATAAGTGGATCAATTGCTGTTGAATTCGTGACCATGTTTGGTGGACCGAGCCATGAGGGTATTGCACTAAAACCCATCTTTCAAAAGAATGGGATAACGCGAATAGATCATGATTTTAATGTGAGTTCACCCTCCATTACAGCCCAACATGAATGCGCTGCTATAAAATTTTGGTTTCCTATTTTCAAAAACGAACATTTATAATAACCATCAGAAATACCTAACGTCTTTCAGCTGATCCAGCCTCTAAATTAAGTAGAAATTTCAAACGACCTCATATTCCAAATTTGCAAACGAATTTACATAACTGAAACGAATAGTAGGCAAAAGTCCCATAAGCTTAAATTGTAACGGAACTCTTGAAATGATAATGGCATAGCAGTAATATCCACCTTAGTTCCGAAGAGATTTCCGTAAAGACCGAGCATAAAAGAGGGGAAGCCTTCTTTTCCTAAAAGGGTTTCGTGAGGTCGTCAACAGTCAATCGGACTATAGCTTCAAAATCGGGTGTTTTTCTAGAGTATAATGTCACTAATGCTCTTTTGGCTAACATATGCCTTCGTAGTATCAAAGGTGGCTCCCCAGCTTCCGCCAGTAATACGTTGAAAGGAATATATGATGAAAAGCCCAACGTCAATCTTAATCCTTTGTATTGAACAAATACGCTTCGTATGGTAGCTCTGTAATACGAGCGCTATTTTTGGATCCGCACCCCGAGATATATTAAGGAATGAACGCATTACGTTTAGATGACATTTATCCTTCTCTTCTTTAATTGTAGTCTTAGAGAACTTTGACAGAGAGCGACAATGACAAATCTGCATATAATAAGAATAAGAAGAAGACTTCTCATATTTCTTATACTTCCGAGTCTACTCGTAGGTATGTTTCTGCTTTCGGGAGATATAAACAAAAAGAAAAAGTTCTCCAACGTTTATTATGTAAAGTGATTTACTGGCTTTCTAATCATTGTTTTCACTTGAAATTTGGAGGGTGGACTTATAAGGTACCCTAGTTTACATGTACTAGCAAACTTTAAATACTCCCAAAAATACCACTTTCGTTTTTTTGGCGACTAAGTTTAAAAAATATTAAAAAGGCAAAAAAATCACTTTGAACGAATATCGTACAAAAAATGTTGAAATAATTATTTCATTAAACAATTCATTTTGTCGTTGAGGGTATGTAAGAACTCATAAACAGAAGGAGTGTTTAATTTTGTTTTCTTGAGATAGCTCTCTGAGGGCGTTGCTTCTTTATTGTTTTTTCTCCCTACTGAAAATCAACCCTTACTGTGAATAAGTTGAGGTCCCTTTTCTCAGATGTTGACTTCTCGTCATTTACCGTTTTTTTTTGCTTCCGAGTCTACTAAAGTAGCGGAAGCATTGTTTTCACTTTCGGAATGTGAAAATTTTTTTGTCTCCAAAATCAAAAATTCCACTCGCATTTTGCGTTTTAGACCTTTCTGAACAATTGGTTCGTGTGTCTGTGTGTCTGTCTGTGTGTCTGTGTGTCTGTCTGTCTGTCAGCAAATCCTTGTTACGGGCAAAAGTACACGAAGTTATAGTCCGATTTTGATGAAATTTTCAGGGATTGTGCGGGTTGGGGTGTAGATGGTCCCCTATGAGTTTCATGACCCCCGGATCAATAGTAGCCTCTGCGCTTGCGCAAACGTGAAATCCTTGTTACGCGCATAACTCCGGGAGTTCTTGACCAATTTCGATGAAGTTTCCAGGGTTTGTTCGGTTTGATGTGTAGATGGTCCCCTATGAGTTTCATGACCCCCGGATCAATAGTAGCCTCTGCGCATGCGCAAACGTGAAATCCTTGTTACGCACATAACTCTGGGAGTTCTTGACCAATTTCGATGAAATTTTCAGGGATTGTTCGGTTTGATGTGTAGATGGTCCCCTATGAGTTTCATGACCCCCGGATCAATAATAGCCTCTGCGCATGCGCAAACGTGAAATCCTTTTTACAAGCATGGCTCCGGGAGTTCTTGACCGATTTTGATGAAATTTTCAGGGATTGTTCGGACTTATCAGGTATATTTTATAGTTTGTTCAATTGTTGAACATGCCTATCTTTATTTTCTCAAGTTATGCTCCTGCATAATAATAAATTTACCCTAATTCAATATTTACTTCGCCTAATTGAACGAAGTTCTTTAGTAAATAATAATTTTCAATGATCTATACAGTCATTTTATGGATACAAAGCTATTTGTTCCAACCCACTTGGCAGACTTTTTCTCTCTCGATAGGATCGAAGTGAAATACTCGACATCCGACTACTTTAGCACGAACATCGATAGTTCTGAATCAATGAATCCTGAATCGATAAAAAGCCCGAAAATCGATTTTTTCGAGTCCCAAATCACTAAAATTGCTTTCCTTAACATTTTAATCAAATAAAGTAAAGCCCCTTTTCCCATAGACGGTCACATATATTATTTAGCATAAAGTTCAATATGGAATACGAAATCCAAGTTGAATGTAAGTTAATTTTTTTAAATTTTATTATAATCTTCATTCCGCATTGGGATAAATGTACAGATACATTTTTGTAAATAATACAACCAAAGAACAGCTGCGAACCCTCCCCTTCGATTTGGACTCGTGCTGGGGAGGGAAGTTGTTGCTGCCGAAGTTTTGCCAGCCTACTTAACTTTTAGAAGAGAATTTATTTCGAGAAAAAGGAATTTATTTTCGTTAACTGAGTTTGTGAAGTTACTGGAGACTGCATGTTCCTCTTCTACGGTTGCCGTGTTCGCTTTTCCGCGAAGAAAATTTTCAATCTTCTCTTGAAGACGCTTGTTGAGTGGTAACACCTCAGCCGTTTTCAGAAGGGAGGCCATTAAACAGCTTGGTTCTTCTACATCAGGGGTCTCCAAACTATTTGCCCCAAGGGCCGTATCATAATGTGAAGGTGGTGGAGCAATAGCCAACAGAGAAGTACCTGAAAATTTTGAAAATTAGACTCTTGAAAATAGTGTTTTTAAGCACTCCTAGATTTGTTTGACAAATTAAAAATTAGGCTTAGTATTAGCCCAAACAATTAGTTTTTCGTGATTGTATTTTTCAAAATTTCAATTGAATTTTCAGAAGTGGAAAATCGTGAAAGTCAGACAATTGAAAACAGGGTTTTTAAACACTTCTAGACGAATTGGGCAAATTCAAAATCAGGCCTAATATAGGAATCAAAAATTGGTTTTTAGTGATTGAATAAAACTTTTTAATTCCATGATTATTAGTTTTCCATCGTTTAATAAGAAATAATGACAATTTCATTTTCAGGAATATAGAAACAAAGCATTTAAGAAATATGTTTTCTATTTATGTATTTAAAATTATTATATTCAAGAAAGTATGTATCTTGGATGTTGAGATCAATTCGAATGAAATACCGCATACTGAAGCAGTTAAATACTTGGGTTTGACACTTGGCTCCAAATTAAACTGGGATAAACACATAGAAAAGAAGAAAGAAGAACTTAAAATCAAGCACAGAAGGATGTATTGGCTAATGGGAAGGAATTCCCATCTCTCTCTTCGCAACAAACTGCTTATATATAAGCAGATCCTTCGCCCTATTTGGACCTATGGGATACAGATCTGGGGATGTGCCAAGAAATCAAATATTGAAAAAATCCAAACCTCTCGGAATAAAATACTGAGAATTATTGTTGGAGCCCATTGGTGCATGCGAAACGATAATATTCATCGAGATTTGACGATGGAGACAGTCTATGAAATTATTTCAAAATACGCAAGGAAGCATGAACATCGCCTCCACAAACACGTGAATCCGGAGATGCTCTACGTTTTGGACAACGAAGGTGAAATCCGACGTCTCAAGCGAAACAAACCGCTGGATTTAGTTGTGCTGCTTGAATAGAAGTGCAATCGAACTCAGTGCTATTTAATCGAGCTATGTAATAAAGGGCTAGATTTTGCTGTTAATCTACCCTATTGGAGTTTACCTATATTGATATGTAAAATTGCTAGATGAAATGTATTTGATTTTTCAGTTGCAATTAATAAATCACGAAAAAAAAAAAAACACGCCTCGAATAATGGACAGTCGGGAGCATGACAAGTTATGTGACCCAGGCCCGGTACACTGTTCCGTTTCAACGAGAAACAATGAACTGAGTCTTGCCTAGATTAGGAAGTCTTTATTAGATTAGGAAATCTCGTGTAACAGCTGGTAAAATGTGGACGATGTTTATGGCCTTATATATCAAAAAACACCTATAAAAATGAGCGCCCATTAAAACTGAATAAATACAAGTAAATCGGTGAGAAAATTTCGCTTCTGGGGGTTTTATCGATTGCGTTTCAATGAGCCGAGCGTGAAATGAAAGCTCAGTTCCCCGGCGAAACAATTAATCAAAAGGACGGGCGGTAATAATGACTTCCCGGCCAGTCCGTATATCTGTAAATCGTCCGTTATCGGAGATGGAAATCGTCGTGGTCAGTGAATGACTCCGTCCGCCCCATGCGACGCTCCCCCGATCAATGTGTCTGCCTTGTGTGAGGGCGATTGTTGCGATGAGCCGATTGCGGAGTCAATGAGAGGGTTCCCACCTGCCGCCCTCATCGGCCGCGTATCGGCGTTGATTGCGCGATCGGAATCTCTTACCGTCGCAGTATGACGACTACAGTTCCAGGTTCTTGTGAATTTAAGGGGACATCAAATTTGCACGGAAGAAAACTTGGTAGTGAGTTGCGAAATTTTGGAACATTTGAATATTTTTTCTTCAAGATCATACATTCATTGAAATAAACACAAAATAGAATGCATTGCGATATACGTCATTAAAAGGATCACAAGTAACATTTACAAAGAAATTATTTAAAAGACAAAAAAAAAAAAAAATACAAAAAATAAAATGAAATTATTTTACTCTTGGCATGACCAACAATGCAACTTATGAATGTTACTCCCCCATTTGAAGAAAACCTTGTGCTTGGGGGAGGAGTCACACATCCACTGTATGGGTAAACTGGGTGAAAAAAAAGGAATAAAAATACAAATTAAACTAGTTCATAATAATTACATGAAGAGTACAGGGGAAGAATGATACATGTCAATAAAACTTGATTCCGAAAAAACCATTATTAATGTTTCAAAACTCTTGGAGACAAGGGTATAATCAAAATTCAAAAGATATAAACTTGTACAAACTTTACAACTTTTCAATAATCAACTGACGTGAAAAAAATGAAATAGTCATTTTCGTTCTTCTGAAAAAAATTGGACAGCAATCACTTTTCCCTACATTTCATAACCAATGAGCACTTCTTCTCTGACAAAACCTTCCTCGTCATTTCCATTCTTGTTGTTTGGTCCTTTCTCTTTGGGTCTCTCTATTTTAGAAAGACTTGTGTAAAATTGTTGGGATGATGATTAATCCAAAAATTTCTTGGGAAACTGCGAAGCATCGTGTTTTGCTGCTTTCTTGGGGATGATTGGGGTGTTTTTCATCTTCAATTGTTCCTCTCCCCGTGAAGGCTTGGATGTGGAAGCTCTTCGATGGGAATTGATCCAGAAAGAGAAGTAAGGTCGAACGTGCCAAAATAGGTGTTTTGAAGGAAATGTTTGGCTCATAATTGTTTATGTAAATACCTTAACAGGCTGAGGAATGGGCATTTCATACCGTAAAACCCAGATAGGACGCTATCAGTCCTATTGTAAAATTCAATTTCTCGAGCACAGTCAATGACTATGATTGCGAAATCCTCGGGCACTTACGTGTAAAGCACTCATTTCATTGAAACTGAATGAATTTATCGAGAAACATAAACAAATGGGCCGGGAAAAACAATGAATCAAGCTAAAAAATCAATGAACTGTTCCTGTCACTCATAGACTGTCCATGAACGCTCCTGCCCCAGGGAGGAGGTCCCAGGACAAGAACCATTTTTCCCTTGTACTCTTAAATTATGTGTATAATAAACATTTTTTCTCTTTCGGAAGGGTTTACAATTACAAATAATTAACGGAGAACAATTTTTTTTAAATAGAAAGTTCTAAGCTGTCTAAAGACGGAGAAACCCCCCACATTTCCTTCAGATCAACTTTACCGGGTGTTCTCCCTAGATCAATCGTATTTAAAGGCTGCCCTATGCTTCTATCACAAACATACCGATTACTTCAGTATCGATCGGCAATTTCTACATTACCCCCTGCGTCCGTCATTTGTTTCCGCCTTCCCTACCATCGTCTCAAATTTTAATAACCATCCAGAGACACATTTATTTCAGCCTCCCCATTCTCTTAAGGAACGCAAACCTAAATTTACAGTCTCCTACCAGTATTCCCGAAGCCAATATATAGTATTTTACGTTTTAGTTAAACCTTTTCCGCATTGATTTAAACCTTTTTCATTTTGATTCAAACCTTCTAAACTTTCATTTAAACCTTTTTCACTTTCAATTAAACCCTTTTTTTATTGAAAAATTTTTATTCTCATGTAAGAAAGTACATTTTAAGGCTAAACATCCCGGCCCTCTAATTTGATTCTAGCCCAACAGATAGCAGCACCTATGCGGGCATATTTAGTTCCCTAATTTCTCGGCCAGTTTTCATAATATTTTATCAATAAAAGCAGTTTTGTGTTCAGTAAGTTTTTAGAATTCACGCTACTGAAAAATAAATTTTTAATTTTTGTAAATAAAAATTTTTTGAAGTGAAAATTAACTTTACAAACTTTAATTATGAAATCGCAGGTAGTCATTTTAAAGAGCTAATTTTTTCATTAATTTTACAGTTTTTAAACTAAAAATCGGTCAATCCATTCGATCGTAATCCTTTTTTCATTATATCGCAATATTTACCTCCAGGCGCGGTGTTGCCACACCGCGCGGGGTCGGTAGCTAAAAGCGATAGGCATCGGGAGGTGAGTGGGACCGACCGCCGGGTTCCGTCCCCACTTCAAAACTCCCGAGCGAGATCCCCTACAAGCATTTGTAGTACAAATACCGTACGTCCGGTTGTATTTACTTGCTGAATTGTTCGCAACTGCTGAAAATCGCTGATTCTGAACGGCCAGGTTACGTTTCTTGCTATAAGTTATTTAAGCTTCGTTCCTTCTTGTAATATTATCAAGTGAAATTATTAGTGCGTATAATTGAAATATGTTGCTGCGCCGCATTCAGATAGTTAGAAATTAATTACCTACATAAAGTTATAGTTTGATGTGATTAATTACTATTTATCATTCCACGGTTACTATTGACGTGCCTCGTGTAGCCCTAAATTTATAGTTAGGCTTAACGTTGGTTAACTTCTGAAAACGTCCTCACTTGAATTCATATTGTTGAAAGATTTCCTTCAGATGAAAATTTGAGAAAAAAATTGATACATGGATGGATGGATGGATGGTTTTTGTGTTCTAACACTTCAAAGAAGATGACCGACCGATCGCCGTTTCATAGCAAAATGAAAAAAGGAACCCTGCCGTCAGTTTGCGATGCATATATTTAGTTAATTTTCGGTTGACAGTATATGAGGAGCTTACTTTCAAAAAGGCACATATCCAAATCTGGGAGAAAACGTTTTTTTCTCAATTTTCTATCTCTGAATATGTGTTGGATCAGATCCCCCTATCATTTCCGAACAAACCAGAACACATCCACATCAAATCCGGGGCTAAAGTTATGTGTTTGCATCGAAAGGTAACAAATCCGTCCCCTACATTTTGCTTCCGAGTCTACCAAGGTAGCGGAAGTATTGTTTTCACTTTCGGAATGTGAACATTTTTTTTCTCCGAAATCAAAAATTCCACTCGCATTTTGCGTTTTAGACCTTTCTGAACAATTTTGGTTCCGTGTCTGTCTGTCTGTCTGTCAGCAAATCCTTGTTACGGGCAAAACTACACGAAGTTATAGTCCGATTTTGATGAAATTTTCAGGGATTGTGCGGGTTGGGGTGTAGATGGTCCCCTATAGGTTTCATGACCCCCGAATCAATAGTAGCCTCTGCGCATGCGCAAACGTGAAATCCTTGTTACGCGCATAACTCCGCGAGTTCTTGACCAATTTCGATGAAATTTTCAGGGTATATTTTATAGTTTGTTCAATAGTTGAACATGCCTACCTTTATTTTCTCAAGTTATGCTCCTGCATAACAATAAATTTACCCTAATTCAATATTTACTTCACCTAATTGAACGAAGTTCTTCAGTCAATAATAATTTTCAATGATCTATACAGTCATGTTATGGATACGAGGAAGCTATGTGCCACACCCACTTGGCAGACGTTTTTTTTTCAGTGCCTTGCAGTCGAAATGGCACATATCCTCCGAATTTCGTCAGGCGATAAGTCGTGGGTTTTCAAAAAGGCACATATCCAAAAAGAAGCATTGCGCCTTCGTCTTGACGTTGAATATTTACACAAGACTCGATAAATGGCAGGCATGACAAATGGAAATATGGAGTCAGGTAAAGTTTTCAATAAAACCTACAGAATGGAGAATGAATTCTTTCTTTTTCAAAAAGGCACAAATCCATGAGTTTTGATCAAAAGGGCACATTTCCAAAATGAAAATGGATATACAGCCTCGTGTTTTGGAGAAAATTGATTCATATTCTGAGGCATCTTCATCTATGCCTTCTCACACACAACTCCGATGAGAAACTGCAGAAAAACATCTCCACTAATCTGCAAATCGTTTTTTTCACTTCCTGAACATTTTGTCTGAATGGATATGTGCCTGTTTGAAAGTATGCTCCTCATATATACTGTCAACCGAAAATTAACTAAATTATTTGGTTAGGTATAACAATAAGCCACCTATAGGCACGTTTCTATGCGCCTATACATCACGGCGGCTGTCAAACATGTACGGTGTACTTACACCGTGGAGAGAGTTCACTAGTATTAGCACTGTCATACAGGGTGTATCAGATAAGGAGCGCAGTATTTCACCTACGTATTTTAAAACCAATTTCCAACAAAGAGATTTTTTTTTATCCCTCTTAGTTTTTGAGTTATTCTACTTCTAAGATTTTTTTCGTGTTTTCGACCTTGTCTCAGCACGGTCGTTGGAAAGTGCGTTAAATATCCTATCTTTCAAGCGCCAAACCGATTTTGTTTGCTCACATCAAGTTGGTGAAAAATTACCTCACCATTAACTACCTTTACCTGATGAGGTGCCTGTAGCTTAAAAAATACGCCAAAAGGTCAGCTTTCGAATGATATATATAAAAAAAAAAAATGTTACCATTTTATTTGGTCGAGAAAGCTTCAGTTGAATGCAAAAAAACAGCGTAGCAAGTCGAGGTTTTTACGCTTGATATTGGGTTTCAAATAAGTACCTATGCATTTTTACTAATGCAATTAATCTGTTATATCTTCTAAGGTGCAGTTTTAAATTTGTGCAAGCATTTTCTAATACGTAATTACAGTAAATTTCCAAAATGGCCTCCATTTTGTGGAATGCATATAATATATGCATATTATGTTTCCTTTTGCTTTTGGCGTCAACAGCACTTCGAAGCTCTCTTCGGTTTTGTTTCATTTGATCTCCGCAATCCATTATTCTTTCGAATCAATCCTGACGTCCATAAGCGGATTTACGGGGTGCTGGCACCCCCAGATTTTTAAATTTTTTTAAAAAAATTTATATTGTATTTTTGTAATAATATTTTTGTTTTAGATCTAATTTTTTATATTACAATAAACTTTTTTAACAAGTTAGACGTAAGTATGCAAGTCTTGTAATCGAAAGAAACGACTATTTTTTAAACAAAATTGAACTATTTTTAAACATAATGCTTTTAAAAAATCGTTCTACGTATTTTTCTTCATGTTGAGTGGAAAGTTATTTTTCTTTTGACGTCCATCATGACGAACAGGGGGTTTCAGTTTCTGACCTGTTTTTAAAGTTGATGTTCGTCCATCCCATTGCTGCTCGAGTTTAGTGGGCCGATACCCGTTCATTTGGAACCAGAGATTCATTCTCTCCATCAGAGGCGTATCATCAGGATTGATACGAGAGATCATCCCATCAAAAGAATAAAGGATTGCGGAGATCAAATTAAACAAAATCGACTAGAGCTTCGAAGTGCTGTTGATTGAATTTACTGTAATTACGTATTAGAAAATGTTTGCACAAATTTAAAACTGCCCCTTCAGAAAATAAAACAGATAAATTTTGTTAGTAAAAATACATAGGTACTTATTTGAAACCCATTGCCAAGCGTAAGAACCTCGACTTGCTTCGCTGTTTTTCGTATTCAAACAAGGTTTTCTAGAACAGATAAAATATTTAAAAAAATTTTTTTAATACCATTCGAAAGCTGACCTTTCGACGCATTTTTAAAGCTACAGGAACCCCCTCAAATGCAGATTAGAGTAGAGTACTGATGGTCCGAAAAACCTTTTTTTCAAATATTCTTGAAATTTACTTTGTAAAGTAATTTTTCGCCAATTTGACGTGAGCAAACAAAATCGGTTTGGCGCTAGATAGGAAATTTAACGCACTCTCCAACGGTATCCTCAACTCTTACATTACATAATACTGCATGTGAGTTATAGCCGTTTTGTTGAGTGAAGATCGAAAACACGAAAAAAACGCTGCAAATTCTTTCACTGGGGTTTATTATTCAAATGGCTTGCGTTCAATTACTCAGTATATTCGCGACATGGACTTGATCAACTGATCAATCCAAATACGTATTTTCGTTGAGAACAGATCTAAGTGCTCCGTGCATATCTCCTGAAATTCAATAATCGCCGTATCCTGTGACACTCCAAATTAGAAATTCAAATCATAAACGCAGGCCAGTTGAATAATAAACCCCAGTGAAAGAATTTGCAGCGTTTTTATAGCACTCTTTCCTCATTACAACTTCAACCATTACTATAAAATAATAGATGACATTCAAGTTGTTCTTAGTTGATTTTTATTTCAGAGCCGAACTAGATACAGTTTTGACAGAAAACTCGGTGGTTTGAACGTGGAAAAACGTTAATTTTTCAAACGAGATCTAATTGCGTTTTGGCATGAAATGGAAAAAGTGCCTGTGTTGTTGGATGAAAATGATGGGACGAAGGGGAAATAACCAAGTAATTTTTCTCGCTGAATCGAATGAAAACATTTCCAAAACTCTCCAAATTATTAAAATAACGTTTTTAACGTTTCATTTTGTTGAATTTATCTTATTAGAATCTTGGATATTTTCGTACTGTAAGTTTTTGAAACATAATTCAATTGAAAATCATTGAAAATACACAACGAAGGCAATATAGACGAAGAACGGTAAATCTCGACTGAAGCGGGTTAACCTACAAAGTGTCCGCCGTTAACGTTACAAAGTGTAACGTAAACAAATGTTAACGGGATTGCGCGGAGAAAAAGCGATTTGAAAATCATATCACGCGGCACGAGGGCTTGCCGCGACAAACTCAACTAGCGCGGTACAATTCTATAGAACAGCATAGTTTGATCGCTTATAGAACAGATCGCATTGGTGGCCCGCTCGCTCGCGTTCGTTTATCACATATGACCCTGACGCGTCTGCGGCTGGTGACTTCTTCATGTAGGTATGTACATAGACGGGCGCGCCGCGCTGTGGGAGAGTTTTCTCTCAAGAGGCGCGGCAGGCGCCCAGCGCCCCTGTACCTATACCGTTGCCCATATAGGAGGGACCCAGCGCCCCTGTACCTATACCATTGCCCATACAGGGGGGACCCTGACCGCAGGGGCGAAAACCCCTTCCCCGCCGGCAGGTGGTAACACCACAGCGGACCCTTTAACTCGGCTGACTTTCCCTCATTAACACCAGTAAAGCCCCTTTCAATCTCCCCCTCTTGACGCAAGAAGTTTTAGTTGTTTTTGTGGAAAGATGTAATTTTTTGTAAGATTCAAAATGTTCTCATCGTTCTGAGGAAAACCAGTCTAAATTTCACAATAATCGGTTCAGGAACACCTTATCAAACAAGTGTGTGGCCGTATTGCAAAAGTGTAATAAATTGCAAATAGTATAAATTCAAATCATGAACGCAAGCCAATTAAATAATAAACCCCAGTGAAAGAATTTGCAGCGTTTTTTTTATTGAACCTCAATACCCCCCCCCCCCCCCCCCACAATAAAAACATCTATAATCTATCAAGTCCTTTAGCACTCGTATTGCGTTAAAACTTCCCCAAATCCAAATATAAACGATGTAGTCAAAGGTAGACTGATGTAGAGGAGGCACACAAATATCATCAACTGATCAATCCAAATAGGTGTTTTGGATGAGAACCGATTTACGTGGTCTATGCATATTTCCTGAAATTAAATAATCGCTCTATCACCTGTAAAACACGCACACTCCGAAGCTTAGTAAGATTCAAATCAAGAACGCAAGCCAACTGAATAATAAACCTCAGTGAAAGAATACTTGTTTACCCCAGTAATAATATTGAATAATAAATCCCAGTAATAATATTGAATAATATTTACCTATATATTATCAGCGTTTCATGCACATCAGAATGCTTCAACCCGTGTATCGGCTATAAACTACGAGTATCCACATCGGCTATCACTCCAGTATCCACATTTACTACAACTCGACGCTATCGGCCAGACATCACTAGGTTACAAACAAACAATAATAAACCAAAAAACGCAAATGTTGACACCATAAATCGGGCCATAGATCGCGAATGGTTCGACCTACGGACGTGGGGAGGGTCCCATGCGATTCCTCATGGTATGTTCTTCAAATAGGTAAATATTTAGGCCGATTCGGACGGACCTGGGGAGGGCCTCATTCGATTCCTCGTGGAAAGTCCTTCAAAAAAAGTCCAAATTTAGGCCGCCTTGACTTTTTTTGAGGTTTTAAGGGATTTGACAAAACTTTGACAACCCTTAAAGGGCATTTGAAATTAAGTGAGAGAAGTTAGAAATTTTTTATCTTATATTTTTTATGGGGTTATCTTTGATGGAATTTAATTCGAATCTGGAATAAAAAATAGGGATTCTCATTTGAAATAAGGAAGTTAGTGTAGACTGAGCACGTGCGCAAGAGTGCGCACACATAATTCGTTGAATCCTCGTCAGAAATCATTGGACACGTATTTTTTGGATTTTCAAATAAACTGTTTGTATTGAAAATAAAAGGGGTGTTGATGTTAGATCAACTGATCAATCCAAATACGTATTTTCGTTGAGAACAGATCTAAGTGCTCCGTGCATATCTCCTGAAATTCAATAATCGCCGTATCCTGTGACACTCCAAAGCTTAGTAGAAATTCAAATCATAAACGCAGGCCAGTTGAATAATAAACCCCAGTGAAAGAATTTGCAACGTTTTTATCGTCTATGCCATCAGTTTTTTTGTGAAGACAGCGCACTCTTTCCTCATTACAACTTCAACCATTACTATAAAATAATAGATAAGGTTACAATATTTCTAACATGGTCAAGATTTCTGTGTTCTTAGTTGATATTATTATTGATAAAACTCAACTGAAAGCCGAACTAGTTGAATACAGTATTACATAGGTTCAAACACAAAACAAAGGTAGTGACAAACTATCACTCAGTATATTCGCGACATGGACTTGATCAACTGATCAATCCAAATACGTATTTTCGTTGAGAACAGATCTAAGTGCTCCGTGCATATCTCCTGAAATTCAATAATCGCTCTATCCTGTGGAACACGCACACTCCAAAGCTCAGTAGAAATTCAAATCATGAACGCAAGCTAATTGAATAATAAACCCCAGTGAAAGAATACTTATTTACCCCAGTAATAATATTGAATAATATTTACCTATATATTACCAGCGTTTCATGAATATCAGAATGCTTCAACCCGTTTATCGGCTATAAACTACAAGTATCCACATCGGCTATCACTCCAGTATCCAGATTCACTACAACTCGACGCTATCGGCATCACTAGGTTACAAACAAACAGCAATTAACCAAAAAACTCAAATGTTGTCGCCATACATCGGGAATGGTTTGACCTACGGACCTGGGGAGGGGCTCATTCGATTCCTCATGGTATGTTCTTCAAATAGGTATAAATTTGGGCCGCTTCGACTTGCTTTGAGGTTTTTAGGGATTTTACAAAACTTAAAGGGCATTTTAAATTGAGTGAGAGAGCTGGCTCAAGAATTGGGGAGTCGTCGGACCAGGATGGATGTTTCCTGAAACTTTCAGATCTTTTGCTCCAGCCGTTTGGGAGAAATCTTGCGTACGGCGTGCGGACGGAAAATTCAGATTCGGATTCTACACCCTTTGAAACGTAAACCATGAAATTTTCTGGGTGGGTTAGAATTTTTTTTTCCGGAGCGATTACAATGGTTTATTATTGAATAATAAACCAAAAGGAAGAGTTCTTTGGGCAGCATTTTTGTAGCACATTAAATTGGTCCAATTTAAAACAATTACATAAAACTTCACTAAAAACGGCTAAAAATCAAGAAATTTATATTTGTTTAGCTGAATATTACTAAAAGAAAGTTGATTAAACATGAACTTGGACAATTAAAAATGTACCCACAAAATTTTTCTGAAAATGTACTTGAATTTCAATAACGGCTTGAAATTGATCCACAAGTTTATTTTTACGTTGGAATATTACTAAGAAAAAATTAATTTGCTATAGATTTATAATTAACATTACCTCTGTTCCTAAAGTGCTCAAACTTCATAACAATTTAACATAAATTTATTCGTAATACCTACGATCATTTAAGAAAATTCGCTTATACGATCATGCTGCATGAGTGACATTTTTCTGATCGTATCAAATACAGCAGATGATCCAATAACTTTGCGTAATAGTTTGTAGGGTTTATCTGAAAATGGTGTTCAAGCTCTTCAACTGTGTCAGATAAAGATGTTATTCATATTTGTAAAATTGAGGAATAAAAAAAATTTAGGTGCAAACAGACCACAAAACCATCAACAGCGTATTCGGCGGCATTTACAATCTTTTTATTAAAACGGTGCATTGGGAAGATTTTTTTTTTTTTTTTATAACACTGAACACTGAAAAAGTGAACTCCGCAACAATCACAGCGAAGAACGATTCTAACGAGCTGAAGACGTGCGATCAAATAGGCCCAATGTTCCGCGGGAAAGAATTTGTGGCGAGTGGCGGGCCTTCCTAGCGCTCACTCTTCACACGAAGCGAAAAATTGCAACGTCGCACGTCGGCAGCCGCCAGGCGCTGAGATAAATATTCAAAAAATGATTCCGATTGATTGAGTTGACCGATTTTCAATATTTAAACGGCAATATTTTTTTTGATTTATGCTCTACAATATGACTACCTGTTTTTTTTTTAATTTTATTTTACAATAAAGTTACAAACAAAAAAAACGTTATTTTAAATATTAAAAAAAAAAATGGATAAGTAGCGTGAATTTAGTACTAGTCTAGTTTACAAATCAAGTTTTACATAAAAAAAATTCGTAGTCGTAACCGAGAAATCAGGGAACTACTTTTGGCTCATTTTGGTGCTGCTCTGTGGCGGCGCATTCTGAAACTATTTCCGGGATGTTTAGCCTTAAAGGAATGGAACGCATGAAAACTTTATTTACACACACAAAAACAACATAATATGAGAACTTTATACACAAAGAAACTAGCTCACACAAAAAACGCATGTTTTAACAAGTACATGTCTGTCACATAATTATGATGATCCGTATTCACCCATTTCTGTGTAACTTGGGTACCTAGCTCTTCATTAGACATTTAATGCGTTTTCTCTGTGCCAGTTTCTTGTTAAAGTTTTCACATTATGTTGTATTTTTTGTGTGTGAATAAAGTTTTTATGCGTTCCACTCCTACAAAATTTATTTTTCTACATAAGAATGGAAAATTTTCAATTAAAAAAAAATAAAAAAAGTTTAATTGAAAGTGAAAAATGTTTAATTGAAAGTAAAAAAGGTTTAAATCAACGCGAAAAACATTTAACTAAAAGTAAAAACGATAAAAAAAACTTATATTACCTGGTTAATTCAAGTGAGGGCGACTAATGTAGAGCAATTATTCAAAAGCATGTACAAATATTAAAGTTATCGTGACTTAAAGATATTTATCAGCATATGGGCTCACATAATATATTATATTTCCTGCAAGAAAGGTTAATTTCAATTTTAATTTTCCGCAATGTAACTAGTTGATTTTTTTCTTTGTACAAAATTCCGATGATTTTTGACTCCCCCACGCAACACGGAACGTAGTTCCACAGCGTGAGGTAATTTCCAATATTTAAGAGCGTTTGAATTTATTTATATTTTTTTAATTTCCCAAGGTATATTTCTGTTGTTTTGTTCGTGCTGTAATTTTTATGGAAATAGATTCCTATTCATTCATTCCTTCAATTCCATATATTCTCTGGTAAGTCATTGAACAGTTTTGCACCACGGTATAGACAGGATCGCTGGCCAGCCGTAGTTAGGCGAAAGGGGTTCCTAAAGTTCCGCATCCCCGAGTGTTGGACATAATAATTTGATAATATGATCCGGTGAGGATATATTTTTACGTCTCAATCAATGTGACCGTATTCACGGTAGTAGCGAAAGTCAGGACTCGAAACAAACTAAACAGTTCCGTTGAAGGGAATCACTTGCACTTTTTAAAAAGGATTTTCATCAAGGATTTTTGAACAATTATGAGAGGTTTGAGTATAGAACGATTTGCTCCTCCCCACGCCTCGAATGGGTCAACTAATTTGGAAGTAGTAACTACCAAGATCTAGCGGTGCCAGGCGAAACTATAGATTTCCCGGTTTCATTCAATATCAAGTTAACCACGCTACCTTCAAAACTACTAGAGTGACGAATTCAAAACTCCGACATTCTTTAACCATGGTTAGGGATTGTTGGTGAAACTGGCCCTAAATTGTGACACCACTTGTTAGAAAACTGGAATTTACTCTTCCGTCCAACAAAATCTGCTATATGTTCTAATCGCGCTTATGAAATTAATGATTACAAAGATACTTCCAGGAGAAACGAAATGGATAGCAGTGACGTCATTTAGGTGACTTGCCACATGCCACTTCATTCGCTCCCTCTCTCGTGTGGGTCGTTGCATGCGGCAGCAATGATAGGCGGTCACGTGACCGGCAATGGGAAAGGGATGTGGGGCTTGCTATTCAGTCATTTGGCGGAGGCGAGGGGGGTCGGCCTGCCGCCAAGGGGGTTTCGGACAAGGTGCATCCTGAAGGCGGCCGAGCCACAGGCCCCGATGGGAAGTCGGTTTCAATGCTGGAAGAGTCGTATCCGGCTTCACCGCAGTCAGCACGAGACGGGCAGCATCTGGGATGCTTACGGTGGGAGAGTGAATGAGAATGGTGCTCGTAATGCTGGGACCAACTTGTCAGATTTGTCGCAGTTCAATGGTTTCGGCTGCGCTCCCACAAAAGGTGTCAAATGAAACTTATACTTTTCCAACAACGAGAAAGTGAAGGCTATCGCACCAGAGTTGGGGCAACTGTAACCGCGTGTACAGATACAGTTATTAGCAGGTTCAAGCATGTCATCTATGCTATCTATCAGCACAATATAGAAAAAATAGTATTTGGAAAAACCCTTTGGATTTTTTGCTTCCGATTCTGCAAAGCAGCGGAAGCCTTGTGTTCACTTTCTCGATGAGTCCTACGATGATTTGATAGCCAGTTCTAGTCTGGGTCTGCAAATAGTATAAACATGGTTTGATGTGAATTATTTAAGTCTCACTGTCCAGATTCAGAAGCCTCTGAAAGACGATTTGTCCCCGACCATGCCATGAAACTACATGAGTATAATTGTACTTCATTTAATGATTGCCTTTGTGCCTCGATGCCTTTCGCAAAAGATTGTAAATATTCAGGAATAATAATTGATGAAAATTTGAAGTTTAATAAGGAAATAGACTACTTATTACTACGAATTACTAAGAAATTGAGAAAATTGTTTTATGTTTTTACAATTTTGAGCGGATTTACTAACACAAATTTATTTAGAATGGTTTATTTTGGTTTGTACGACCCATTGCTTAAATATGGAATTTTAGTTTGGGGAGAGGCGACTAAATCAGCCTTGCACCCGTTACAGGTAGCTCAAAATACGATTCTGCGTATCATCCTGAATAGGGCTCCTAGGAGTAGTGCTAGATTACTTTGTAGTGAGCTGGGCTGTTTAAATATAAAATATGCCTGATGAGTTCATGTTTGTTACGGATGATGACCTAACCGTCGAAATCGATTTAACAGTGTAACTCTTTACTTTCGTGGAAATATAGACAACGTTCCATCTTACTCCGTTTTTATTTGAAATGATTTTCCACAACTTCGTCGCGAGTGACTTAGTCCGTACCATTGTAGACCATTGTTTTTAAAACTTAATATTCTCACTCCTCGTGAGATCATTCGTCGTGGGATATACTGGGCGGAGAGCTACAACTCACTGGCTGCTCGATACAATATCTCCAATCCGCTGGCACCTATGGATGCGTCGCACTTGAAGCTGAACATATGAAAAATTTTAGCGAACTTCAGGGAAGAAAAGGTGAAGAGCTTTTGGGCCAGAGCTAATGCATCAGACACATACACTCTTTATAGAGAGTTAGATCCTCTTGTGAAATGCGCTAGTTTCTGTGGACAGCTGGACATCAGTTTGCACGAAGCTCGTTGGCTCTTCAAACTGCGTGCTGAGCTCCTTAACGTGAATGCCAGACCCTATGGTGCAAGTCCTAGAATGCTCAATGTGCAATTTAAGGGAGCGTGAGGACATTTTTCACTTTCTATGTATTTGCCCTATACTGAGTGAATTTAGATGGCGGGCACTGGGGTGTGGTACGCTCACCAGGGACGGAGCAATATTTATCCTTAATGGGGGCATGGGCTGGTCATGTGTGGTTTCATATTGCAGAAGTGCTTGGCGCTATAGAAAATTTTCAGTTGGCGAATTTAACCTTTAGTATAAGAAGTTTACTATTTTTATGTTCTTATTTTCGCATACTCAAAGCAACTACGAGTTATTGTCATTGCACAAGTAGGCCAGGACTCAAAACTCCGGCGGACAGCTCAATGAGCAATGCTGTATTGTTTTATTATTTTTTCATTATTGTGTATTGTAAATTAATTTCCTTTCAATAAACTTATTTCTTCTTTCTTCTTCTTCTTCTTCACTCCTCGTCTAATTCATCTATCAAAAGTGCTCCAACTATATTTCAATTGCCGGATTCCATTTACCCGTAGGTTACAAGGCCTAACTCGTCTGCATTCTGTCTTCGTGTTACCAATCGCTTACCCTAAATGTGAGTTCTATAAGAGGCAGTGTTCGTATTGAGGCCTTAGAGTTTTTATGGAACTACCTCCTCATATTGAAATTGTTGAAAAATTAAATAAATTCATTACTTTCTTAATGAATAATTGATGCGGACTTTTTTTTTATTGGTTCGGGTGATGATTTTTCATTACTAAATCTATTTTTAATGAATGTATAATATATCTTGTATTGCTTGTAAATTGATCTATCTTTTCTGTAGGAATCTTCTTTTTTTTTTTTTTCATTCCCTAGCAGAGATTTTCGTAGCGTATTGTATTTTATGCGCAACATCTCTGGACAATTTTTTTAAATTGTGGAGATCAGTGACTGCCACAAATTTTATGTATTTTCCAAGAAAAAACTGGGATAAGAACAACTAAATTATGTGAGCCAATTTGTAACGTGTCCAGCGAGTTAAATCTAGAAAAATCGCAACAGGCTACAAAGAAGACGTAGATATCACGAACCGTAGGAGAATCGAATCATGTTTTCAATGTGAAGGAACATTCTGCAGTCGTAAAGACCACCTCGTAAATATACTGGGAGGTTCCGCATAATGTTACAGCTTGTTGTTGAGACTGGGGGAACCCTTCTCCAGAAAAGGAGGCACAAATATCTTCGTGATCTTCGTGATCAATCTTAATTCTTGAATACGATAACAATGAATCATCGAAATAACTGTGTAATTGATTAAATTGAATCAAATAATGGTGGAGATTGCTCACGAGTTTACCTGTAGCCGGCGGTCGCTTTGTTTTCCACTTGGTGAAGATGTTTTTTTTTTCCAAAATCAGATTTTAAACGATTTATTGATTTTTGTTCCGCGTCTCTCCTTGTGCCCGCAGATCTTCGAAACAAGCGTAATTCCTTCCGATTCCATCCGATTTTGATGAAATTTTCAGCGAGCATGAGGGTCGTAGAGCGGAAGTGAGAGCGTACATGGTCCAGTATTAGTTTCATTAATAATTTAATGAAATTTAATTGGTGTTAATTTCTCAGAAATTAATACACCAGTCCATTCAGCAAGCACATATACGCAAACTTTAAATCCACCAATAGTCATTTCTCATTCGCAGCTCATAAAAGCGCTTGAATTTTCAGAGTAATCGGGGAAAAATGATATGATAATCTCGTATCAATTTCAACGCGATAATATTAGCAGCTCGCACACATGCGCAAACACTAAACCCTTATAACAAGTCCGATTTTAATGCGATTTCAAGGAAGTGTGCGAGTTTGCGCTGTTAATAGTAAATAGAAACGCAGGTTGGTGAGGTGACTATGGGTGACGCAGCG
>JAVIWC010007986.1:0-81576 GCA_031894815.1 Creontiades dilutus
TCTTAAAGGCGAGGATAGGTGGGCGTGGAGGGGCGTGGCGCGTGAGAGAGTTGTGGGGAGACCATAGGCCCTGTGGGCGTGTACGAGGGAATGGTGGGGAGTTGAACTGTTGAAGTGAACGGATGGGGTTCTGGCCGTTCTGCTTCCATTGTGACTTTAAAAAAATACTGCTAATTAATATACAAAAGTTTATTATTTCTCTCTCGGTAGCCCTTACATGCTTTCACAGATACATACAATGTAAATGTTGACCTTAGTATGTTGTATGAACTCATATGACTGAGGGGGATTTGATTTTGATTAATAAATAATATTTGAATTTTATAAATAATTATAATTTTCAATAGTTACCTAATGAGGCTTTTTAAACATCCAAGGAAACTATTTTGTTCACCTTCCGTTCCCAACAAAATTTATTGTTTTATGTCGTAAGTGTGTAAAGATTCGAATAAAGCGTAACAAACTAATATCCGTCCGTCCGCCGTAATTTGCTTTTCTCGGAAACTACTGAGTCAAAGTTTAGGTCTAGTTGGAAATCAATTCTCGGCGAGTTTATAAATGTTGAAATTAAATACCTTTGTAGAACATTCCGTTCATCGATTCACTCTGAGGAAAAACTTACAGAAAAAAACGCTGCAAATTCTTCCACTGGGGTTTATTATTCAATTGGCTTGCGTTCATGATTTGAATTTCTACCAAGCTTTGGAGTGTGCGTGTTTCACAGGATAGAACGATTATTGAATTTCAGGAGATATGCATGGAGCACGTAAATCTGTTCTCAACCAAAATACCTAGAGCTGGAAAACACGCACACTCGGAAGCTTAGTAGAAATTCAAATCATGAACGCAAGCTAATTGAATAATAAACCCCAGTGAAAGAATTTGCAGCGTTTTTTTTATTGAACCTCAATACTCCCCCACAATAAAAACATCTATAATTTATCAAGTCCTTTAGCACTCGTATTGCGTTAAAACTCCCCAAAATCCAAATTTAAACGATGAAGCCAAAGGTAGACTGATGTAGAGGAGGCACACAAATATCATTAACTGATCAATCCAAATAGGTGTTTTGGTTGAGAACCGATTTACGTGGTCTATGCATATCTCCTGAAATTCAATAATCGCTCTATCACCTGTAAAACGTTTGGAAGAAATCGTGCGTACGGCGTAAGGCGGACGGACGGAAAATTTTTTATTGCAGATTCGGATCCTATACCCTTTGAAACGTAAACCATGAAATTTTAAGGGGGGTTAGATTTTTTTTCCAGAGCGATTACAATGGTTAATATTGAATAATAAACCAAAATAAAGCCATCTCCAGGGAGAACGGGAACGTGGTCGGACATAGTATAATGCTACAAAGTATTTCACATATGCATATCATTTCTGTATTACAATAACCCTTCTTCGTAACTCACTGATCTATGTATGCTTGATTCAGTCAGACTAAGTTCAAACATCGTATCTACCATACCATCATCACATCATATCTTTATCTAAAGTCGGCGCCTCGGCTCCATATCTTGTAATTCCATTATACATGACATAAAAAGAGCCCCATTTATATTTCACGACAGTAGATGGATTAGAATCGAAATGAGCCACAGAGATCCTTTAGCTGACCACTGTGTCTTCATACCCTGTAATTTGTTTCTAGATGTAGATACCAAAGAAAGTTAGATCACTTTGCCTGAATTTAATCCGCGAAAACCAATCATTACAACTCCGTTTGTACGAAACAAAGCCTGATACGAAAAGCCTGCAATGGTTGATTATACGAGGTGTCCCATGAGTTATGCACAATCCGACTCCTACGTGTTGTACAACTCATTTCCGAACTAAAATGCCTCATAGCAATTTTTGCCAGATTCCTCGTTTCCAAGTTATTCGCGATTCAAGATTTTTTCGTGTTTTCAATCTTATGTCATTAAAATTGTCATAACTCCCTCAATTTTGGAGATAGGTACCTCAAATTTGATGACACGGTTGAAAAGAGCGTTGAATTGTCAAAAAAGAAAAAGCGTTAAATCTATTTGATGTCAGAAAACAGTTTTTTTTTATTGCATTGAAGATGTGCGATTGCTGCGCGAAGTGGCAGTTTTGTCAAAATCTTGAAATCGCCTGTTTTTCATATCGCTTAGAAACCTCATTAAAGCTTGACGCAGAACTGTGCAGGCCCGGTAAAACATACGCCCAAATGTCAGCATTCGAACGGATAATTTAATTATCATTAATTTAAACAGGATAATCGGAAAGCCGAGAGACGGCTATTGTTTGTGTTCGTTTTCGTTTACAAATTACCCAGTAATTTGTTTTTAGATGTAGATACCTAAGAAAGTTAGATGACTTTGTCTGAATTTAATCCGTGAAAACCAATCATTACTACTCCCTTTGTACGAAGTAAAGCCTGATACGAAATCGCCTGCAATGGTAGAGTATACAAGGTAACTCATTTTCGAACAAAAATGCCTCATAACAATTTTTGTTAGATTCCTCGTTTCCAAGTTATTCGCGATTCACGATTTTTTCTTGTTTTCAATCTTATGCAATCAAAACTGTCATAACTCCCTCAATTTTGGACATAGCTCAAATTTGATGACACGGTTAAAAAGAGCGTTAAATTGCCAGAAAAGCGTTAAATCTATCTGATGTCAGAAAACAGTTTTTTTTATTGCATTGAAGATGTGTGATTGCTGCTCGAAATGGCAGTTTTGTCAAAATCTTGAAATCGCCTGTTTTTCAAATCGCCTAGAAACCCCATTAACGCTTGACGCAGAACTGTGTAGGCCCGGTAAAACATGTGCCAAAATGTAAGCTTTCCAACTGATAATTTAATTATCATTTTTTAAACAGGATAATCGGAAAGCCGAGAGACGGCTATTGTTTGTGTTCGTTTACGATTGATTGTGATGAGTTGCATTTATCTTTTTGCTGACTCTATGGACCCTTGTCAAACCAGGCTTCCGTATCATCACCAACTCTTCCCTTTCGTGTCTTTCCTCGCTGCATTTCCTTCAGCGTGGTTTTCCTATCGCATATTCCCATTCATCATGGTGCGAGATAGCTATTGAAGAGAGTTGGTAGTAATAACCAAAACCTTAGTGACAAAAAAGGATTAGTTGAAAAAAAAAAAGATAGTTTACCAGATCGGTGACATAAACATTATTATCTACCAATACCTACTTCATCCCTCATACTGATCGACGTGTTAGCAAGGGTGTGAGTTGTAAAAGAGAGGAGTGTGACTCCCTTGCTGGTTCAGAAGCATTACCGTACACATAAATCATGTCAACATACTTACTTGTGGTATAACTACTCAACTGAAAGCAACTCATCGCAATCAACCGTAAATGAACACAAACAATAGAAGTCTCTCGGCTCTTCGATTATCCTGACTTTGGCTGGACAGCTTAGGAATGCGGTAATCGGACAAAAAATCCCCTAGGGCGGACAAAACATCCCCAAGGGCTTACGAAAAATCCCCAACTTTGGAAAACTAGGGCTGAATCACAAAATAGGTAACCCATCTATTTTTCCAACTCATCTATACTTTCCTAAAAGGATTGATATAGGAAATTTTTTGTTTTTGAGATGCAAGCGTATCGAGCATCCAGACCAGCAACTAGACGATAGGATATTTCTGTCATTTTGGTTTATTATTCAATATTAAACCATTGTAATCGCTCTGAAAAAAAAAATTCTAACCCCCCTGAAAATTTCATGGTTTACGTTTCAAAGGGTGTAGAATCCGAATCTGCAATAAAAATTTTCCGTCCGTCCGCCGTTCGCCGTACGCACGATTTCTCCCAAACGGCTGGAGCAAAAGATCTGCAATTTTTAGGAAAAATCCATCTTGGTCCGACGACGCCCCAATTCTTGAGCCAGCTCTCTCACTCAATTTAAAGTGCCCTTTAAGGGCTGTCAAAGTTTTGTAAAATCCCTAAAAACCTCAAAACAAGTCGAATCAGCCTAAAAATTTTCCTATTTGAAGAACATACCATGAGGAATCGAATGAGCCCTTCCCCACGTCCGTAGGTCAAACCATTCCCGATGTATGGCCCGATTTATGGTGCCAACATTTGCGTTTTTTCGTTTATTATTGTTTGTTAGTAACATAGTGATGCCGATAGCGTCGAGTTGTAGTGAATGTGGTTACTGGAGTGACAGCCGATGTGGATACTTGTAGTTTATTGCCGATACACGGGTTGAATCATTCTGATATGCATGAAACGAATATATAGGTAAATATTATTCAATATTATTCCTGGGGTTTATTATTCAATATTATTACTGGGGTAAATAAGCATTCTTTCACTGGGGTTTATTATTCAATTGGCTTGCGTTCATGATTTGAATCTGTACTAAGCTTCGGAGTGTGCCTGTTTCACAGGTGATGGAGATATTATTGAATTTCAGGAGATATGCATAGAGCACGTAAATCTGTTCTCAACCAAAATAGCTATTTGGATTGATCAGTTGATCATATTTGTGTGTCTCCTGAAATTCAATAATCGCTCTATCACCTGTGAAACACGCACACTGCAAATTCTTTCAGTGGGGTTTATTATTCGATTTTATTCATTTGAGTTGCATTCATGATTTGAATTTCTACTAAGCTGTGGAGTGTGCGTGTTTTACAGGTGATAGAGCGATTATTGAATTTCAGGAGGTATGCATAGACCACGTAAATCGGTTCTCTACCAAAACACCTATTTGGATTGATCAGTTGATGATATTTGTGTGCTCCTCTACATTAGTCTACCTGTGGCTACATCGTTTAAATTTGGATTTGGGGAAGTTTTAACGCAATACGAGCGCTAAAGGACTTGATAAATTATAGATGTTTTTATTGTGGAGGGGCCTATATCGTGGCATATTTGTGTGCCTCCGTAAATTCAATAATCACCTGTGAAACTCGCACGCACCAAAGCTTAGTAGAAATTCAAATCATGAACGCAAGCCAATTGAATAATAAACCCCAGTGAAAGAATTTGCAGCTTTTTTTTATTAACGCGTCAAGATACGTAGATTTCAAATCCATATTCAAAATACGCTAATATTATTACATCAACGTTCATCATTTTTGTTCTAAACGCTCCTATATGAATCACCGGACTACCATTGTTGGACAATACAATCAGAAACAATGCTTCCTAGATACGCTTTTACAGTTTTTCCCCCAAAATAATAAAGGCTTTTATTCTAATTGAGTTATTCCACCAGAGGTTTTTTTCTTGACCCTATGTCACTAAAACCGTGCCTCCCTTAAATTAATGAGTCAGATAAAATTTGAGGATATCGATGGAAAGAGCACTCAATTTTCTATCTCTCTGGTACAAGATCCAATTTTTTTTATTCAATCCCAATTGATGAAAAAATGGTCAAAGTTCCAATTTTGAATATTTCTTTAAAATCGCCCTTCATTATTTAGTTTTTTGCTATTTTATCTTTTTCGGCTTGCACTCTTAAGAAAAACTTGCTGAGAAGCTCAGCTTTCCAATAGTATAACATTTAAAAAAATGTTAAGCTTAGAAGTACGAAAACGTTGATTAAGCTAGAATTGAATTTCCCCAGTTAAATTTGCAGTATTCTATTTATTCGATTCTATTTTCATTATTTTTGGAGTAGGGATTTTTCTCTGAGTGTTCTCAGCAATCTTTCGAATCTTTCTTTGTCCGATCGTAAAATGAGATAGCAGATACTATTTCATTAGGGCAACACATGAATGTTGGTTAATTAGGAAATGATAAATCCAGGCAAATCATTTTCTGTTCGCAATTCTTACTACAATTCTACACAAACCGGGCATAGGGACGTACCTCTAATGTATCCATTTCTTTCTTGATCGTGTCTTTATTTTCACTTTCTCAATTTTACCTTTTTGTTTACGAAATCGTGCATATTACACTTTCATTTATTTTTCTTTTGTGATGTTTACTCCAGTTTCATATACGTTTGTCGTGCAGCATGGGGTACGGATAATTTTATTCAAATTCGTTCCTCGGATTCCACTCATTCGGGAATATATATCTAGGAATTTTAATAAGATTTAAACCGTTTTTCGTGATCGTTTAGTATTAATGATTAACAAACGTTTACTATTGAAAATAGCAAACCGAAATCGGAAGATATTGCTTAATGAAAGCGAAAATGGCTGGATGTTACAAAACTGAATCCACTATACCAACTTGCAGTTTTTCAAAAGCTAGACATCTTTGTTCTGTTATGTCAATCGGACCGTAAGGCAGGTAAGTTCCTAGTCCTAATAACCTCACAAATATTTAGTGAAAGGCGCAAATACGGAGGTCACCCAAACCCTAGACTACCTGTTTTATTTGTTTCGGCCATTGACCATTGCCTGCCGATGTCAACATCCTATTAGGCCGCTTTAAATTGTAGTAAACCCGTAGCTAGCACCTATTGTGTATGTGTCAGAGAGTAAACCCTTTCACCAACATGTCCTTCAACGTAGCGCTAATGATGAGGTGCCAACAAATATCCCTCCCTGAGGTTTTAGCCGGCGTTTCCTCCTCATTATTACTGATAACCCGAAATTAAAAACTCAAATAATAAACTAATCAATGACTTTCTCTAACCTAATTATGATCTTAGAAAATTAAAATAACTTTTGGTTTATTATTTGCCAAAATTGTTTGCCAGAGTTGCCAGTCCGGGTATGAGATCGTGGGACCAAAAAACGACACTGATCGGGGACTCACGGATAAGGAAAATAATCTCTAGTATTTTCCAATCCTGGAATCTAACATTACATCCTTGTAACAAGCATAATTTCATTTGCATTCGACTTGAATGGGATTTCCGGGATTGTCCGGTTTAGGCTGTAGATGGTCCTATATGGGTTTCATTGATCACAAATCTTTACTGAGCAAGCGTAAAATCCAACATGTATCTCTTTCTCAGGTTCTCGTGGTCTGATCGTACTCAAATTTTGAAAGCAGTCGGGAAAGAACCGTCTATAGTTATTCTCACCGCTTTAGAATAAGCGAAAAACAACTTGCAATACATGCCGACCTCCCTTTAGAAGGCGTTCATGCCTGCTGGACCATATCCCGAGGCATTTGTGTCCAGTAAATCGTTGTCTCCTATTTCTATTCCACATCTTTCGAGATTATGTAAAACGTTTCTATAGTCTATACTTTTATGTTTCCTAGACGAAGAAGCTGGTCTATTTTGGTAAAAAGGCTCGGGAGAGCTCATATTGGATTCATTTATAGAATTCTAACAATAAGGAACATAAGAACATTAGTGTAATTTCTAAGGTTTCCAATATTCGGAGTTTGTAATATTTCAGCCCTTTGATTTCACCCTTTAGGATTGACAGAGGCTAGGATTATGTTCTAACTAGAATCCATTTGTGATTTTTGACAGAAGTTTCATTGACTGTTGATTCCAACAAAAGCTGCTGCCGATGGACGGATTTTTTGTTAAACCTGATTTTTGGATTTTACGCATCTAGAAAAATGAATAAACAAATTTTGAGAGGGAGTTGATTTTTTTTTCTCAAGGGTTTGTAATTGCAAAAAATTAGCCACAAATAACGTTTCAAAGAATCTGTGTGTATGTTGAGATATAGGATACACGACTTAAAATGTGTTGAAACGTGCTTTCGCTTTTGAAAATCGAAGTTTCATCCAACCCAACTCATCGGGAAACAATTAAAACTAATTATACCGTTGGAAAGCAGACATCTTGGCTCAGCTTTTGGAGTTATTTGGAACACAATAAATCCAGCGGAAGTATTACCTTAATAACTAAAAGAAAAATACGGAATTCTTCCTATTTGACAAAAATGTCTTCACGGGCTGATTTCTCACCCATTAGGATCTCGGATATACGATTATTCTTTCGTAGCGGTTTTGTCATGGCTACATTGGAATTTTCTGAACTTGAAATTGACTTTTTTTCAATAGTTATTTCAAATTTTGTACTATCATTTAATTTAAAGAAATTTTAGAGTTCTGACGTTGAGGGTGAAAAATATCCCAGTTGAATTGTGTTTTGAAAAGACAGTGAAGGTAGCTTAATTGCCTATCTCTACCTCTGCAAGAGATAAGGACTTTAGTGGAATTCTGTTGTGAAGAACATTGAGAGTGGAATCACTCTTGCACCAACCTCTTCGAGATCGCCTTAATTTACGTAATCCTGATGGTTGAAAAATCATCTCATAAAATAATTGTCATCAAATTGGCAACTTTGTTTGTTTCCGGTTTTAGGATATTACTTCCTCGTAGTACCTCAACATCAAAAACTGCGATTAGATCTAAGCTTTTAACGGTATAATCAGTTGTATTATTACTTCACTAGGTTCGGTAGAAAACTACGTTTCGAATGCAAAAAACGTGCTCTTGGTTTTGAAAATCGATGTTATATCCAACAGAACTTATCGGCAAAAAATTAAAACTAGTTATACCGTTGGAAAGCGTAGATCTTGGCCGAGTTTTTGGAGTTATTTGGTAAACAAAAAATCCAGCGGAGGTGTTACAGCAAGTATTCTCAAATTTTGATTTAGAGCATAATGCGTTTGGGGCAAAGAGGAAGCGATGGGGAACGCGGAGGCAATGCGACTGGGGACAAAGAACACCGTTTGTTTGGGGAAAAGAATGAATCTTGAAATAAACACGGAGTGGAGGTCGCGTCTGATGTCTGTCAGTTGCTAATTAGTTGGTAATTGGAAATTTTCACGCTATGGATGTTCAAATAGACCGCGTATTCGAGACAAATTGTGGTGAACGTGCAATAATCGTTGAAAGTTTTAATCTATTATGAGATGGGCAATGCTATGAAAGCAATTTTCAAGTTTCGTTCAGATGCTAAACCACTACACTAGACAAGGTTAGTTCAACTGCGAATCGGTCATATGTAATGAATTCAAATGTATGTAATAAAAAAGTTGTATTTATGAAAATCAGCACAACCACGATCAAATCACTGGGGTTTATTATTGAATTTCATTCGTGTGGCTTGCATTTATGATTTGATTTCTATTCAGTATTGAATTCAGAATTATTCAGCATTGAATTTCAGGAGGCACTCATAGGTATATGATCAAATGATAAATCCAAATAGGTGTTTTGGAAAAATTGTATTGCAGATTCGGATTCTACACCCTTTGAAACGTAAACCATGAAATTTTCAGGGGGGTTAGAAATTTTTTTCAAGAGCGATTAGGTAGAAAATTCAAAAAACGTGCTCTTGGTTTTGAAAATCGATGTTATATCCAACACAACTTATCGGGAAATAATTAAAACTAGTTATACCGTTGGAAAGCAGAGATCTTGGCCCAGTTTTTGGAGTTATTTGGTAAACAACGCTATGGATGTTGAAATAGACCACGTATTCGAGACAAATTGTGGTAAACGTGCAATAATCGTTGAAAGTTTTAAATATTCGGAACATCGGGTTATGAAAGACGGAAGTTTATCGTTCAGATGCTGTGATAGAAAGTGCAATGCATCGGTGTGTGTTGATTCGACAGTTAAAAAAAGTTGTATTTATGAAAAATCAGCACAACCACGATCAAATCACTGGGGTTTATTATTCAATTTCAATCATTTGGCTTGCATTCATGATTTGAATTTCTATAAGCTTTGGAGTGTGCGTGTTTCAGCATTGAATTTCAGGAGGCACCCATATATGATCAACTGATCAATCTAAATAGGTATTTTGGAAGAATTTTATTGCAGATTTGGATCCTACGCCCTTTGAAACGTGAACCATGAAATTTTCAGGGGGTTAACAATTTTTTTCAAGAGCGATTACAATGGTTCATTATTGAATAATAAGCTAAAAGTGATGATGCGATTGAGCGGGAAGAGGTCCGTGATTACGTAAAAATGTTTACAACTGATAACCGCTTTCAATGCGCTGAAGATGATGACTGAATGATTGTATGTACCTAACTCTCGACGCACTCAAAGTAGAGGCACAATTTATAATGAATGACGTTATATGGTAAGCTTGATTTTTATATAATTACGCTTTCCCCAAACGCATTGATTTTTGACATTTCTACTTTCCCCAAACGCATTGATTCTTAGGAGATGCCTTTCAACAAACGCATTACCTTTTTCCCCCTAACGCATTGCATTTTTGGAGATTTTCCCCAAACGCAACCCGCCCTTGATTTATAATTTAATTTAAAGAAATTATGGTAATTTTAGTGTACTAAGGTCTAATACACTCCACGAGGAGAGAGAGAAAAGAGTCTCTTTTTCAATCGGAAATAAGTTGTCGAGACGACTCCTGAAGTTTGGAGGTCCTTTACGTGGAACAATCTTTATAAGATGGTACAATGGTATGCTATGCAAATTTCAGGTTTATTGGTACAATTCTAAACCACTATTCGCATTGAGCAGTTCAAATAATGGTTACAGGTGTACTTTAACAACAGAGTAAATCTAGCAAAAACCGAGGAGATACGAAGGGATACTTAGCTCAGGTCAGGATTAAATCTTAGATATTTACAACGCAGGTAGTTGAGTAGCTGTCACTGGAAACGTTCTTAACAGACAGCACGGACACCCTATTGTACCTCCACAATACAAGTGAAAGGATCATGGAACGTTCATCTATGTGAGCACTTTTGATGTTATTGTTGGATATAACCGGTCCCCACCTGACGGACATTAGTCCTGGACAAGATTTGGGATCAGTGTCCAGGTAGTTGGCAGCCCTCAGGAATTCAATGCAATGCCCTCGACCCACTTAAGGAACGGAAAGTTACAGAATCTTCTGAGTATATTTACTTGTTTTTTAATAATAATTGGTTGACGAAAAAAAATTATTTGGTTATAGATATTGTTTGGAAACCGAAATATTTGAAAGCAATGAGAATCTCTGCGAAAATTTCCGTTGAAAGGAAACACATGGATTTCGTGAATAAAAAACGCAGAAATTGTTTCACTGGGGTTTATTATTCAATTGGCTACTAAGCTTTGGAGTGTGCGTGTTTCACAGGTGATATAGATAGAGATTATTGAATTTCATGAGGCACACAAATATGATCAACTGAACAATCTAAATAGGTATTTTGGTTGAGAACAGATTTACGTGCCCTATGCATATCTAATGAAATTCAATAATCGCTCTATCACTAGTGAAACACGGACACTCCAAGTCTTAGCAGAAATTCAAATCATGAACGCAAGCCAAATGAATAATAAACCCCAGTGAAACAATTTTCAGCGTTTCATGCATATCAGAATGCTTCAACCCGTGTATCGGCTACAAAGCCCTTTAGGAGTTCACTCCAGTATCCACATTACTACATCACTACATCACTTCGTCACTAGGTTACTGATATCCAAACAAAAACAATAATGAACCAAAATAACGCGAATGTTGGCTCCATAAATCGGGTCATACATCGGGAATGGTTTGACCTACGGACTTGGGGAGGAGCTCATACGATTCCTCAAGGAAAGTTCTTCAAAAAGAGTACAAATTTAGGCCGCCTTGGTTTTTTTGAGGTTTTTACGGAGTTAGAATTTTTTCAAGAGCGATTACAATATTTTATTATTGAATAATAAACCAAAGCGTTTTCATAAGCGGCTATGACATTACAAAAAATGGAACTCACTCAACTAATTGTAGGCACTTCTGAGCCGGTTGAATGTACTTCGGTTGTACTCAACAGTTGCGGATGACTTCTGTTCCATCAGCTTCACTGAAAGACAAAGAAATTAATATTAATAAGAATAAGGAACACGACTGACACTTTCAGTAGTAAAACGTAACATGGGATTTGACACAGCTTCCTCTCGAATGTTCGTCTGAATTATCTTCAAAAAGTAAGCACAAAATGAAAAGAAGCGACCAACTAAAATAATCATTTATATCATCTTTATTGCTTAAAATTATTATTAAAAAGAAATTTGGACTTGTAGTTTCGCGTAAGTGTCTGTTATACTTAGGTGGATCAACAAATTACTTTTAGTATAGAAATAATAAATCTTCGCGTAATAATTGTTTCATGGCCGATTTTGAAGGTTCATAATTGAAAATAATAAACCAAATTCAGATAACAGTCTAAATTTTTTTCATTTTTGGGTCTGATTTCTTCCAGTGAAATCTTCCAAGGCCCCGGGACTATCCCTTTACAGCCACAAGCGAAGCAACACTCCGTAGAAGGTCACCTGCCCTCATATGTCACCTGCGGAAAATCTGGTCGACTTTCCATACCGGTCACCATAAATGGGAGGTTAGGCAAATACCTGCATGACCGAGCGGTCTTGCTGGTCTGGTATCCCAACGCGCCGTGACCTGTAAGATGGAGCAACCAGAGTAAATTATTTCAAATTTTGAGCTTGCAGGGAAACTAAATAATTTGAAACTAAACTAAGTTACTTAATATCATTTTACATATTTCCAATAATGTCACTATTTGATCGCAGTATTGAAAGGTTCCCGTGTAATCATGAACAGTTTTGAAATAGCAACAATAAATTCATGTTATGTAACCGTACATACCCTATTTACCAAATAAGGCACATGTTCATTTATGAATGGTTCCGAGTTATTATTGAATTATTTATTACGTACTTACTACCCATTTATTTACCCTTTCTTTGATTATACGTTTGATCCAAGAGTAGTGTTTGACATGTACATAAGGCCTATTAAGTCGAATTAATGGCATTAAAATCCATTTCTAATGCTTTTTGATGGTGTAGGTGTCATGTCGAGGCATACATTGATGGTTATAAACATTTATTAAGAATAGTATGGAGAAAATTAAAAAACTACTCATCGAAAAATGCTAATGGTACGTCATAACAACCATTAAAAAATTTTTGGACAAAGGTGGCATCGTGGCTTACGTATCTTCGTTGAACTATTTGAATGATTGAACAATTAGTTCAAAAAATGGAGTTGGGGGTTAACATAAAATAAAACCTGATCCCTGATAATCCAGGACTAGGGTTTTGAGCCATGGAGCGAACATTGAGATGAACAGGGTGTATTTCCCCGAGGAGACTAGCTCTCAGTGATGTATAAATGAATGGACCCATCTACCGAACATACACAATCCATAAAACGTAAAATGCCTGATAACTGCTGACGCACACGTGCGCGTGATGTTCCTACGGAAATTAAACTTTCAGGCTTAGTGAGCGCACATGAGCGTTCTGTCAATATATCGTCAACTGAAAGGTACGAAGGTTTTGTAAAAGAGACGAGTCGTGCAGGTAGATTAATAAGAAACGTTCTAGTCTCGGAATTTACGTGAAACCAGTAAAGTTCCTATTGATCAACCAACAGTTTCAACACGTGCAGAGTAGAAGTAGGTACATCGATTTCGAGCAGTTTATTCCGGAGTGTCAGATCACCATTTAAAACGAATACAAAACCAACTAAAAATTTGCATTCATATAATCAACGAAAACATATAAAAGAGGACTAAGTTATTGTCTATGATTATACCAGTTATATCTTGAAGATTGTCGTCTAAATGTTGAATCAGACTCCTCAGCTGCACGGGTAATATCATACTATCTGCAACTCACACAGTACAATGATAAAACCAGGGCTATGAAAACCCTTTCGTAACATTTCGTCAAGATAATATGCTGAATGGTTCAAATTTGACTTCTACTAAATGTTTAGCATCCAACATTCAATTATTAATTAGATTTTTATTTTTTGCAGATAAGCAACTTTGAGCGAATAAATACATTGGATATTCAAGAATCTTTACCGTTTCTGTATCCTACACAGGAAATCATTAAACTGTAATGCGCATTACAATTACAAATTGTATGATTACTAGAATGGAGATCCATATAGGGAATCCCCTGATTGGTATAACATAATTAATAAATTGAATGTTCAATGAAGAAAAATGTGTTTGACAGCTTTGAAGATGAAGAAAGCTTGCAACGGACAGTAATTGGATATTGCGTTGGACCGGACAATGATACGAGCAGCCTGCCTTTTCCTGAGGAGGGTCACGCACAGAGATGAACAGATGAATACGAAGCATCACCACTTTTCGAAAAAAAACTCACACAACCCATCAAACCTGATGAGCCTCATATCGACGACACACATATGCACTTGATGTTCCTACAAACAAAACACGTAGGGACAGCGAGTGCGTTTGTGCGTCAAGTCAATATCACGTAGACTGGAAGTTTGAAAGGTTGTAAAGTGGCTGATAAGTTGGATTGAATGTTCTAGACATGGAACTCACCCAAAACCAATACCTGACACTACTTGACACTATCAAAGTAAGGACGCGCCAAAATAGATGGTGACAATTACGAGGTGAGTCCCACAACAGAGCTGACGAGTTGCAGATGGGCTGATGGGTCAATGAGAAATGTTCTAGTCACGGAAGACACGTCAAACCAGTACGATTCCCACTAACCCACGACTCATGAGTACTTCCGCCCAGCATTGACTGCACATGTTGTAGGACAGACAACAGACATATGCACTTGATGTTCCTACAAACAAAACACGTAGGGACAGCGAGTGCGTTTGTGCGTCAAGTCAATATCACGTAGACTGGAAACAAACAAACACATATAAACAGACTGTTATACATGTTCTTCTAAAAACACTGCAAAGGAGGAGTCATAACGAGAAATATTCCGATGGTGTAAACAACATCATAAGGGGTTAACTGGAGTTATTTGATGCGGAGACAGGCAATCGTAAACATCTATTTTAGCCACGTACTACTTGACACTATCAAAGTAAGGACGCGCCAAAATAGATGGTAACAACTACGAGGTGAGTCTCACTACAGAACTGACGAGTAGCAGATGATTTGAGCTGATGGGTCAATGGGAAATGTTCTAGTCACGGAAGAAACGTCAAACCAGTACAATTCCCACTAACCCACGACTCATGAGTACTTCCGCCCAGCATTGACTGCACATGTTGTAGGACAAGTTATGAGTAACTCATTCAGCGAGGCCTGACAAGCTTTAAAGAATCCACTCAAAGACTTGTCTGATCTCACTGCAAGAGCCACAATCATCTTCTCGTTCTTCTGTACCCCTATGTGATGGTGGCGTTCATCAGGTAAAGGAATCCCGTCAGAACACTGATGGTATCTCAACTTGGCTCCATACTACGACTAGTAGAACACAGTAGACTGGAGCAAGTTAAGGAACAATTAGTGTCCAGCGTCTATATACGGTGTAAACCAAAGAATAAATGGCGAACTGCAGTTATTTGACGAGAAGTGCGTTGAACAGAACATGTCGATCATCCTGCTTCTCCCCTAGAGGGTAACGCCCAGTGATGTATTACATATCCACCATAGCCAATGCGTCACCCCCATGGGGAAAAGCTACGACTGGAACCATATGAACAAAGCCATCAACTGCCAACACATATAAACAGACTGTTATGTTTGTTCTTCTAAAAACACTGTAAAATAGGAGTCATAACGAGACATGTGCCAATGTTGTAAACAACATCATAAGTGGTTAACTGAAGTTGGTTTATGCGGAGGCAGGCAATCGTAAATATCTATGTTGGCCACTTAGTACTTGACAATATCAAAGTACGGACGCGCCAAAATAGATGGTGACAACTACGAGGTGTCAATTGGGTCGCCACAACAGATCTGACGAGTTGCAGATGATTTGAGCTGATGGATCAATGAGAAATGTTCTAGTCACGGAAGAAACGTCAAACCAGTACAATTCCCACTAACCCACGACTCATGGGTACTTCCGCCCAGCATTGACTAATCATGTTGTAGTACAGGTTATGAGTAACTCATTCAGCGAGGCCTGACAAGCTTTAAAGAATCCACTCAAAGACTTGTCTGATCTCACTGCAAGAGCCACAATCATCTTTTCGTTCTTCTGTAAGCCCAATGTTGATGGTGCCGTTCATCAGGTGAAGGAATCCTCGTCAGAACACTGATGGTATCTCAACTTGACTCCATACTACTACTATAGAACACAGTAGACTGGAGCAAGTTAAGAAACAATTAGTGTCCGGAGTCTATATATGGTGTAAACCAAATAAAAAATGGCGACCTGCATGTATTTGACGAGCAGTGGGTAGAACAGAACATGTCGATCATCCTGCTTCTCCCCAAGAGGGTAACGCCCAGTGATGTATAACATATAAACCATAACCAATGCGTTACCCCCATTGGGAAAAGCTACGACTGGAACCAATAAACAAAGCCATCAAGTACCAACACACACTTGCACTTGATGTTCCTACATACAATAATAAACGTAGGCACACCTGGTGCAATTGTGAGTCGGTACTCCTTATCAATTGGTATGAACAGACTGTATTCAACGAGAAGTGGGTAGAACAGAACCATGTCGATCATGTTGCTTCTCCCCATGAGGGTAACGCCCAGTGATGTAAAACATATCCACCATAACCAATGCGTTACCCCCATTGGGAAAAGCTACAACTGGAACCACATATAAACAAAGCCATCAAGCACCAACACACACTTGTACTTGATGTTCCTACATACAATATTAAGCGTAGGCACAGCTGGTGAAATAGGGTGTCGGTACTCTTTATCAACTGCTATGAACAGACTGTCATACATGTTTTTCTAAAACACTGTAGAGGAGGAGTCATAACGAGAAGTGCTAATGGTATGAACAACATCATAAGTGGTTAGCTGAAGTTGGTTGATGCGGAGGGAGGCAATTGTGAACATCTATGTTGGCCACGTACTACTTGACACTATCATAGTAAGGACGCGCCAAAATAGATGGTATCAATCACGAGGTGAGGTCCCACAACAGAACAGACGAGTTGCAGATGATATGAGCTAATGGATCAATGAGAAATGTCCCACTAAAACACGACTCATGAGTAACAAACGTAGGCCCAGCTAGTGCAATTGTGTGTCAGTACCTCATATCGGGTCGGTATTCTCAATCATCTTTTCGTTCTTCTGTACCCATATGATGATGCTGCCATTCATGAGGTGAAGGAATCCCGTCAGAACACTGAATGTATCTCAACTTGGCTCCATACTACGAGTAGTAGAACACAGTAGACTGGAGCAAGTTAAAGTACAATTAGTGTACAGAGTCTATGTATGGTGTAAACCAAATAAAAAATGGCGAACTGCAGTTATTTGACGAGAAGTGGGTAGAACACAGCATGTCGATCATCCTGCTTCTCCCCACGAAGGTAACGCCCAGTGATGTATAACATATCCACCATAACCAATGCGTTACCCCCATTGGGAAAAGCTACATCACATACATAAACTAAGTGGTCAAGTACCAACACACGCTTGCACTTGACGTTCCTACATACAATAGTAAACGTAGGCACACCTGGTGCAACTGTATGTCGGTACTCTTTATCAACAGGTACGAACAGACTGTTATACATGTTCTTCTAAAACGAACAACACTGATGATGATGAACGTCTATGTTGGCGACGTAGAGCTGATGAATCAATGAGGAATGTTCTAGTCACGGAAGGAACGTCAAACCAGTACAATTCCCACTAACCCACGACTCATGAGTACTTCCGCCCAGCATTGACTGCACATGTTGTACCATCACACACTTGCACTTGATGTTCCTACATACAATAATAATCGTAGGCACACCTGGTGCAATTGTGTGTCGGTATATGAGACTGTTACATATGTTCTTCCAAAAACACTGAAAAGAGGAGCCATAACTAGAAAACAAAACAGTACAATTCCCACTAACCCACGACTCATGAGTACTTCCGCCCAGCATTGACTGCACATGTTGTACCATCACACACTTGCACTTGATGTTCCTACATACGATAATAATCGTAGGCACACCTGGTGCAATTGTGTGTCGGTATATGAGACTGTTACATATGTTCTTCCAAAAACACTGAAAAGAGGAGCCATAACGAGAAAACAAAACAGTACAATTCCCACTAACCCACGACTCATGAGTAACATTCGAATCAGTCACATGTGAAGTTCCTAAATTCTAATTGTCGTATTAAGGGAGAAGTGCGTTGAACAGAACATGTCGATCATCCTGCTTCTCCCCTAGAGGGTAACGCCCAGTGATGTATTACATATCCACCATAGCCAATGCGTCACCCCCATGGGGAAAAGCTACAACTGGAATCATATAAACCAAGCCATCAAGTAACAACACACACTTGCACTTGATGTTCCTACATACAGTAATAAACGAAGGCACACCTGGTGCAATTGTGTGTAGGTACTCTTTATCAACTGCTATGAACAGACTGTTATACATGTTCTTCCAAAACGAACAACACTGATGATGATTTGTATCCATTTTCGAGCACTTCCGCCCAGCATTGACTGCTTATGTTGTAGGACAGGTTATGAGTAACTCATTCAGCGAGGCCTGACAAGCTTTAAAGAATCCACTCAAAGACTTGTCTGATCTCACTGCATGAGCCACAATCATCTTTTCGTTCTTCTGTACCCCTATGTGATGGTGGCGTTCATCAGGTGAAGGAATCCCGTCAGAACACTGATGGTATCTCAACTTGACTCCATACTACTACTAGTACAACAAAGTAGACTGGAGCAAGTTAAGGTACAATTAGTGTCCAGCGTCTATATACGGTGTAAACCAAAGAATAAATGGCGAACTGCAGTTATTTGACGAGAAGTGGGTAGAACAGAACATGTCGATCATCCTGCTTCTCCCCAAGAGGGTAACGCCCAGTGATGTATAACATATCCACCATAACCAATGCGTTACCCCCGTTGGGAAAAGCTACGACTGGAACCATATGAACAAAGCCATCAACTGCCAACACATATAAACAGACTGTTATGTTTGTTCTTCTAAAAACACTGTAAAAGAGGAGTCATAACGAGACATGTGCCAATGTTGTAAACAACATCATAAGTGGTTAACTGAAGTTGGTTTATGCGGAGGCAGGCAATCGTAAATATCTATGTTGGTCACTTAGTACTTGACACTATCAAAGTAAGGACGCGCCAAAATAGATGGTGACAACTACGAGGTGAGTCCCACAACACTCACAACAGAACTGACGAGTTGCAGATGATTTGAGCTGATGGATCAATGAGAAATGTTCTAGTCACGGAAGAAACGTCAAACCAGTACAATTCCCACTAACCCACGACTCATGGGTACTTCCGCCCAGCATTGACTGCACATGTTGTAGGACAGGTTATGAGTAACTCATTCAGCGAGGCCTGACAAGCTTTAAAGAATCCACTCAAAGACTTGTCTGATCTCACTGCAAGAGCCACAATCATCTTTTCGTTCTTCTGTACCCCTATGTGATGGTGGCGTTCATCAGGTAAAAGAATCCCGACAGAACACTGATGGTATCTCAACTTGGCTCCATACTACGACTAGTAGAACACAGTAGACTGGAGCAAGTTAAGGTACAATTAGTGTCCAGCGTCTATATACGGTGTAAACCAAAGAATAAATGGCGAACTGCAGTTATTTGACGAGAAGTGCGTTGAACAGAACATGTCGATCATCCTGCTTCTCCCCAAGAGGGTAACGCCCAGTGATGTATAACATATCCACCATAACCAATGCGTTACCCCCATTGGGAAAAGCTACGACTGGAATCATATAAACCAAGCCATCAAGTAACAACACACACTTGCACTTGATGTTCCTACATACAGTAATAAACGTAGGCACAGCTGGTGCAATTGTGTGTTGGTATCCCATATCAATTGGTATGAACAGACTGTTATACAATAACAGAACATGTCGATCATGTTGCTTCTCCCCATGATTGTAACGCCCAAACGTAAAACATATCCACCATAACCAATGCGTCACCCCATTGAGCAACGGAACCACATAAACTGTGTCAAACCAACAACACTTGTCATTGATGTTCCTACATACAATATTATAGGCACAGCTGGTGAAATAGGGTGTCGGAGATCTTTATCAATGCTAGAACAGACTGTCATACTAAAACAGTAGAGGAGGAGCGCCGAGAATGCAATGATGGTATGAACAACATCATAAGTGGTTAGCTGAAGTTGGTTGATGCGGAGGCCAGGTCACGTGTAACTTGACACAATCATAGTAAGGACGCGCCAAAACACACGAGGTGTCCCACAACAGAACAGACGAGTTGCAGATGATTTGAGCTAATGGATCAATGAGAAATGTTCTAGTCACGGAAGAAACGTCAAACCAGCACAATTCCCACTAACCCACAACTCATGAGTAACGTTCGAAGCAGTCACATTGTGTGTCGTATCATCGGGTCGGTATTCGCAATCTTGTTAAATTCCACAATATGTCATTCTGTATTATATTGAAAAGCAGTTCATCAGGTGAAGGAATCCCGTCAGAACACTGATGGTATCTCAACTTGGCTCCATACTACGACTAGTAGAACACAGTAGACTGGAGCAAGTTAAGGTACAATTAGTGTCCAGAGTCTATATACGGTGTAAGCCGAATAATAAATGGCGAACTGCAGTTATTTGACGAGAAGTGGGTAGAACAGAACATGTTGATCATCCTGCTTCTCCCCAAGAGGGTAACGCCCTACATATCCACAGGACAGCCAATGAGTACCCCCATTCAGAGAAGCTACAACTTTAATGAATCAACTCAAAACTGTTGATCAGTGAAGGAATCCATAAAATAATAAACATATATCTAACTGCAGTTATTTGACGAGAAGTGGGTAGAACATAACATGTCGATCATCCTGCTTCTCCCCAAGAGGGTAACGCCCAGTGATGTATAACATATCCACCATAACCAATGCGTTACCCCCGTTGGGAAAAGCTACGACTGGAATCACATACATAAACTAAGTGGTCAAGTACCAACACACGCTTGCACTTGACGTTCCTACATACAATGTGTGTCGGTACTCTTTATCAACTGCTATGAACAGACTGTTATACATGTTCTTCCAAAACGAACAACACTGATGATGATTTGTATCCAACTTCGAGCACTTCCGCCCAGCATTGACCAATCATGTTGTAGTACAGGTTATGAGTAACTCATTCAGCGAGGCCTGACAAGCTTCAAAGAATCCACTCAAAGACTTGTCTGATCTCACTGCATGAGCCACAATCATCTTTTCGTTCTTCTGTACCCCTATGTGATGGTGGCGTTCATCAGGTGAAGGAATCCCGTCAGAACACTGATGGTATCTCAACTTGACTCCATACTACTACTAGTACAACAAAGTAGACTGGAGCAAGTTAAGGTACAATTAGTGTCCAGCGTCTATATACGGTGTAAACCAAAGAATAAATGGCGAACTGCAGTTATTTGACGAGAAGTGGGTAGAACAGAACATGTCGATCATCCTGCTTCTCCCCAAGAGGGTAACGCCCAGTGATGTATAACATATCCACCATAACCAATGCGTTACCCCCGTTGGGAAAAGCAACGAATGGAACCATATGAACAAAGCCATCAAGTAACACACACACATGATGTTCCTACAACAGTAACGTAGGCACAGCTGGTGCAATTGTGTGTTGGTATCCCATATCACCTGGTATGAACAGACTGTTATATAATATATAACATATTATATTATATTACAAGAACATATTATGTTCTTCTATATGTAGAAGAGGAGCACGAGAGATGTGCTAATGGTATGAAGAACATCATAAGTGGTTAGCTGAAGTTGGTTGATGCGGAGGCAGGCAATTGTGAACATCTATGTTGGCCACGTACTACTTGACACTATCATAGTAAGGACGCGCCAAAATAGATGGTATCAATCACGAGGTGAGGTCCCACAACAGAACAGACGAGTTGCAGATGATTCGAGCTAATGGATCAATGAGAAATGTTCTAGTCACGGAAGAAACGTCAAACCAGCACAATTCCCACTAACCCACAACTCATGAGTAACGTCCGAAACAGTCGCATTGCTATTTACGTATCATGGGAACAATCTTGTTAAATTGATATGTCATTCGATTATATTGGAAAAGCAGTTTATCAGGTGAAGGAATCCCGTCAGAACACTGATGGTATCTCAACTTGGCTCCATACTACGACTGGTAGAACAGAGTAGACTGGAGCAAGTTAAGGTACAATTGGTGTCCACAGTCTATATACGGTGTAAACCAAATAAAAAATGGCGAACTGCAATTATTTGATGAGAAGTGGGTAGAACAGAACATGTTGATCATCCTGCTTCTCCCCAAGAGGGTAACGCCCAGTGATGTATAACATATCCACCATAACCAATGCGTTACCCCCATTGGGAAAAGCTACGACTGGAACCATATAAACAAAGCCATCAAGTTCCAACACACACTTGCACTTGATGTTCCTACATACAGTAACAAACGTAGGCACAGCTAGTGCAATTGTGTGTCAGTACCTCATATCTTGTCGGTATTCCCAATCATCTTTTCGTTCTTCTGTAAGCCCAATGATGTGGTGCCGTTCATCAGGTGAAGAAATCCCGTCAGAACACTGATGGTATCTCAACTTGACTCCATACTACTACTAGTGCAACAAAGTAGACTGGAGCAAGTTAAGGAACAATTAGTGCCCAGAGTCTATGTATGGTGTAAACCAAATAATAAACGACAAACTGCAGTTATTTGACGAGAAGTGGGTTGAACAGAACACGTCGATCATCCTGCTTCTCCCCTAGAGGGTAACGCCCAGTGATGTATAACATATCCACCATAACCAATGCGTTACCCCCATTGGGAAAAGCTACAACTGGAATCACATACATAAACTAAGTGGTCAAGTACCAACACACACTTGCACTTGATGTTCCTACATACAGTAAGAAACGAAGGCACACCTGGTGCAATTGTGTGTCAATACCCCATATGGTATTCCCACTAACCCACGACTCATGAGACACGTTTGAAACAGCCACATGTTCCTAATCTCAAATTTCCGTATTAGGGGAGCAATCTTTCAAATTGTTACGTCATTCGAGATTTTAATGAGATCGAGGAACGAGAAATGTGCTAATGGTATGAACAACATCGTAAGTGGTTAGCTGAAGTTGGTTGATGCGGAGGCAGGCAATTGTGAACATCTATGTTGAACGAGTTGCAAATGATTTGAGCTAACGGATCAATGAGAAATGTTCTAGTCACGGAAGAAACTTCAAACCAGTACAATTCCCACTAACCCACGACTCATGAGCAACGTTCGAAACAGTCACATAAGTTCCTACTTGCTAAATTTCGTATCATGGGATCGTGTTAAAATATGTAATTCGATTAAATTTAAACGAAGCTAGTGGAACACTGTCGAATGGAGCGAGTTGAGATAGAGTTAGAAACTAAATAAATGGCGAACTGCAAAAGAAACGGTGTAGATGAAAGTGCATCTTCCCAAGAGGGTAACGCCCAGTGATGTATAACATATCCACCATAAAACATTTTTAACAAAGCCATCAAGTACCAACACAGATTGCACTTGACGTTCCTACATACAATACCAAACTTAGGCACACCTGGTGCAATTGTGTGTCAACACCCCATATGGTATTCCCACTAACCCACGACTCATGAGACACGTTTGAAACAGCCACCTGTTCCTAATCTCAAATTTCCGTATTAGGGGAACAATCTTTCAAATTGATACGTCATTCGAGATTTCAATGAGATCGAAGCTGAACGAATTGAAATCCCTAAAAACACATACGAGTACGCACCCTACACATACTGCAACGAAGCTAGTGAAACACAGTATAATGGACCGAGTTAAGATACAATTACTGTCTACATATGGAGTTAGAAACAAAATAAATGGAACACTTGCACTTGATGTTCCTACATAATAAGTAACATAGGCACAGCTGGTGCAATTGTGTGTCGTTGGACCATATAATCTGAGATGAACATACTGTTAAATATGTTCTTCTAAAATCAATGAAAAAGAGGAGGCATAACGAGTCATACAATTCCCACTTACCCACGGTTCTTGAACACGTTCGTAAGTCACATGTTAACTTAGTGATCCACACACGACTAACTTTCACCGAATGAATTGCAAATCGTATGGCTGTTAGTTCTTAAAGGCGAGGATAGATGGGCGGAGAGGGGCGTGGCTTGAGAGGGAGTGAACGGTAGGCCATAGGTGGCTGTGGACGCGAAGGTGGGAACGGCTAGAGAAGAGTGGGGAGTTGACGCGTGGAAATGAGCGGATGGGAGGCTGGTCGTTCTGCTTTCGTTGTAAACTACAATTGCAAATACAAAACACGAAGGTTTATTACTTCTCTCATAAACCCCTTAGGAAGACTGTTGAAATTTCTTTCGTTTCAAAGCCTGAACATTTCCTTCAAAGCAGAATTAAGGGGCGGAAATAGAGTCCAAATAGTAAATTTGGACAAAATTATAGAATTACCTATAATTTGAAACGCTTGGAATCCAGTTTTCGTGGCAGGAATCCGCAGACCGCCTAAAAACTGTGCCGAGACGTCAGCTTTCCAATGGAATAATCAAATTGATTGTAGTAATTGGATATCATGGTGTAAATGAGGTTTAATAGCTAAAATACGTGATTTTTTCAGACTAACTCTTGAGTATTATGTCAATCGAACACGAAGGTATTTGAAACAGGTATGCCTTGACTCAATCCATACCTTATACACATTTCCCCAGATGTAAAACCCCGTGAGAAGAGCCCATCTGACAGGTCCATTTTGTCCTCCTGCTGCCTTCCATCACCCCCATGACCTATTCAATTGAAAACAATGCAAATCTATCGACAAAGTGTAATGACTTATAACAATTAATTCTGCTGTCTAACGAACTGAGCCATCCAAAATTAGCATCCATCTCCCTTTCTTACTATCCACGGTATCTAATCGATGTCATTTTTCGATCGTAGGGGGATAAGACAAAATGGACTCGTCACATACTCTCCTCGCAGTCCTGACCTCACACTCATGAGTTTTTGCCACTGGGAAAATTTAAAAACCAAGGTATACGAGGACATGTTTGAGTGGAGATCAGGTCCTGATTCAAATGATTTTCGAGAGTGCAGACTACATTCGCAGAAATCATTGACAGCTCCGAGATGCCGTCAACGCAGCGTTCGGACGAACAGGCCTCTCTATACCTAAACCAAAATGGAGGACATTTCGAACAACTTAATTTGCAATAGAGCACCTAAAGACTGACAATTTCAATTCTTTTTACGTAATCCAAACCTCCGTCCTAAAATGAATGAAAAATCACCCAATACCTTCCGTTAGAGTAATTAGGCTATCGGGAGGATGTGAGATTGTCCCCATTCGATTCCGAAAAACTGGAATTCTGAAATTCAATAATCGCTCAATCACCTGTGAAACACGCACACTCCAAAGCTTAGTGGAAATTCAAATCATGAACGCAAGCCAATTGAATAATAAACCCCAGTGAAAGTATTTGCAGCGTTTTTTTTTTTTTATGGTTATCAGAATACTTCAACCCGTGTTTCGGCTATAAACCCTTTTATGAGTTCTCTCCAGTATCCACGTTCACTACATCACTAGGTTACTGCAATCAAAACAAAAACAATAATAAATCAAATTAACACAAATGTTGGCACCATAAATCGGGCCATACATCGGGAATGGTTTGAGCTACGGACCTGCGGAAGGGCTCATTCGATTCCTCATGGAAAGTTCTTCAAAAAGAGTTCACATTTAGGCCGCCTATACTTGAGGTTTTTAGGGATTTTACAAAACTTTGACAACCCTTAAAGGACACTTTAAATTAAGTGAGAGAGCTGGCTAAAGAATTGGGGCGTTTTCGGACCAACATGGATTTTTCCTAAAAATTTCAGATTTTTTGCTCCAGCAGTTTGGGAGAAATTGTGCGTACGGCGTACGGACGGAAAATTTTTTATTGCAGATTCTGATTCTACACCCTTTGAAACGTAAACCATGAAATTTTCAGGGGGTTATTTTTCAAGAGCGATAAACAATGGTTTATTATTGAATAATAAACGAAAATTTGTGGATATTTTTAGAATGTGTCCCTATGGATGGTTATTGTAATGCAATTTGAGTGAATTTCCAGCACAATTTTATGGACAATATTCGATTGTCCTACTTCAAGTTTGATTCATTCATTTGTAGTAGTATGCAATTATATACAACAAGCAAAATGCAACGTAGTTGCAGGTCCATCGGGCATCCAAACAAAAATATTAACCTGCAGCCTAATAAAGGTGTACCAAGTGCACCAATATCATGATACTAGCAACTGTCGGTGAACAAAACGCTGGCTTCCTCGAAAGGGTAACTCCTAGTAATGCATGAATATCCACAAAAAATCGTAACAATTTCACTAATTGGGGAAAACAATACACGAATCAAATGACTGATAAACACTTGCACTTTGTTCATAACATAAAACATTTCTATCGTAATATACCATACATTCTGAGCGATGGGCCTGACGACCATACGAGTATGTTGCCTTTTCCTGAGTAGGGTAACGCCCAGTGATGTAAAGATAAATGTACTCATCAACCGGAACATCACCCGCTTCGGGAAAAACCACACACGCACAACCCATTAAATCTGAAAAGCCTCATATCGACGACACACACATGCACTTGATGTTCCTACAAACAAAACACGTAGGGACAGCGAGTGCGTTTGTGCGTCCAGTCAATATCACGTAGACAGGAAGATACGAAGGTTGTAAAGTGTGCTGATAATTCATGTGAAATGTTCTGACATGGAACGCACGTAAAACCAGTACGATTCCCATTGTCCTACCTGTTTTTTTTGCCTGAGACAATCAACCTCCACATAGTCTTTTTCATTGACTTGAATATTCTCAACGGATAAGGCTCAACATTTTCAAGGGTGAAAGACAGCACCCATCCTTAACAGCAGATTTATCAAGATCGGTAACCATTCCTACATGTTGCGAACTTAACAATACACAGTCTTTGAGCTAACAGTGCCATAGTATGTATATCCTCCTTTCGATGTAAAACACAGGAGTGCCCACATCCCCCCCCTGTAAGTTGGTACCTTCTTCCCAAAACAAAAATCTAAAGAATACTCGTCAGCACCCCTGATTTTATCAAAAACTAAAAGAAGATTTACGTACGTATTGAAAAACATGCCGCGTGCCGCCGCCAAAATCACGGACAATATTCGAGCACTGTCATTGTCATTTATACATTTTCGGATAGAAAGACAAACCGTATTTAAATTAATTACTAGGTTCATTATTATTTACGTTTTAGTGATGTAATATATTTTTGAATGTCGTTACGTTAAAGTTTCAATCAACTTTAATTTACAGTCTCCCCCCCCCCCAACATTTTTTGTGTGCGGCGCCAAAATCACGGACAATATTCCCTGTCCCCCCCAAGAATTTCAATGATGCAGTCTGCGTCATGACCCCTCCTGTGGGCACCCCTGTATAACATCCGTTAATAAACAGTGATTTAACTACATGCTAAACGTTTAGATAGAAGTAATTCACAGCTAAGCTACAGCTGATTGTCGAAAACATCCCTAAGGTACATAGAACGTTTCGGTTCAATATTTCCCTCAAATATCACCTAACGATGTAATTTATTCTGTATCCGAGAATATGTTACTGTATCTGAGAATACGGGGCTTCCCTGAAGATTAGAGCGAATCAACCAGAGAGTTCAGTCAAGCTTCAAAGCGCTTACTTCAAAGGCTTGTCTGATCTCACTGCTTTAATCGCCAAATTCATTCAAAACACAGTCGAAGCGAGTGCAGTTGTGAGCTCCAAATGACTTTAAGATACAAACGTTTTGAATGGCAGGCATACAATGCTGATAGCTTAATGAGAGGTGTTCTAGTCACGCAATACGATTCCCATTTATCTAACATCAGTTATGATGTACCCGACATCCATCTGTAGATGCACAGACACTAGCTGCTCTATATACGGAAAGTCACTCTCAGTATAAAATTTCGTAAAATTAATTATATTGAATGGAACTATGAGATAAAATTACCTGTAGTGAAGAGTAACGACGGGCGCCGTCCTGATGTATAACGAAACACACATCACATTAGCAAATACGTCCTTCACACTAAACGTCCCGTGAATGTGGTGCCATCCCAGAGTGGTCAGTACTTATAGACTTCGCAAGGGGTTGGCTTTGAGAAGTGGGGTTGACCAGTATTGCCTGCGGAGGAGGAGGGGAGCATTTGAAAGGTACAGAGATGTATCAGGCGAAACGGAGAAGGGGCAGAATTATTTCAATAATGAGAATGAGAACCCAAGGAAAAATGTTATGGATTTCCCCAACATAATATATAATACAATATTATATATAAATGATAATGAAATGTAATATATGTAAATGTACGTTATCTACCCACTTGAAACTATGATAATATTCTAAAGAGGAAAGATTTGAGTTTTTTCATGATCGGTTTTAAAAATCGTTTCACCTTCAGAAAGCGTACCTTTTATTCATCAGAGATCTATATTGTGATATCACCATATGAATTCAGTCCCTTGAATTCACTCTTTAGGGTTGGGCGAAATTGGTGCGGGTGATTCCACGCCATTATCGGCCAATTGGTGATTTTTTAAATAATGAGTTTTGGAGAAAAACTACTAACGGACATTTTTATGCGTATTTAGGATTCTTGAAAAATTGAACAATATTTTTGGTTTATTATTCAATAATAAACCATTGTAATCGCTCTTGAAAAAAAAATTCTAACCCCCCCTGAAAATGTCATGGTTTACGTTTCAAAGTGTGTATAATCCGAATCTGCAATAAAAAATTTTCCGTCCATCCGCCGTACGCCGCACGTACGATTTCTCCCAAACGGCTGAAGCAAAAAAGCTGAAATTTTCAGGAAAAATCCATGTTGGTCCGGCGACGCCCCAATACTTGAGCCAGCTCTCTCACTTAATTTGAAGTGCCCTTTAAGGGTTGTCAAAGTTTTGTAAAATCCCTAAAAACCTCAAAAAAAGTCAAGGTGGCCTAAATTTGTACTCTTTTTGGTAGGTCAAACCATTCTCGATCTATGGCCCGATTTATGGTGCCAACATTCGCGTTATTTTGGTTTATTATTGTTTTTGTGTTGATATCAGTAACCTAGTGACTTAGTGATGCAGTGATGAAGTAATGTGGATACTGGAGTTAACTCCAGTGTAGCCGATACACGGGTTGAAGCATTCTGATAATTTTCAGGAAAAATCAGAAAATCCGAAATTTTCAGGAAAACGCTGCAAATTCTTTCATTGGGGTTTATTATTCAATTGGGTTGCGTTCATGATTTGAATTTCTACTAAGCTTTGGAATGTGCGTGTTTCACAGGTGATAGAGGGATTATTGAATTTCAGGAGATATGCATAGGGCACGTAAATCTGTTCTCAACCAAAATACCTATTTGGATTGTTCAGTTTATCATATTTGTGTGCCTCCTGAAATTCAATAATCACTCTATCACCTGTGAAACACGCGTGCTCCAAAGCTTAGTAGAAATTCAAATCATGATCGCAAGCCAATTGAATAATAAACCCCAGTGAATGAATTTTCAGCGTTTTCTTGCTCTATTATAAAGGAGCTTTATTGAATGATGAAACCGAATTCTCTTTTTAACGCAAACGTCAGACAGTTTCTAATCTTGATATCTAATATCTTTGAAAATTTGATTTATGATCTAACTTCCATGCACCATTCTTGCACCCTCCGTACCCCCTTAAGTGATCTGTCCAATATTTGGAAATTTATTCAAAATCTGAATAAGCGTAGAAGTCACGTTTGGTAAAAGGATTTGCGTTCACCCATGTGAACTGGTGAAATGATAGTCCTACAGTCTGTAGGCTACAGACATTCTTGTAATATTGCAACTGCTAAGGAGTACCCCATATTGGGCCACATACTTTACGAAGGACGTTTCCGTTGATCAGTCCGGTTTCTTTTCCTTTGTTGAGAATTCGTAACGATGCTGTTTCACGAGATGGGTTGTTATAAGGCTGTTTTGTATGGAAAAATATATGGCCCAATCTGTGAATTAGGCGAATGGCGAGTTAGACATAATGTGAGCTGATGCTGAGAGCCATTGTATGATCATGGCCCGATATTGTCGCAGTGATCGAACGCGGTCGACATAGATTGAAAAGGCCATGTAGAGCGGATGCCAGTGCCTTCCTAAAACTCTCTCAAATGGCACGCCTGGGGGAAGAAGATTAAAAGGAAGACCTCGGCTATGCTGGGTTGATGATGTAGAGAAGGATCTCAGAGCCATTGGTGTGAGAAGATGGAGGAGTAAGGTGAATGATCGCAAGGAGTGGTCATCTGTTGCTGAAAAGGCCCTGGTTCTTCAGGTGTGAGCCATGTGATTAATTGCATGCCTGGTCACCAAAGAAACTGTAATTTAGACGGAGCCTGTAGGCTATTCATTGTTTCTATTTATTCGAGAAAGTACCCAACTATGGAAATGTTGAAGGGAAAAGGAGGCAAATGAATAACAGTACTTTTGTTTGGTAATGTTGAGTGAGAACCCAGTTTTACCATTCTAACCTGCCAACGACGGGTAAACCAGCTAGTTACATCACCACAAAAGAAAATGAGAAAAAAATTTCTGAAGAATCAAACATTTATTTCTGCGCTGGAACAGTACCACTTGGAGAAATTTCATTTACTATATAACCACCTTAACCACCTATCTTTCTTGTTGAAACGCTCAAATGCCATCACGATTTAACATGAAAGCACTCCCAAGAAATACGATAGGTAGATAGATAGATAAAATATGCTTTATTACAAAATGGATGAAAAATTACAAAAATGCGTATAACAACTGCATGCAATAATCGTGGTCCAGGTGGACCGTCCGATGATTTCGCCTTTCATACAGATATCCTTTACACGTTCTGCTTATTTTTCAATCCCTACTACCAAATTTGTGAATGTGACAGGATTTTGAAATGTGTCCGTTTATTCTGGACCACCCTGTACTTAGATATTTAATTTTACAGATTACGCAAGATTTCCGATAGAATCTCCCAAACAGCCGCTAACACATTCAACATTATTCTTAATCAATTATAATAACCTTCTCAAAATATAACAATTAATAACAAATTAACGAAATTTCACATGCATAGAACAATTATAATTTTTTCCCAATACTCACAAACTAAATTTATCGTACCAACCAAACTAACTTAGAACTAGGTATCACAGACTCTTTTTTATTAGTTACTTGAAATATAACAATTTAATAACAATCTCAACTAGAAGGCAAATATCACAGTCATCTTGTTCTTCTCATTTAATTAAATTCTCAATTTACAATTAACTGTATTGTGCTATATAATAAAGCCATACTCGATTATTGTTTTGTATCTCAGGCTTCATGCTATCTTACAATATTTGATCAAATTCACATTTCCAGTTTTTGGTAACGCTAAATATTAATTCCAGTTCAATTCCAACTCCCCCAAATACCTTCTTCTAACCATACAAAATGCTTTACACTTACAAATGAAATGAAAACAATTCTCGATTTCTCCAGAGTTACACATATCACATATCTGGTCGTTGGAATCGTAAGGCCTATACTTTAAAAACAGAAGATCTCCTCTAACTTTGAAGAGCCGCTTACAAAACTGAAAAATCTTTGAACTGACTTGAAGGAACCACATCATTTTCGAGTCTAAGGGCTAAATATTGAGGATGATTCTGGGAACTCAGTGCTTTCTCTTCATATTGTGCATGGAGTACGCCGTCTATAATTTTCAAACTTTCATCTATACGCGCTTTCCAATCACGTAGATTATTGAATTCCAGCGGCGGTATAGCATACTTATCTCTCAAGCACTGCCATTCTTTTACCCAATAAACCTCAAGCTCCACGCACTTCTTGGCTAAATAGTTGGGTAAGCGATTACTAGGCATCTTCATCACTTTTAACAAGTAGTTAAAGTGCATTCTTAGAGTGTACAGATAGAGAGGTTTCAATTTAGTTTCGAGGTACAAAACATAGTTTGGGGTGTTTCTCGGAAGAGAAAAAATAAACTTGATGAAAAAGCGTAACACAGATTCCACCTGATCATCAAGAACAAAGCCCCATTCTTGCGACGAATAGTATTGAGAGAACAACGGCATCGAAAACCTTAATTTTATCAGCGAGTGAAAGCTGTGTGAGCCATGTGATTAATTGCTGGTCACCAAAGAAACTGTAATTTAGACGGAGCCTGTAAGCCATTCATCGTTTCTATTTATTCGAGAAAGTACCCAACTATGGAAATGTTGAAGGGAAAAAGGAGGCAAAGGAATAACGGTACCTACTTTTGTTTGGTAATGTTGAGTGAGAACCCAGTTTTACCACTCTAACCTGCCAACGACGGGTAAACCAGCTAGTTACATCAACACAAAAGAAAATGAGACAAAAATTTCTAAAGAATCAAACATTTATTTCTGCGCTGGAACATTACCACTTGGAGAAATTTCATTTACTATACAATTCTCATCTATCTTTGTTGTTGAAATGCTCAAATGCCATCACGATTTAACATGAATGCACTCCCAACAAATACGACAATTTAGGAAAACCCGATCGTACGACCATACTTCATGACTGTAAATGATTTTAAGTTAATTATTTTCAATAAATTTTTGTAACCGAACATGAAAAATATTATTGTTAAGAACTAAACAGGAAAAGTTGAACAGATTTGCTAGCCGTGACAAGAAATCTAACTTTGATGTAACTACGTTGGCCTAAATTAGTTAAACCGTATTTTTCAGACACCCCTTCGAATTTAATCGAGATCGGAGTTCTAGGATGTGAGTAAATTACACTTAATCGAAATTTCCGTTTGCCCATGCATGTATGGTTTTCGAGCACCCTACCTCACATGGGACCATTGACATCGAAAAATATGATCAAAATCTGATAGATATTGTCAAAGTTAGTATTGTAGCGTACATTTGCGGATACACAGTAGCAAACGGTTGCACAACGTCTTCGAAAACAAAAAATACTAGGAAAAATTGATTTTGTGGGGTCACCCTTTTTATAACGGCATGTGAATGTTTTGTAATATGTTCCAAAAAGAGGACGAGGAACAATAAAAAAACACTAAAATCTGCAGAGAATTCTTTTAGGGAAGAGTTGCTCTTGAATGGATCGGCTAATACCCCAGTATCCCAATTTGTTAGGCAAAAATTGGGGTCGAACAAACAGAAATTTAAAAAAATCAGATGAAAATACTCAAATGTGGCATTTTAAGTATAAACACTGTATCCCATATCTCTGCATAAATTCTTTAAAACGTTTTTGGTGGCTTATTATTTGCAATGATGAACCTTTGGGATGGAAATCAACTCTCCTCGAAATTTGTTCATTTGCTTTTCTAAACGCGTAGAATCCAAAAATCGAGTTAAAAGAAAAATCGTCCGTCTGACGGCCACAGCTTTTCTCCGAATCTCCAATCAATGAAACTTCTGTCAAAAATCACAAATGGGGTCTAGTTAGAACTGAATCCAAGTCATCTGCCTCTGTCAATCCTAGAGGGTGGATTTCTTTGTCCGATCGCAAAATGAGATAGCAGTTACTATTTCATTAGGGCAACACATCAATTTTGGTTAATTATGAAGTGATAAATCCAGGCAAATCATTTTCTGTTCGCAATTCTTACTACAATTATACACAAACCGGGCATAGGTACGTATAGGTACGAGGTAGGGACGTAGGTACCTCTAATGTATCCATTGCTTTCTTGATCGTGTCTTTATTTTCACTTTCTCAATTTCACGTTTTTTTTTTACGAAATCGTGCACATTACACTTTCATTTAGGTTCCCACTCGTTCGGGAATATATATCTAGGAATTTTAATACGGTTTAAACCGTTTTTCTTGATTTTATTATTAATGATTAACAAACGTTTACTATTAGAATAGCAAACCGAAATCGGAAGATATATAATATCTGGATGTTAAAAAACGGAATCCACTATACCAACTTGCAGTTTTTCAAAAGCTAGACATCTGTGTTCTGTAATGTCAATCGGGCCGTAAGGCAGGTAAATTCCTAGTCCTAATAACCTCATAAATATTTAGTGAAAGGCGCAAACAGTAAGGCCACCCAATTCCTGGACTACGTGTTTTATTTGTTTCGGCCATTGACCATTGCCTGCCGATGTCAACATCCTATTAGACCTCTTTAAATTGTAGTAAACCCGTAGCTAGCACCTATTGTGCATGTGTCAGAGAGTAAACCCTTTCACTAACATGTCCTTCAACGTAGCGCTAATGATGAGGGCCAACAAATATCCCTCCCTGAGGTTTCAGCGTTCCCTCCTCAATACGGATAATTAAAAACTCAAATAATGAATTAATCAATGACTTTCTCTAACCTAATTATGATCTTAGAAAATTAAAATACCTTTTGGTTTATTATTTCCCCAAATTGTTTGCCAGAGGCCAGTCCGGGTTATGAGATAATGGGACCAAAAAACGACACTGATCGGGGACTCACGGACTAAGGAAAATAATCTCTAGTATTAGCCAATCCTGGAATCTAACATTAAATCCTTGTAACAAGCATGATTTCATTTTCATTTGACTTGAATGGGATTTCCGGGATTGTCCGGTTCATGCTGTAGATGGTCCTATGTGGGTTTAATTGATCACAAATCTTTACTGAGCAACCGTAAAATCCAACATGTATCCCTTTCTCGGGTTCTCGTGGTCTGATTGTACTCAAGTTTTGAAAGCAGTCGGGAAAGAACCGTCTATGTCGTAGAGAAAGTACCCAACTATGGAAATGTTGAAGGGAAAAAAGGATGTAAATTAATAACAGTACTTTTGTTTGGTAATGTTGATTCAGAACCCGATTTTACCACTCTAAATTTCATGGTTTACGTTTCAAAGGGTGTAGAATCCGAATCTGCAATACAATTTTTCCGTCCGTACGCCGTACGCACGATTGCTCCCAAATGGCTGAAGCAAAAAAGCTGAAATTTTCAGGAAAAATCCATGTTGGTCCGGCGACGCCCCAATCCTTGAGCCAGCTCTCTCACTAATTTGAAGTGCCCTTTAAGGGTTGTCAAAGTTTTGTAAAATCCCTAAAAACCTCAAAAAAAAAAGTCAAGGCGGCCTAAATTTGGACTCTTTTTAAAGAACTTTCCACGAGGAATCGAATGAACCCCTCCCCAGGTCCTTACGTTAAACTATTCCCGATCTATGGCCCGATATGGTGCCAACATTCGCGTTATTTTGTTTTTGTTTTGATATCAGTAACCTAGTGATGTTTGATATACTGATGTAGTAATGTTGATACTAGAGTGAATTCCTAAAAGGCTTTGTAGCCGATACACGTGTTGAAGCATTCTGATATGCATGCAACGCTGCAAATTCTTTCTTCGTAAAAATTTTAATCTTCACTAAATATCTCGTGATTATCATTGCTTCAAGAGATTCGAGGCAACCCAACAATCTGTGATGAGTCGGAAAACGTCGGGAAAACTATGTTTTCAATATTAAATTTTGGCAGAGTTCGTATGATGTTGGATTCGTTACAAAATGCTTTTTCTCTGTAGATTGGTAAATGCATATTCATCATATGTAGGGAGAGAAGAAATAATGACTTTAGGCCAACGTATAAAATACCTGCTAAGAAAAATAATGGGTTTGGGTCAACAAAGAAAACTCATTGGACGCATCATTTCCTTATGTTCCGTCAAGTAACGAATACAAAAAAAACTCAAAACGAATTAGAAAATCATGAATAACTGTCGTAATCACTCTCCTCATTTCCGTGGAAGACATCTGGGTGGTAGTGGTTGTTGACGCACTCCAAATATTTAATTACGCCCCCGTCATCCTCACAAATAGCCACATTTCCTCCAGTGAATGGAACATATCCTTTGTTCGTTCGCGGGTAGGATTTGTGAATTAATGTAGAAACCTTTTTCACGCTTCTTTGTTTTATTACGGTCTCCCCTTGAATTTCCTTCAAAACTCCGATCGCAACAGTGACTAAACATTGACATTCGTTCGGCCTTATCGCAACACAAAATGCGCCAAATATCATCGCCAAACGCCCTCATCCTTTTGCTGAACTCTTGCCCAGTTTCATCAAAAACCTGTGGACCTAACTTACTATCGCCCAGCAACCTTTCCCTTTCGTCTTGCCCAAAGTGGTAACCGTTGGTAAATGCCTATGAATTAATCGATTCGAAATCTCAAAGCAAATAATAATTATCACTGCGTTACGTGACTGAAGGCAACCAAACAAAGAATGCTACCGGTTGATGACTTTACAATGGCGCAACTACCAGAAATGGTTCTGAAATCGTTGGATTCGTTAGAAAAAAGCTATTTTCGGCCGTTCGTACCACGTCCCTATTCGAGTTAAAAAGTTGTACAACTACAATATATTTGCTTATTAACGAATGTGTTTATTCAATCATCTTCACTAAGGGCTGCTGATTCTACGATTAAGAGAGAAGGTGTGTTACATGTAATATCGGCAGGAACCTATTCTTTAACTTCCTGATCACAATTGGAGCAACATCGGTTTGACTGTTTGGCAATAGAGGATAAATATACTAACTTGACATATTTTATGTAAGAGAGACAAGTCTAGAAATACTTTCAGAAGATTTCAGAAGGAACTCTTGAAAACCAATTTCCACTGCAATTATATCAACTGTTTTCATCCTCAAATGATACTACGCGACTTTTCCTTTGTCCGAGGATGTTTAAATTCACGTTTGTGTTTGTTTTGCTTCCGATTCTACCTATAGGTAACAAAAGAGTTGTTTTCACTTTCTCGAGATGATTCTCTTTCCGAATCAAAATACACTCACATTATGCAATTTAGACCATTCTGATCAACTTTAGTTTCGTGATAGTCCACATGTCTGTCTGCACAGCAAGCTTAATTTTCACGCTTTTCATCCGATCTTGATGAAGTTTTCAGGGAATGTGAGCATTAGACTGTAGATAGTCCCCTCAGAGTTCCCTACCTCAGAAAACAATCCATCATCTTCCAACATCTTTCGGTATTGTTTAAATCTATACTTTCATATTACCCAGACGAGGAGGCTGTTTATTATAGGCCCTTAAGGAGACTGAAAAAGGAATGTAAAACTGCCCGAGAGGGCTCATTCGAGTCATTGAATCCTACCAATAATTAACATTGAAACATTTATGTAATTTCTAAGGTTTCCGATATTCTGAGTTTTTAATACTCCACTCTTTAGGATTGACAGAGGCAGATGACTTGGATTCAGTTCTAACTAGACCCCATTTGTGATTTGTGACAGAAGTTTCATTGATTGGAGATTCGGAGAAAAGCTGTGGCCGTCAGACGGACGATTTTTCTTTTAACTCGATTTTTGGATTCTACGCGTTTAGAAAAGCAAATGAACAAATTTCGAGGTGAGTTGATTTCCATCTCAAAGGTTCATCATTGCAAATAATAAGCCACCAAAAACGTTTTAAAGAATTTATGCAGAGATATGGGATACAGTGTTTATACTTAAAATGCCACATTTGAGTATTTTCATCTGATTTTTTTAAATTTCTGTTTGTTCGACCCCAATTTTTGCCTAACAAAGGGGGATACAGGGGTATTAGCCGATCCATTCAAGAGCAACTCTTCCCTAAAAGAATTCTCTGCAGATTTTCGTGCTTTTTATTTTTCCTCGTCCTCTTTTTGAAACATATTACAAAACATTCACATTTCGTTATAAAAGAGGGTGACCCCACAAAATAAATGTTTCCTAGTATTTTATGTTTTCGACGACGTTGAGCAACCGTTTGCCAGTGTGTATCCGCAAATGTACGCTATAATACTAACTTTGACAATATCTATCAGATTTTGATCAGATTTTTCCGATAGGTGTAAATGGTCCCATATGAGGTAGGGTGCTCGAAAACCATACATGCATGGGCTAACGGAAATTTCCATCAAGTGTAATTTACTCACATCCTAGAACTCCGATCTCGATTAAATTCGAAGGGATGTCTGAAAAGTAGGTTCAACTAATTTAGGCCAACGTAGTTACATCAAAGCTAGATTTCTTGTCACGGCTAGCAAATCTGTTCAATTTTTCCTGTTTAGATCTTAACAATAATATTTTTCATGCTCGGCTACAAAAACGCTGCAAATTCTTTCACTGGGGTTTATTATTCAATTGGCTTGCGTTCATGATTTGAATTTCTACTAAGCTTTGGAGTGTTTCACAGGTTATAGAGCGATTATTGAATTTCAGGAGATATGCATAGAGCACTTAAATCGGTTCTCAACCAACATACCTATTTGGATTGATCAGTTGATCATAATTTTGTGCCTCCTGAAATTCAATAATCGCTCTATCACCTGTGAAACACGCACACTCCAAAGCTCAGTAGAAATTCAAATCATTGAATGATAAACCCAAGTGAAAGAATTTGCAGCTTTTTTTTTCTTGGGAGTTTTTACCGGGATTGCAAAATACTCGCACAATGCCTGAAAATTCCAGTAGAGTCGATTGAAAAGTGTAGAAATTATGCTTTTTCCAAACATTCAAAGTTAGAGTCTGGGATTTGAAAATACTAGAGATTATTTTCCGTATCCTTTTGTCCCCGATCCGTTTCGTTTTTTGTACCCACGATCCTCTACCCGGACTGGCCACTGTCAAACAATTGTTGGATGTAATAAACTGGAAGGTATTTTAATTTTCTAAGATCACAATTAGGTCAGGGAAAGTCATTGATTAATTTATTATTTGAGTTTTTAATTTCGGGTTATCGGTAATAGCTTGGGGGGAAAGACCTTCGAAATCCTAAGGGAGAATATTTCTTGGCACCTCATCATTAGCAATACGTTGGAGGACATGTTGGTGAAAGGGCTTACTCTCGGACACATACACAATAGGTGCTAGCTACGGGCTTACTACAATTGAAAGGGGCCTAATAGGATGTTGACATCGGCAGTCAATGGTCAATGGCCGAAACAAATACAACAGGTAGTCCAGGGCTTTGCGTGACCTTACTATTTGCGCCTTTCACTAAATATTTGTGAGGTTATTCCACTGGACACCTACCTGCCTTACGGTCCGATTGACATTACAGAACACAGATGTCCAGCTTCTAAGAAAAACTGCAAGTTGGTATTGTGGGTTCAGTTCTCTTTCGTTAAGTAATTTTTCCCGATTTTGGTTTGCTATTTTCAATAGTAAACGTTTGTTGATTATTAATAGTAAACGACCAAGAAAAACGGTTTAAACCTCATTAAAATTCCTTGACTTATATTCCCAAATGTGTGGAATCCGAGGAACGAATTAGAATAAAATTATCCGTACCCCATGCTGCACGACCAAAGTTTATGAAACAGGAGCATAACATCACAAATGGAACCCAAATGAGAGTGTAAAAGGCACAATTTCGTAAACAAAACGATAAAATTGAAGGAGTGAAAATGAAAGCATGATGATTAAGCAATGAATACATTAGAGGTACATCTTCAAGTCCGGTTTGTGTATAATTTTAGTGAGAATTGCGAACAGATCATTATTTGCCCTGATTTACCACTTCATTTTAAACCAACATTCATGTGTTGCCATAATGAAATATTAACAGCTATCACATTTTACGATTGAACAAAGAAACATTTACAAGTTCGCTGAGAACACTCAGAAAACTCGAAAACTACTCGAAAAATAATACAAATAGAATTGAATATATACAGGGTGTACAGCGTATGATTTGCACATTTGAGGATAAAAAAGAAGAGAATAAAACCTACATAACTAAAACTTTTTTCTTTTTCTGGGTGTAGAATGTATCATGTCAACGGCATTACCTAAAAAATTCAAGTTTGAACTGTTAAATGTCTCCCGTTCTTGCTGATATCGTGAGGTTTGATCCCGTTGTTTGTTATGATTTCCTCTTCTTTTCGTTGATAGAAACATCGTCACGAGCAAAATGTTGAGTATGATAATGTGATTAATGGTCAGAGGTAGATCCACACACCAGTTCGGTCACATCAAATGTGCTTGAAAATACACGTTTTTTTGCATAAAATCCCAATTTCCTCAAAAAAGTTCCCTCTAAAACCTAAAAATTAAATATACCATTGGAAAGCTGAGGCTTTTGCGCATTCTTTAAGCTTACAGGCTCAAACGTATCATTAAAATTAAGGAGGACTAATGAGCTTTTTTAAAAATAATTTTTTTTTCAAAAGATGACAAAATTTACTTTTTAGGCTAATTAAGCTAACACCCTGTATAATACTGTAAACCTGATTGGGACAGTTCAATTCTACCTTAATTAGAATAATATCTTTGTTTTTCCTCCCATCTAAACTTGATAGAAGAAAAAAAATCATCGCCCTTCACTCTCTTTTATAATAATATTTGAAACTGAAATGTATTCCAAACTAGATCTAATTATTGGTTGAACGTAAAAAGAATTGCGAAAATTGGTGGAGAATTCCAGTTTGAATGGATCGGCTACGTCATCTCTTACGGCAGCGATTCAAAATTTCCATTAGAGATTGGTTTTTGAACTTAAGGAAATTGTTAAATCAGAGAACCCTGAATGCTGGAAAACCACCCATTGGTGAACCAACCCTATAATGATAGGAAAGCTATAGAATATAATGCTGTTCCATTATTATATGGTTCGCCTATTTTATTATACTATTCTAGTATATGAGATACGACAAATGCTAATAACAGTTGAATGGAGTTCAACTCCATGAATTCGTTACTTCGGTTGTCCGAAACCCGAACTCATCAACAGATAGGAAATATCGCATTCGACCAATTTAAAACTGCACCTTAGAAGATAAAACAGATTAATTTTGTTCGTAAAGATGCCAACTTATTTGAAAACCTATTACCCATTACTGTTTTTTACATTCAAACGGGGTTTTCTCGACAAAACAATAGTAAAAATTATTTTTGATATACCATTCAAACGCTGACCTTTTGGCGCATTTTTTAAGCTACAAGTACCTGATAAAATGCAGATTAGAGTGGAGTACTGAACGGTTGAAAAACCTTCTTTTTTAAAATATCCTTGAAGTTTGCTTTGTCGAGTGATTTTTTGCCAACTTGATGTGAGCACAAAAAATCGTTTTGGTACTTGAAAGATAGAAAATTTAACGTCCTTTCCAATGGTATCCTCTACTTTTACTTTAAATAATACTGTATGTGAGTTATATCCGTTTTGCTGAGACAAGATCGGAAACACGAAAAAAATCTTGAAAGTGGAACTCAAAAACTAAGCGAAATAAAAAAATTGCTGCAAGGCACTTTTTGTTAGAAATTGGTTGTAGAATACGTGGGTGAAGTTTTGCGCAACTTATCTGATACACCCTGTATTTTAATGTTCGAGTACATACGGTACGACAAATTCGTATAACATAGATGGCTCGGAAATACTTATGAAAGATCTAGTCATTAAGAAGTATGTGGAACCAACTATTCAGTTTATTACGAGGAGATTCAGTACACCCTAGGATGGGTAAAATATCAAGTTTGTAGAACATAAAGAAAATCTAACTCTGAAATTACAAATGTAAAAGTAGCTCTATACAGGGTGTCCCAGGAGTTATACACAACCCGACTCCTACGTGTTTTACAACTTATTTCCGACCAAAAGTGCCTCTTTGCAAATTTTTTTAGAGGTCTCGTTTCCGGGTTATTCGAGAATTAAGATTGTTTTCGTGTTTTTGATCTTATGTCATTAAAACTGTCATAACTCCCTCAATTTTGACGATAGCTCATATTTGATGACACTATTGGAAATAACGTTAAATTTTCTATCTGTTTAATGTCAGAAAAAATTTTTGAAATTACATTAAAGGTGTGCAATTGCCGCAAGAAGTGGTAGTTTTGTCAAAATCTTGAAATCGCCCGTTTTTCATCTCGCCTAGCAACCCCATTAATGCTTGACGCATAATAAACCGAAATAACGCAAATGTTGGTACCATACATCGGGAATGGTTTGAGCTAGGGACCTGGGGAAGGGCTCATTCGATTCCTCATGGACAGTTCTTCAAAAAAAGTCCAAATTTAGGCCGCCTTGACTTTTTTTTGAGGTTTTTAAAGATTTTACAAAACTTTGACAACCCTTAAAGGGCACTTTAAATTAAGTGAGAGAGCTGGCTAAAGAATTGGGGCGTTGTCGGACCAACATGGTTTTTTCCTGAAAATTTCAGATCTTTTGCTCCAGCCGTTTGGGAGAAATCGTGCGTACGGCGGACGAACGGAAAATTTGTTCCAAAATTGGTCTGGTAGACGGTGGAGCTGAAGTGTTAGGGTCGTACAAAAGTTTTGGCCGTTACGGCTTAGCTGAAGATACCGTATTTATTTTATTTCAATTCAAGTTAGATTCATACCTATTTTCCCCAGTGAACCTAGGAAGCATTGTTTCTGGTTGTATAGCCCAACAATGGTTGTCCGTTGATCCAAATAGGAGGGTTGTACAACAAAAATAATAAATCTCCATGTAATACTTATTGTATTTCGAATTTGATTTTCGAAATCTACGTACGTTGAAACGTAAACCAACCATTTGAAGGAGCGTCAACAATTGGTGTGTTTGGTTGATTACAATTAACCAAATCCCCAAGGATCATGAGAGAGTTTTAATTAAGATGGAATGTTGTTATTAAGTGTTCCTTTCGGTATCGAGTTTACGGGACCAGTATCGATTAATATTTACATACAAGTGGAGAATTAACAGCTGTATTATTTTTCCCCTTTACATTTTCGTTGTTCTATTCGAGAATTTCTATGACGTGGCCATATACAGGGTGTCCCAGGGGTTATGCACAATCCGACTCCTACGTGTTTTACAACTCATTTCCGACCAAAAATGTCTCCTAGCAATTTTTTCCAGAGGCTTTGTTTCCGAATTATTCGCAATTTAAGATTTATTCGTGTTTTCGATCTCATGTCATTAAAACTGTCACAACTCCCTCAATTTTGGATATAGCCCAAATTTGATGACATCGTTGGAAAGAGCTTTAAATTTTCCATCTATTTGATGCCATAAAAAAAATTTTGATTGCATTGAAGACGTGCGATTGCTGCGCGAAATAGCAGGTTTTTTCAAAATCTTAAAATCACCTGTTTTTCATCTCGCTCAGAAACCCCATTGATGCTTGACGCAGAACTGTGGTAAAACGTGCGAAATGTCAGCTTTCCAACGGTGTAGTCGTTTTGGCTTTTAAAAATATTTTTAGTCAAGGAAATGGTGATTAACTGCAGAAAAACGTGTGTTTTCTGTTAAGATTGAGGTTTTTTCAAAAGTCTCGACGAAAAAAGGTTGGAGGCGGGATGTTCGTTTGTGAACGGCGTCTACGGCATTTCCAAGCTGTCCGGCTAAAGTCGATATAATCGAAGAGTCGAGAGACGGCTGTTGTTTGTGTTCATTTACGATTGATTGCCAGGATACTTACCTGGTGATCATGATCTTGATTGCGATGAGTTGCATTCATCTCATTGCTAACACTATGGGCCCTTATCTAACTAGGCTTCCGTATCATTACCAACTCTTCCTTTTCGTTTTAATGACATAAGATGGGAAACACGAAATAAATCTTAAACAGCGAATAACTCGGAAACGAAGCCTCTGGCAAAAAATTGCTAAGAGCATTTTTGGTCGGAAATGAGTTGTAAAACCCGTAGGAATCGGATTGTGCGTCACCCTGTATAATGTAACCTTGTAGGCATTTTGGTATCAGGTTTCGTTTCGTATGCAGTAAGGGTTGGTTTTCACGGAATTTTATTCAGACAAAGTCATCGAACTGTCTTTGGTATCAACATCTAAAAGTAAATTACAAGGTATGAAGACACAGTGGTCAGCTAAAGGATCTCTGTGGCTCATTTCGATTGTAATACATCTACCGTCCTGAAATATAAATTGGGCTCTTTTAATGGCATATAAAATGAAATTACAAGATATGAAGCCGAGGCGCCGAGTTTAGATAAAGATATGAAGTATTGATGGTGTGATAGATACGATGTTTAGACTAAGTCTGACACAGGGTCGTGGAGAGAGAATCCGGGCCCAGGGAAAAAATTCTGGGCCCCATAAAAAAAACCAGAGCCACAAATAATTATCCGTAAAGAACTATAACAAACCATATCTGTTTTAAGAGAGAAAATCATGGGAGGAATTTCGATGATGGAAAATTGAGAAGTGAGTTCTAAAACTCAGCTGATTAGAGATTAGATAATTGCAGATCAACTGATCTTCTTCCGTAGTTAATAGAGAAAGTTCCCCATTGGTATCGAAAAATACGACTTTGTTAATCTGGTACATCTGTGTTTAATTTTCCAAACACTAATGTATATTGATACTTCCAGACCAAATTAAAACTTATCGACTGAGCATCGAAAACTTCAAACGACGTTAAAACAAGCAAATGCCTTTAAATTATCGCAGTGACAAGAATATTCGGGCACTTCAATGAATCGCTATTAAATTTATTTGAGGTAACAAGAGTAACAACTAGGTAGGTTCATAGCGATCAGAAATAATTGACAATAAATTTCAACTTGAAAACTCATATTACAGGGACTTTTTATTACATGGTGCTTACATTATGTTGAGCGCTGAGATTTCAGCTCTAAATCAAGTCGGAAAATGATATCTAGTCGAGCGAATAGAAACGATGGTGTTCAAGTCTTTGTTCAATAACTGGAATCTGCCGGGAACCATGCCCAACCATTTTCGATTTAAGCAGATCCAGATCGGAAAGGAAAGATCGATCTGTCAATTTTCCATTTTGATTTGAATTTCTATTAAGCTTTGGAGTGTGCGAGTTTCACAGGTGATAGAGCGATGATTGACTTTCAGGAGATATGCATAGAGCACTTAAATCGGTTCTCAACCAAAATACCTATTCGCATTGATCAGTTGATCATATTTGTGTGGCTCCTGAAATTCAATAATCGCTCTATCACCTTTGAAACACGCACACTCCAAAGCTTAGTATAAATTCAAATCACGAATCATTGAATAATAAACCCCAGTGAAAGAATTTGCAGCGTTTTTTTCAAGAGCGATTACAATGGAAAAATATTGTATTTGAAAATTTTAAATTTCGTAAGACGGAGCATGCATATTACAATGCTTCAACAACTCTTGTTAAGTGTTTGTTTTGATCGCAGTAACCTAGTGATGTAGTGAATGTGGATGCAAATGTTGGCACCATAAATCGGGCCATACATCGGGAATGGTTTGAGGTACGAACCAGGGGAGGGGCTCATTCGATTCCTCATGAAATGTTCTTTTTAAAAAAGTCCACATTTAGGCCGCCTTGCCTTTTTTTGAGGTTTTTAGGGATTTTAAAAAACTTTGACAACCCTTAAAGGGCACTTTAAATTAAGTGAGAGTGCAGGCTAAAGAATTGGGGCGTTGTCAGACCAACATTGATTTTTCCTGAAAATTTCAGATTTTTTGCTCCAGCCGTTTGGGAGAAATCGTTCAGATTTGGATTCTACACCCCTTGAAACGTAAAACAAACTATTTTGTTGGGAACGGAAGGTGAGAAAATTGTTTTCTTGGTCGTTTAAAAAGACTCATTAGGTATTGAAAATAATTAATCAAAATCAAGTCTCTGTCCTTCATATGAATTCATGTAATATACCGCGGTCTCCATTTACCGATTGTACGTATCTGTGATTGGTTAAATGGGCTTTCTAGGTGAGAAATAAAAAGCCTTTGTGTAATAATTTGTAGTTTTTGAAAGTAACGACGAAAGCAGAGAGGCCAGTTTAACATCCCTCATTTCCTCAGGTCAACTCCCCACCCTTCTCCCGCCTTTCCCCTCCTTGCGCTTGTGGTCCCTCTCGCGCCACGCCCCTACCCGCCCATCTATCCTCGCCTTTAAAAACGACAATACGTACGATTCGCAATTCATTCCGACAGTAAAGGGTTGTCGTGTGTGGTTCATATCGCCGGTATTGATGCCTGTCACCCGTCGTGTTCACTACATATGGACTTCTGGCCCCAACAAGACTCACAATACAGGTAATTTAGCTCCGAATTTCCCTTGTATATTCATGATGACACTATTAGCATAGATTGATATATAGCATACACCAAAGTTATGATTCACAGTTCTTCTTTAACGGGAATCAATTTAATCGATTAAGTATTGATTTGCGAGTAATCATATTCTCTATTTCCGTAATATAATTCACGTCCTCGCTTAACCAAACTGAAGTTCACACATTAGTTCTGAAACGGGGTGACCCAGGAGTTATGCACAATCCGACTCCTACGTGTTCTACAACTCCTTTCCGACCAAAAATGCCTCTTAGCAATTTTTTGACAGAGGCCTCGTTTTCGAGCTATTCGCAATTTATGTTTTTTTCTCGTGTTTTCGATCTTAAGTCGTTATAATTGTCATAACTCCCTCAATTTTGATGATTTGGAGGTAGCTCAAATTTGATGACACCGTTGGAAAGAGCATTACAATTTCTATCTTTTTGATGTCAGAAAACGTTTTTTAAATTGCATCGAAGATGTGCGATTGTTGCCCGAAATGGCAGTTATGTCAAAATCTCGAAATCGCCTGTTTTTCATCTCGCCTAGAAACCCACAGAATGCTTGACGCAGAACTGTGCAGGCCTAGCAAAACGTGCGCCAAAATGTCAGCTTTCCAACGGTGTAGTCGTTTTGGTTTTAAAAAATATTTTTAGTTAAGGAAATGGCGTTTAACTACAGAAAAACGTGTGTTTTCTGTTAAAATTGAGGTTTTTCCAGAAGTCTCGAGTTGTAGAACACGTAGGAGTTGTATTGTGCACAAGTCCTGGGACACCCTGTATCCCTATGAAAGACCTAATGTTTGAAAATTGGGAAAGCTACGGAGGAGGCATTGTCTTGGTCAGGGGCAAGTTATGCAATGACCCGCACGACCGCCGGGTCTTGAAGGAGGGGTTGCTTTGTGCGCCGTGTATTTTCAACCCTAATCTGATTTGGCCGTAGCATTGGGTGTTGCAACGTTGATAATTTGTTGTTTCTGACCAAATTCAGTTTTAGTAAAATGTTTATTGACTTGAACATGTTATCCAGTTGTTGGACAATGGTAAGATATTGGGGTTTAAATCGAGTTCAAACAAAGAGTTAGAGTTTAAACAAGATTGATTTAAACACATTTGATTAAACAAGATTTAAATTAAAGAATAAATGTTTAAAAATGAAAAATGAAAATGAATTCAATGAATGAAAACGTTCGTTTGTGACCAGCGTCTACGGCATTTCCAAGCTGTCCAGCCAGGATAATCAAAAATCCGGGAGGCAGCATTGGTAGATAATATTGTTTATGTCACTGATCCTGCTTTATCTAGTAAACTATCTGTTTTTTATCTACTAATTGTTTTTCGTCACTAAAGTTTTGGTTATTACTACCTGCTCTTCGATTATCCTGGCTAACTAAAAAACTAACTGAAATCGTCACTTGAAGGGTTTGCCGTTGTCACCATTCGATTCAGCGAGATTCAGTTACGTATATCCCGCCACCAACACGTTTTTTTTGCAGTTAAACACCATTTCTTTAACTAAAAACATTTTTAAAAACCAATACGACTACACCATTCGAAAGCTGACATTTTGGTTCACGTTTTACCTGGTCCGCACAGTTCTGCGACAAGCATTCATGGGGTTTCTAGGCGAGATGAAAAACTGGCGATTTTAAGATTTTGACAAAACTGCCATTTCGCGCAGCAATCGCACATCTTCAATGCAATTTTAAAAAAGTTCTGACATTGAATAGATAGAACATGTAACGCTCTTTCCAACGGTGTCATTAAAATTTGACAGTTTTAATGATATAAGATCGAAAATACGAAAAAAATCTTAAATCACGAATAGCTCAGAAACGAGGCCTTTGGCAAAAAATTGCTTAGAAGCATTTTTGGTCGGAAATGATTTCTAGAACACGTAGGAGTCGGATTGTGCATAACTCCTGGGACAACCTGTATGTTGATTGACTGGAAATCCATCTTAAACAAAGATTAGACTAGACTTAGATTAGACTAATTAGATAAGTTTAGGCTAATCATCATCGCTGTTGGGCATGTATGCTTTGAAAGTAGAATTTTGTCGTTTTTTTGGATTTAAATTCCTTCAGCGTTGTTGCCAAAGTAGTCGGATGAAATATCAATTGTTCTATTGTTCCCGTAATACGAAAATTTGCGATTGGGTACAGACATTCAAACAAAATTCAATCTTCGTGTCGTGCTTGTTTAAAGTGTCGCCAGTTTTGCGTGTTGCACGTCATGTTCACTGGATGTACACGCCTTCTGTTTCAACTGACTGCTTTTTGTATGTAAACAAATCAAGTGCATAAGTGAGTTGGTACATGATGGGCTTGCAAGTATCTCTTGTTCCTGAAAACAATTATTGTTACCAAAGTAGTGGAATGTCATATCAATTCAACCTGATGGTCGCCTGGTACCTCAACTTGCTCCACACTACTGTGTTCTGCTCATTGATCCTGTGGGACACACCTCGTAATTGTTACCATCTATCTTGGAACGTCCTTACTTTGATGGTGTCAAGTAGTACGTGGCCAACATAGATATTCACGATTGCCTACATTGCATCCACCAACAGCAGTTAACCACGTATGATGTTGTTTACACCATTACCACATTTCTCGTTCTGTGTTCAGCTACGTTCGTAGTATGAAGCCAAGTTGGGATGCCATGCGAGTACTGAAGGTGGTAAATGTCTGTGTACTTCGAAATGTATGTATGTCTTTTTACGGATTTCCATTTGTGCAGCTTTGTGACCAAGGTACCCGCATGTCATCAATTTAACCTGATTGTTCTCGTAATCTGAAAATTTGATATTAGGAACTTCACATATGACAGTTTCAAAAGCTTCTCATGAGTGGTGGGTTAGTGGGAATTGTACTGGTTTTACGTGAGTTCCGTGACTAGAACATTTCTCATTGATCCATCAGCTTAAACCATCTGCAACTCGACCAGTACTCTTGTGTTCTGCTTTCTGTCTTTGGGACTCACCTCGTAATTGTTAACTTCTATATTGGCGCGTCCATACTTTGATGGGGCCAAGTAGTACGTGGCCAACATAGATGTTTACGATTGCCTCCTTTGCATCAACCAACTGTAGTGAACCACTTATCACGTTGTTTACAACATTAGCGCATTACTCGTATTCATCAATTATTTTTGTCTGCGATTTTAGAAAGACATGTATAACAGTCTGTTCATCCAAGTTGATATGGTCAACCGACACACAGTTGCACTCGCTGTGCCTGCGTTTCTTATTGTATGTAGGAACATCAAGTGCAATTGTGTGTTGGTACCTGACGGCTCATGTGGTAGCAGTTGTAGCTTTTCCCAATGGGGGTAACGCATTGGTTATGGTGGATATGTAATACATCACTGGGCGTTACCATCTTGGGGAGAAGCGGGATGATCAACATATTCTCTTCGGCCCACTCCTCGTCAACCAAGTGCAGATACTCATTTATTTTGTGGTTTACATCCTTTATATCGACTCTGGACATTAATTGTATCTTAACTTGCACCAGTCTACTCTGTTCTACTAGTTGTAGTATGGGAGCCAAGTTGAGATTCAATTTCTGTTTGACGGGATCCTCAAGATGATGAACGGTAGTAACAACGTAGAGGTACACGATATCGAAAAAGATGATTGTTTCTCTTGCAGTGAGATCAGACAAGTCTTTGAGTGGATTCTTTAAAGCTTGCCTGGCCTCTCTGAAGGAGTTACTCCTAAACTCTCCTACATCATGAGCAGGCAATGCTGGGATGATCTGCACGAAGTTGGATACAAATCATTATCACTGTTGTTCGCCTATCTAAAGGAATGTCATCGACTCTACATTTCCAGGACTACAGCCATAGACACGCCTGGTATCTCAAACTTGCTCCACACTACTGTGTTCAGCTAGTCGTAGTATGAAGCCAAGTTGGGATGCCATGCGAGTACTGAAGTGGTAAATGTCTGTGTACTTCGAAATGTATGTATGTCTTTTTACGGATTTCCATTTGTGCAGCTTTGTGACCAAGGTACCCGCATGTCATCAATTTAACCTGATTGTTCTCGTAATCTGAAAATTTGATATTAGGAACTTCACATATGACAGTTTCAAAAGCTTCTCATGAGTGGTGGGTTAGTGGGAATTGTACTGGTTTTACGTGAGTTCCGTGACTAGAACATTTCTCATTGATCCATCAGCTTAAACCATCTGCAACTCGACCAGTACTCTTGTGTTCTGCTTTCTGTCTTTGGGACTCACCTCGTAATTGTTAACTTCTATATTGGCGCGTCCATACTTTGATGGGGCCAAGTAGTACGTGGCCAACATAGATGTTTACGATTGCCTCCTTTGCATCAACCAACTGTAGTGAACCACTTATCACGTTGTTTACAACATTAGCGCATTACTCGTATTCATCAATTATTTTTGTCTGCGATTTTAGAAAGACATGTATAACAGTCTGTTCATCCAAGTTGATATGGTCAACCGACACACAGTTGCACTCGCTGTGCCTGCGTTTCTTATTGTATGTAGGAACATCAAGTGCAATTGTGTGTTGGTACCTGACGGCTCATGTGGTAGCAGTTGTAGCTTTTCCCAATGGGGGTAACGCATTGGTTATGGTGGATATGTAATACATCACTGGGCGTTACCCTCTTGGGGAGAAGCGGGATGATCAACATATTCTCTTCGGCCCACTCCTCGTCAACCAAGTGCAGATACTCATTTATTTTGTGGTTTACATCCTTTATATCGACTCTGGACATTAATTGTATCTTAACTTGCACCAGTCTACTCTGTTCTACTAGTTGTAGTATGGAGCCAAGTTGAGATTCAATTTCTGTTTGACGGGATCCTCAAGATGATGAACGGTAGTAACAACGTAGAGGTACACGATATCGAAAAAGATGATTGTTTCTCTTGCAGTGAGATCAGACAAGTCTTTGAGTGGATTCTTTAAAGCTTGCCTGGCCTCTCTGAAGGAGTTACTCCTAAACTCTCCTACATCATGAGCAGGCAATGCTGGGATGATCTGCACGAAGTTGGATACAAATCATTATCACTGTTGTTCGCCTATCTAAAGGAATGTCATCGACTCTACATTTCCAGGACTACAGCCATAGACACGCCTGGTATCTCAAACTTGCTCCACACTACTGTGTTCAGCTAGTCGTAGTATGAAGCCAAGTTGGGATGCCATGCGAGTACTGAAGTGGTAAATGTCTGTGTACTTCGAAAATAGTATCTATGTCTTTTTACGGATTTCCATTTGTGCAGCTTTGTGACCAAGGTACCCGCATGTCATCAATTTAACCTGATTGTTCTCGTAATCTGAAAATTTGATATTAGGAACTTCACATATGACAGTTTCAAAAGCTTCTCATGAGTGGTGGGTTAGTGGGAATTGTACTGGTTTTACGTGAGTTCCGTGACTAGAACATTTCTCATTGATCCATCAGCTTAAACCATCTGCAACTCGACCAGTACTCTTGTGTTCTGCTTTCTGTCTTTGGGACTCACCTCGTAATTGTTAACTTCTATATTGGCGCGTCCATACTTTGATGGGGCCAAGTAGTACGTGGCCAACATAGATGTTTACGATTGCCTCCTTTGCATCAACCAACTGTAGTGAACCACTTATCACGTTGTTTACAACATTAGTATTCATCAATTATTTTTGTCTGCGATTTTAGAAAGACATGTATAACAGTCTGTTCATCCAAGTTGATATGGTCAACCGACACACAGTTGCACTCGCTGTGCCTGCGTTTCTTATTGTATGTAGGAACATCAAGTGCAATTGTGTGTTGGTACCTGACGGCTCATGTGGTAGCAGTTGTAGCTTTTCCCAATGGGGGTAACGCATTGGTTATGGTGGATATGTAATACATCACTGGGCGTTACCCTCTTGGGGAGAAGCGGGATGATCAACATATTCTCTTCGGCCCACTCCTCGTCAACCAAGTGAAGATACCAATTTATTTTGTGGTTTACATCCTTTATATCGACTCTGGACATTAATTGTATCTTAACTTGCACCAGTCTACTCTGTTCTACTAGTTGTAGTATGGAGCCAAGTTGAGATACCATTTGTGATCTGAAGGGAATCCTTCACCTGATCAACAGCATTTGAAACTGTTGAGAGTGTCACATATGAATTTCAGTTGTATTATGTGTGTGGTGTGTACTTATGTGCATGTTTTTATGGATTTCAGTCCGTTCAGCTTTGTTACCAAAGTAGTCGAAAGTCATGGGTTAGAAAAGTTTCTCATGAGTAATGGGTTAGTGGGAATTGTACTGGTTTGACGTCAGTTCCGTGACTAGAACATTTCTCATTGATCCATCAGCTCCAACCATCATCAACTCTACCAGCTCTGTGTGTGTTCTGCTTTTTGCCTCGTAATTGTTACCATCTATTTTGGCGCGTCCTTACTTTGATGGTGCCAAGTAGTACGTGGCCAACATAGATGTTCACGATTGCCTACTTTGCATCCACCAACAGCATTTTACCTCGTATAATGTTGTCTACACCATTCCCACATTTCTCGGTATTCATCACTTCTTTTTGCCCGATAAGGACAAATATGACATACTGTTCATCGCAGTTGAAAGCGTCCGCAAACACACAGTTGCACTCGTTGTGCCTGCGTTTCTTATTGTATGTAGGAACATCAAGTGCAAGTGTGTGTTGCTACTTGACGGCTTAGTTTATGTGGTTCCAGTTGTAGCTTTTCCCAATGGGGGTAACGCATTGGTTATGGTGGATATATAATACATCACTGGGCGTTACCCTCTTGGGGAGAAGCAGGATGATCGACATTTTCTCTTCTGCCTACTTCTTGTCAACCAACTGCAGCTAGCCATTTATTATGTGGTTTACTGCATATACAGACTCTGGACACAAATTGTACCTTAACCTGCTCCAGCCTACTGTGTTGTACTAGTCGTAGTATGGAGCCAAGTTGAGATACAATTTCTGATCAAATGATTCCTCACCATTGAACATCGAAAAAGTGATTGTTTCTCTTTAAATTGATTCATCGTTTGAAGGACTACGGCAATAAACTCTCCTACATCTCAACTTGTCCAACTGCTGTGTTCTGCTAGTCGATACAAATATGAAGCCACTGTTGTTGGGATGTCATCGAGTACAGAAATTGTTGAGGGTGTCAAATATGAATTTCCATTGTATTATGTGTGTGGTGTGTACTTCGAAAGTACTAAATATGTAATTATTTTTACGGATTTCAGTTCGTTCAGCTATGTTACCGAAGTAGTCAAATGTCATACCAATTCAACCTGATGGTTCCTGTAGTAGGAAAATTCGCAATTATGTGCTTAGAATGTGACTCTTGGAAAAGTTTCTTATGAGTGATGGGTTAGTGGGAATTGTACTGGTTTGACGTCAGTTCCGTGACTAGAACATTTCTCATTGATCCATCAGCTTAAACCATCTGCAACTCGACCAGCTCTTGTGTGTGTTCTGTCTTTGGGACTCCTCGTAATTGTTACCATCTATTTTGGCGCGTCCATACTTTGATGGGGCCAAGTAGTACGTGGCCAACATAGATGTTCATGATTGCCTGTTTGCATCAACCAACAGTAATGAACCACTTATCACGTTGTTTACAACATCAGCGCATTACAGTTATTCATCAATTATTTTTTTCTGCGATTTTAGAAAGACATGTATAACAGTCTGTTCATCCAGTTGATAGGTCAACCGACACACAGTTGCACTCGTTGTGCCTGCGTTTCTTATTGTATGTAGGAACATCAAGTGCAATTGTGTGTTGGTACCTGACGGCTTAGTTTATGTGGTAGCAGTTGTAGCTTTTCCCAATGGGGGTAACGCATTGGTTATGGTGGATATGTAATACATCACTGGGCGTTACCCTCTTGGGGAGAAGCAGGATGATCAACATATTCTCTTCGGCCCACTCCTCGTCAACCAAGTGAAGTTACTCATTTATTTTGTGGTTTACATCCTTTATATCGACTCTGGACATTAATTGTATCTTAACTTGCACCAGTCTACTCTGTTCTACTAGTTGTAGTATGTGGTCCCAGTTGAGATGGGGGTAACGCATTGGTTATGTGGATATGTTATACATCACTGGGCGTTCCTCTTGGGGAGAAAGATGATGACATTTTCGGCCTAGTAACAACTGCAGCTAGCCATTTATTATGTGGTTTACTGCATATTTAGACTCTGGACACAATTGTACCTTAACCTGCTGCCTACTGTGTTGTACTAGTCGTAGTATGGAGCCAAGTTGAGATCATCTGTGACAAGTCTTTGAGTCATTGGATTCTTTAAAGCTTGCCTGGCCTCTCTGAAGGAGTTACTCCTAAACTCTCCTACATCATGAGCAGGCAATGCTGGGACGATCTGCACGAAGTTGGATACAAATCATTATCACTGTTGTTCGGCTATCTAAAGGAATGTCATCGACTCTACATTTCCAGGACTACAGCCATAGACACGCCTGGTATCTCAAACTTGCTCCACACTACTGTGTTCAGCTAGTCGTAGTATGAAGCCAAGTTGGGATGCCATGCGAGTACTGAGGTGGTAAATGTCTGTGTACTTCGTAAAATGTATCTATGTCTTTTTACGGATTTCCATTTGTGCAGCTTTGTGACCAAGGTACCCGCATGTCATCAATTTAACCTGATTGTTCTCGTAATCTGAAAATTTGATATTAGGAACTTCACATATGACAGTTTCAAAAGCTTCTCATGAGTGGTGGGTTAGTGGGAATTGTACTGGTTTTACGTGAGTTCCGTGACTAGAACATTTCTCATTGATCCATCAGCTTAAACCATCTGCAACTCGACCAGTACTCTTGTGTTCTGCTTTCTGTCTTTGGGACTCACCTCGTAATTGTTAACTTCTATATTGGCGCGTCCATACTTTGCCAAGTAGTACGTGGCCAACATAGATGTTTACGATTGCCTACTTTGCATCAACCAACTGTAGTGAACCACTTATCACGTTGTTTACAACAGTAGCGCATTGCTCGTATTCATCAATTATTTTTGTCTGCGATTTTTATAGACATGTATAACAGTCTGTTCATCGCAGTTGATAGGTCCGCAAACACACAGTTGCACTCGTTGTGCCTGCGTTTCTTATTGTATGTAGGAACATCAAGTGCAAGTGTGTGTTGCTACTTGACGGCTTAGTTTATGTGGTTCCAGTTGTAGCTTTTCCCAATGGGGGTAACGCATTGGTTATGGTGGATATATTTAATACATCACTGGGCGTTACCCTCTTGGGGAGAAGCAGGATGATCGACATTTTCTCTTCGGCCTACTTCTCGTCAACCAACTGCAGCTAGCCATTTATTATGTGGTTTACTGCATATATAGACTCTGGACACAAATTGTACCTTAACCTGCTCCAGCCTACTGTGTTGTACTAGTCGTAGTATGGAGCCAAGTTGAGATACCATCTGTGATCTGACGGGATTCCTTCACCTGATCAACAGTCTTTGAGTTGACTCTTTAAAGCTTGACTGGCCTCTCTGAATGAGTTACTCATAAACTGTCCTGCATCAAGAGTAGGCAATCCTGGGAAGACCTGCTCGAATTTGGATACAAATGATCATCACCGTTGAACATCCATATGAAGAATTATCATCGACCCTCCGTTTCCCAGGACTACAGCAATCGACTCGCCTGGTATCTCAACTTGCTCCACACTACTGTGTTCTGCTAGTCGTAGTATGAAGCCAAGTTGGGATGCCATGCGAGTACAGAAATTGTTGAGGGTGTCAAGTAATATTTCAGTTGTATGTGTGTGGTGTGTACTTCGGATTTCAGTTCGGTCAGCTTTGTTACTAAAGTAGTCGAATGTCATGCCAATTCAACCTGATGGTTCCTGTAATAGGAAAATTCGCAATTAGGTACTCAGAATGTGACTGTTATAAAAGTTTCTCATGAGTAATGGGCTCGTAGTATGGAGCCAAGTTGAGATACAATTTGGATACAAATGATTATCACCATTGAACATCTATGTGAAGAATTATCATCGACCCTCCGTTTCCCAGGACTACAGCAAACGACTCGCCTGGTATCTCAACTTGCTCCACACTACTGTGTTCTGCTAGTCGTAGTATGAAGCCAAGTTGGGATGTCATGCAAGTACAGAAATTGTTGAGGGTGTCAATATGAATTTCAATTGTATTATGTTTCTGGTGTGTGCTTCGAAAGTACTACCTATGTAATTATTTTTAATAGTGGGTGTGGGTAGTGGAGTGTTATATCTGTTTATTCATGTAGTAGTCCCGCAGCGGGTGTCATGTGATCCATCAGCTCCAACCATCATCAACTACCAGCATGTGTGTTCTGGCCTCGTAATATGTACATCACTGGGCGTTACCCTCTTTGGGTGTCAAGCGTATGATCAACAATTTTTATTGTCAACCACCAACAGCAGTTAACCACGTATCATGTCTACACCATTACACATTTTCGTTATTCATCACTTCTTAATTGCCCGAGATATTATAAGGACGAATATGACAGTCTGTTCATCGCAGTTGTAGTCCAAAACACACAGTTGTATGCCTGCGTTTTTATCTGATGGAACATCAAGTGCAGGTGTGTGAAACTTCGAATTAGATGGTTCTCTGTAATCTGAAAATGTAGGTTCAGAATGTGACAGTTGTAGTTTCTCATGAGGATGGGTTAGTGGGAATTGTACTGGTTTGACGTCAGTTCCGTGACTAGAACATTTCTCATTGATCCATCAGCTCCAACCATCATCAACTCTACCAGCTCTGTGTGTTCTGCTTTTTGCCTCGTAATTGTTACCATCTATTTTGGCGCGTCCTTACTTTGATGGTGCCAAGTAGTACGTGGCCAACATAGATGTTCACGATTGCCTACATTGCATCCACCAACAGCAGTTAACCACGTATGATGTTGTCTACACCATTACCACATTTCTCGTTATTCATCACTTCTTTTTGCCCGATATATTATAAGGACAAATATGACAGTCTGTTCATCGCAGTTGATAGCGTCCGCAAACACACAGTTGCACTCGTTGTGCCTGCGTTTCTTATTGTATGTAGGAACATCAAGTGCAGGTGTGTGTTGCTACTTGACGGCTTAGTTTATGTGGTTCCAGTTGTAGCTTTTCCCAATGGGGGTAACGCATTGGTTATGGTGGATATGTAATACATCACTGGGCGTTACCCTCTTGGGGAGAAGCAGGATGATCGACATTTTCTCTTCTGCCCACTCTCGTCAATCATCAACTCTACCAGCGCTGTGGTGTTACTGCTTTATATCGACTTGACCTCGTAATTGTTACCATCTATTTTGGCGCGTCCTTACTTTGATGGTGACAAGTAGTATGTGGCCAACATAGATGTTCACGATTGCCTACTTTGCATCCACCAACAGCATTTAACCACGTATGATGTTGTCTATACCATTACCACAGTCATCGCAGTTGATAGCGTCCGCAAACACACAGTTGCACTCGTTGTGCCTGCGTTTCTTATTGTATGTAGGAACATCAAGTGCAAGTGTGTGTTGCTACTTGACGGCTTAGTTTATGTGGCCCCAGTTGTAGCTTTTCCCAATGGGGGTAACGCATTGGTTATGGTGGATATGTAATACATCACTGGGCGTTACCCTCTTGGGGAGAAGCAGGATGATCGACATTTTCTCTTCTGCCTACTTCTCGTCAACCAAATGCAGTTAGCCATTTATGTGGTTTACTGCATATATAAACTCTGGACACAAATTGTACCTTAACCTGCTCCAGCCTACTGTGTTGTACTAGTCGTAGTATGGAGCCAAGTTGAGATACCATTTGTGATCTGTTGAGGGTGTCAAATGAATTTCAATTGTATTATGTGTGTGTGTGTACTTCGAGTACTGTATGTAATTATTTTTACGGATTTCAGTTCGTTCAGCTATGTTACCAAAGTAGTCAAATGTCATACCAATTCAACCTGATGGTTCCTGTAATAGGAAAATTCGCAATTAGGTACTCAGAATGTGACAGTTAGAAAAGTTTCTCATGAGTAATGGGTTAGTGGGAATTGTACTGGTTTGACGTCAGTTCCGTGACTAGAACATTTCTCATTGATCCATCATCTCAAACCATCATCAACTCTACCAGCTCTGTGAGTGTTCTGCTTTTTTGCCTCGTAATTGTTAGCATCTGTTTTGGCGCGTCCTTACTTTGATGGTGCCAAGTAGTACGTGGCCAACATAGATGTTCACGATTGCCTACTTTGCATCCACCAACAGCAGTTAACCACGTATGATGTTGTCTACACCATTACCACATTTCTCGTTATTCATCACTTCTTTTTGCCTGATATATTATAAGGACAAATATAACAGTCTGTTCATCGCAGTTGAAAGCGTCCACAAACACACTGTTGCACTCGTTGTGCCTGCGTTTCTTACTATATGTAGGAACATCAAGTGCAGGTGTGTGTTGCTACTTGACGGCTTAGTTTATGTGGTTGCAGTTGTAGCTTTTCCCAATGGGGGTAACGCATTGGTTATGGTGGATATGTAGTACATCACTGGGCGTTACCCTCTTGGGGAGAAGCTGGATGATCGACATTTTCTCTTCTGATGGTTCCTGTACTAGGAAAATTCACAATTAGGTACTCAGAATGTGACTGTTTCTCATGAGTAATGGGTTAGTGGGAATTGTACTGGTTTGACGTCAGTTCCGTGACTAGAACATTTCTCATTGATCCATCATCTCCAACCATCATCAACTCTACCAGCTCTGTGTGTGTTCTGCTTTTTGCCTCGTAATTGTTACCATCTATGGCCAACATAGATGTACACGATTGCCTACTTTGCATACCAACAGCAGTTAACCAAGTATGACGTTATCTACACCATTACCACATTTCTGGTTATTCATCAATTCTTTTTGCCCGATATATTATAAGGACAGTCTGTTCATCGCAGTTGAAAGCTTTCGCCAACACACAGTTGCACTCGTTGTGCCTGCGTTTCTTACTGTATGTAGGAACATCAAGTGCAAGTGTGTGTTGTCACTTGACGGCTTAGTTTATGTGGTCCCAGTTGTAGCTTTTCCCAATGGGGGTAACGCATTGGTTATGGTGGATATGTAATACATCACTGGGCGTTACCCTCTTGGGGAGAAGCAAGATGATCGACATTTTCCCTTCTGCCAACATCTCGTCAACCAACTGCAGCTACTGTGGTTTACTTCATATATAGACTCTAGACACAAATTGTACCTTAACCTGCTCCAGCCTACTGTGTTGTACTAGTCGTAGTATGGAGCCAAGTTGAGATACCATCTGTGATCTGACGAGATTCCTTCACCTGATCGACAGTCTTTGAGTTGATTCATTAAAGCATGACTGGCATCTCTGAATGAGTTACTCATAAACTGTCCTGCATCAAGAGTAGGCAATGCTGGGAAGACCTGCTCGAATTTGGATACAAATGATCATCAACGTTGAACATCTATGTGAAGAATTATCATCGACCCTCCGTTTCCCAGGACTACATCAATCGACTCGCCTGGTATCTCAACTTGCTCCACACTACTGTGTTCTGCTAGTCGTAGTATGAAGCCAAGTTGGGATGTCATGCGAGTACAGAAATTGTTGAGGGTGTCAAATATGAATTTCAATTGTATTATGTGTGTGGTGTGTACTTCGAAAGTACTACCTATGTAATTATTTTTACGGATTTCAGTTCGTTCAGCAATGTTACCAAAGTAGGCAAATGTCATACCAATTCAACCTGATGGTTCCTGTAATAGGAAAATTCGCAATTAGGTACTCAGAATGTGACTGTTAGAAAAGTTTCTCATGAGTAATGGGTTAGTGGGAATTGTGCTGGTTTGACGTCATTTCCGTGACTAGAACATTTCTCATTGATCCATCAGCTCAAACCATCATCAACTCTACCAGCTCTGTGAGTGTTCTGCTTTTTTGCCTCGTAATTGTTAGCATCTATTTTGGCTCGTCCTTACTTTGATGGTGTCAAGTAGTACGTGGCCAACATAGATGTTCACGATTGCCTACATTGCATCCACCAACAGCAGTTAACCACGCATGATGTTGTCTACACCATTACCACATTTCTCGTTATTCACTTCTTTTTGCCCGATATATTATAAGGACAGTCTGTTCATCGCAGTTGAAAGCGTCCGCAAACACACAGTTGCACTCGTTGTGCCTGCGTTTCTTACTGTATGTAGGAACATCAAGTGCAGGTGTGTGTTGCTACTTGACGGCTTAGTTTATGTGGTTCCAGTTGTAGCTTTTCCCAATGGGGGTAACGCATTGGTTATGGTGGATATGTAATACATCACTGGGCGTTACCCTCTTGGGGAGAAGCAGGATGATCGACATTTTCTCTTCTGCCTACTTCTGTGATGGTTCCTGTACTATGGTTACTGGAAAATTCGCAATTAGGTACTCAGAATGTGACTGTTTCTCATGAGTAATGGGTTAGTGGGAATTGTACTGGTTTGACGTCAGTTCCGTGACTAGAACATTTCTCATTGATCCATCAGCTCAAACCATCATCAACTCGACCAGCTCTGTGTGTGTTCTGCTTTTTGCCTCGTAATTGTTACCATCTATTTTGGCGCGTCCTTACTTTGATGGTGCCAAGTAGTACGTGGCCAACATAGATGTTCACGATTGCCTACTTTGCATCAACCAACAGCAGTTAACCACGTATGATGTTGTCTACACCATTACCACATTTCTCGTTATTCATCACTTCTTTTTGCCCGATATATTATAAGGACGAATATGACAGTCTGTTCATCGCAGTTGAAAGCGTCCGCAAACACACAGTTGCACTCGTTGTGCCTGCGTTTCTTATTGTATGTAGGAACATCAAGTGCAAGTGTGTGTTGCTACTTGACGGCTTAGTTTATGTGGTTCCAGTTGTAGCTTTTCCCAATGGGGGTAACGCATTGGTTATGGTGGATATGTAATACATCACTGGGCGTTACCCTCTTGGGGAGAAGCAGGATGATCGACATGTCTTTTCATTTAACCTTCTTTGCCTTCGCACTTCTCGTCAACCAACTATAGCTGTGCCTACTTGTTTTGTTTGTTGGTTTAGTGCCATTAGATAGATGTATGTGGTTTACGATGTGGGTGATGCTTGCCTACGTTTACCTTAGTCGTCTTTGGCATCAATTTCCCCAGGAAAAAGCAGCTTAACCTATGTTATTACTCGTTTTCAACCTGATTTTTGCACAGTTTACGAAACTTGGCCACGGATAGAATGAAGCCTGGGATAATAATAATGATTCCATTCGAGCAATTACTGACCGTTGAAAACGTCATTCATCTTCAAAGCTGATTCAAATATGATCTTTTTTATTTGTAATGAAGTTAAGATGATCAGTAGACGTGACGTTATCATAAATCGTCATGAATTCTCGAGTTCGTACAGAATTTTTAATAATTTCCTGTGTGGAACAAAAAAACAGTAGAGATTCAATCTCCAAATGTAGTTTCTGTTCACAAAATTCCAAGTTTTTATTCCCTTTATAAAGTACAGAAAGTTCACAACCAAATATACAAATTATACTAATTGTTGAGTGCTAAACATTGTGTACCAGTCCAATTTGAATTATTCAGCCTTAGAATCGATGTCTATGCAGTATGTTGTATTCACGAAGTGTTTCGAAAGAGTTTTTAGTAGCGCTGGTTTTATCGTATTACTGTGTGAGTCAGCAGGTATTATGATATTACCTACGCAGCTGAGGAGTCTGATTCAACGTCGACAATCTTCAGGATGTAACTGGTATAATCTTAGATCATAAAATTCTAATGCGTCCTACAAATGTATATGTTTTCTTTGCTTATATGAATGCAACTGTTTCGTTTAGGGGCGAAAATAAAAGTAAAACTAGTTTTATTCCGGCCATAACTCAATTACATCGCTATTGTCCTTGTAGAATATTTCTTATCGGTGCCACGACAGAACGTCATTGTACGGTACCCATAGGGTGCTTGAAGGTGTCGATGTCCTTGGGTGCATGCCCCTTGATAGTTAGTCCTATTAAACATGCTTTACTCATTCAAGATTAAATTACTTAAAATTTTCAATATCCAAACATTGATGTTGGAGAGAAACTGTAGCTATTTGCAACACCCGACCAGGCAGAATTCCTGCCATGTAGGCACGTACTTCATACCTTCTCCAAAACGTGATTACAACCTTAACTGTTCAATCATTCAATAGTTTACCGAAAATATATAAACCATAATCCCATCTTCATCCAAAAGTAGTTTAATTGTAATTATGACGGAATTTTGGGAAAATCTCCAAAAATGCAATGCTTTAAGGGAAAAACGGTAATGCGTTTATGGAAAGGCACCTCCTAAGAATCAATACGTTTTTGGAAAGTGTAATTATATAAAAATCAAGCTGACCATATAACGTAATTCATTATAAATTCTGCCTCTACTTTGAGTGCGTCGAGGGTTAGGTACATATAATCATTCAGTCAACATCTTCAGCGGATTGAAAGCGGTTACCCACACTAGACAGGTAAGTTAGGATGTCCTTGTCTGCTTCATATTTTTCCCAAGCTGCTAGAAGTTGAAACGTTCCAATTACCAACTGATTAGCAACTGACAGACAGCAGATGACCCGCCCTCGACCACTCCGTGTTTATTTCATGATTCATTCGTTTCCCCAAACAATTCGTTTGAAACAAACTGTGTTCTTTGTCCCCATTCTCATTGCCTCCGCGGGCCCCATCGCTTCCTCTTTGCCCCAAACGCATTAAGCTCTTATGACGTACCATTATCAACTTTCGATGAATAGTTTTATTTTGTTCTCCTTACTGTTCTTAATAAATGTTTGACGTTTATAACCATCAATGTTTGCCTCGACTGGGCACTTTCACCTTCAAAAATCATTAGAAATGGATTTTAATGCCATTAATTTGACCTAATAGGCCTCCCGTTACATGTCAAACGCCACTCTTGGATCAAATGTCTAATGGATAAGAAGGATAACTGAAACTCTGAAAGATTCACAAATGAATATGCGACTAATTTGGCAGGTTGAACATGAATTGATTTTTTGTTCGTTGAAGACTGTTGATGGTTACACGGGGATCTTTAATTATGGGGATCAAATAGTGTCAATATTCGAAATATAAACAATTTAAAGTTAAGTAACGTACTATGTTACTATGTAATAAATTATTAGTTCAGTCTCAAGTTATTTAGTTTCTCAAATGTGGTTGCTGTACCATACCGGTCACGGCGCGTTGAGATACCTGACCCGCAAGACCGTCCGGTCATGCAGGTTTTTGCATAACCTCCCATTTTACGATCGCCGCTTCGATGCCGGCGTCGGAAAGTCCGAAGATTGCCAAGTTGACATATTAAATTTTAATATATCAACTTGGCAATCTCCGGCGAACCCTTCGACGGATTGTTTTTGTAGCATTTATCTTATTGAAACAATAATTGATACAAATGGCCAGACGTGGTACGACCTATTGCTTCGCTCGGGGCTGTAAAGGAATAGTCACGGAGCCACAGAAGATTTCACTGAAATGAATGACTCACAAAAATAAAAAAAATTTAGAAGTTATTTGGTTTATAATTTTCAATTATGAACCTTTAAATTCGACCAAGAAAAACAATTATTTCGCAGAGGTTTATTATTTCTGTACTGTTGTTTATTATTTCTGTACGTTTCGGAAAGTTAGATGGATTAGGAACGAACTTAGGCTGGGCCTTCTGCTGATTACAGATCTCCATAATTCCGATTATCTTCAAGATCTCAAGAATAATATTTAGGCAATAACGATGATATAATTGAATAATTTAATGGGTTGCTTCTTTCGCATTTTGTGCTTACTTTTTAAAACTTAAGATAAGTGTAGAGGAACATTCGGAAGCAAGCTGTGTCAACTCCCATGTTACGTTTTACTACTAGTGTTAGTCGTGTTTTCCTTGTTCTTAATTTCTTTGTTTTTCAGAGAACCTGACGGAACAGGTGTCATCTGCAACTGGTGAGTAAAATACAAGTGCACACAACCTGACTAGTTGAGTTAATACGCTCCATTTCGGTTTATTATTCAATAATAAACTATTGTAATCGCTCTTGAAAAAAAATTCTAACCCCTCTGAAAAGCCAGCTCTCTCACTCAATCTAAAGTGCCCCGTAAGGGTTGTCAAAGTTTTGTAAAATCCCTAAAAACCTAAGAAAAAGTCAAGGCGGCCTAAATTTGTACTCTTTTTGAAGAACACTCCACGAGGAATCGAATGAGCCCTTCCCCAGGTCCGTAGGTCAAACCATTCTCGATCTATGGCCCGATTTATGGTGCCAACATTCGCGTTATTTTGGTTTATTATTGTTTTTGTTTTGATATCAGTAACCTAGGGATGTAGTAATATGGATACTGGAGTGAACTCCTAAAAGGCTTTGTAGCCGATACAAGGGTTGAAGCATTCTGATATGCATGAAACGCTGCTAATTCTTTCACTGGGGTTTATTATTCAATTGGCTTGCGTTCATGATTTGAATTTCTACCAAGCTTTGGAGTGCCCCTGTTTCACAGGTGATAGAGCGATTATTGAATTTCAGGAGATATGCATAGAGCACGTAAATCTTCTCAACCAAAATACCTATTTGGATTGATCAGTTGATCATGTTTGTGTGCCTCCTGAAATTCAATAATCGCTCTATCACCTGTGAAACACGCACCCTGCAAATTCTTTCAGTGGGGTTTATTATTCAATTGGCTCGCGTTCATGATTTGAAATTATACTAAGCTTTGGAGTGTGCGTGTTTTACAGGTGATAGAGCGGTTATTGAATTTCAGGAGATATGCATAGACCACGTAAATCGGTTCTCAACCAAAACACCTATTTGGATTGATCAGTTGATGATATTTGCGTGCCTCCTCTACGTCAGTCTACCTTGGGCTACATCGTTTAAATTTGGATTTGGGGAAGTTTTAACTCAATACGAGTGCTAAAGGACTTGATAAATTATAGATGTTTTTATTGTGCGGGGGGTATTGAGGTTCAATAAAAAAACGCTAAATTCTTTCACTGGGGTTTATTATTCAATTGGCTTGCGTTCATGATTTGAATTTATAATAAGCTTTGGAGTGTGCGTGTTTCACAGGTGATAGAGCGATTATTGAATTTCAGGAGGCACACAAATATGATCAACTGATCAATCCAAATAGGTATTTTGGTTGATTACAGATGTACGTGTTCTATGCATAAACCCCAGTGAAAGAATTTGCAGCGTTTTTTGTAATGTCATAGTTGAACTCTGAGTTTTGTTATTCACGAAATCCATGTCTTTCTTGTAACGGAAATTTTCTCAGAGATTCTCATTGCTTTCAAGTATTTCGATTCCCAAACAATAACTGCACCCAAATAATGGTTTGGTTCATCGTCTACCAATTATCTCGAACAGATGAGTGTGTCCCAAAAGATTCTGTAACTTTCCGTTACTAAAGAGGGTTGAGGGCATTGGGAGCCAATTACCTGGACTCCGGGACTTACGGCGGTCAGGTGGGTCCCTGCATCGTAATCCCCAACAATAATATTAACAGTCCCACAATAGATGAAGGTTGTATGTCCCTTTCACTCGTATTGTGGAGATATAATAGTGTGCAGGTGCTCTCTGTTAAGAACGTTTCTGAGTGACAGCTACTTGCATCGTAAATAACTAAGATTTAAACCTGAGTAGACACATCTAGTGTAGCTAAGTATCCCTTGATATGAAAATAAATCTCTTAGGGTTTTGCTAGATTTACTCTGTTATTAAACCACACCTGTGACCACTAATTGAACTGCTCAGTAGGTATAGTAATTCCGAATCGTAACAATAAACCAGACATTTGTATAACATAGAACACAGAGGGTCACCACCTTACACAGATAGTCGTTAAGGACCGCCAAACTTCACCACAACTTATTTCGATCGAAAAAGTAACTCTTAATTTATTTTCTCTCTTACCTAAAAAAATTGAGTTGTTTCAGATTTTCTTCCCGTTTTCGACCTTTGGACACTAAAATGATGGCGATTCCTTCAAATTGACTTGTAAATCAAAATTTGAATTTCCAATCTACCTAGTGCCTACGAAAAAATATTTCTGAGGTCCTGAAAGGTGGAAAATTAACCTATAAAGTGACTTGAAACTTTGTCAAATTTTCAAAATTCCAAATTTTTCTTTTGGTTTTTAGGGTAGTAGGCACTAGGAGGCACTTCCGCTTGATTTTTTGTGTACCAAATAACTCCAAAAATTGAGCCGATATCTCTGCTTTCCAACGGTATAATCAGTTTTAATCGTTTCCGATAAGTTGGGTTGGATTTCCAAAACCGAAACCACGTTTTTTTCACCCAAACGTATTTTTTCCCGAACTTAGCGGAGTAATATTAAAACTGGTTATACCGTTGAAAGCTGATATCTTGGCGCAGTTTATGATGTTGGGGTAATACGAGGAAGTAACTTCGTAAAAACCGAAAGAAAGATATGAGATGTTGCCAATTTGACGAAAATCATTTTATGAGATAATTTTTCACCTTATTTCACCAACATTCCGGAAATAAAGACGATCTCGGCGAGGTTGGAGCAAGGGTGCCATTCGACTCTCAAAGTTCTTTATGAATGCCTGTAGTAAAAACAGACTCCCACAAATGTCCGTATCTCTTTTGTAGCGTTAGAGATAGCCATTCAGCTACTACTACACTCACTGTTTTTTAAGTGTCAGCCGAAATCCCACCTCCAGCGAACACAAATCACAATTACTTCACCTACAACGACCAGAAGTGTATACATTTCTTTGGATACATCCTCCCTCAATCAAGTCAATACTTAACGCAACCAAACGTGGAGACCCTTAAATGTGGGGTGATCGATCAGGTATCGATAGGTAACTATACATTCACCCGCTCCTTCTGAATTTCATTGCGATGGATAAAAATCATCGCCTGTTGAAACGTACTTGGCGCGTTGCAAAATCCAAATGGTATTATGCGGAACTGCCCCGGAAGAACCCCTCGTTTTTTTTTTTTAGAATTATAAGTTTGATTTCATGAAACTGTGACCCCTCATTGGATGTTTTTGGGCAAGCACAACCTGTTCTACGAGAGCGCACAGTTTGCCGAGTCATCAAAGTTTCGCAAAAACACATTTTGAGGTGTTCTTTTTGTTCAATGTTCTTTTTTTTCTTTAATGCTGAATTACAAGGAGTCATTCATTCTTTCGTTCGAATGCTTCTGCATCAGAATCAGCGTCGATTAGCAATGAAAATTGATGTATCACATTTTGGGTTTCCTAATTTGTTTGCATGATTTCGATGGCTCGGCAATTTTTTGCTCGCAGAACGGATTGCGTGCCATAAAAACGCTGCAAATTCTCTCACTGGGGTTCATTATTCAATGATTCATGATTTGAATTTCTACTAAGCTTTGGAGTGTGCGTGTTTCACAGGTGATAGAGCGATTATTGAATTTCAGGAGATATGCATAGAGCACGTAAATCTGTTCTCAACCAAAATACCTATTTGGATTGTTCAGTTGATCATATTTGTGTGCCTCCTGAAATTCAATAATACCTCTAACACTTGTGAAACACAAGCACGAAAAATCTGTTCTCAACGAAATACCTATTTGGATTGTTCAGTGATCATATTTGTGTGCCTCCTGAAATTCAATAATCCCATTGTCGGACCAATATTGATTTTCCTGAAATTTTCAGAAATTTTGCTCTAACACTTGTGAAACACGAACACTCCAAAGCTTAAATTCAAATCATGAACGCAAGCCAATTGAAAAATTAACCCCAGTGGAAGAATTTGCAGCGTTTTTTTATGGTTATCAGAATGCTTCAACCCGTGTATCGGCTACAAAGCCTTTTAGGAGTTCACTCCAGTATCCACATTCACTACATCATTAGGCTACTGCGATGAAAACATAAACAATTATAAACTAAAAAAACGCTAATGTTGGCACCATAAATCGGGCCGTATATCGGGAATGGTTTAAGCTACGAATCTGGGGAAGGGCTCATTCGATTCCTCATGGAAAGTTCTTCAAAAAGAGTCCAAATTTAGGACGCCTTGACTTTTTTGAGGTTTTTAGAGATTTTATAAAAACTTTGACAACTCTTAAAGGGCACTTTAAATTAAGTGAGAGTGTTGGCTAAAGAATTGGGGCGTTGTCGGACCAATATTGATTTTTCCTGAAAATTTCAGATATTTTGCTCCAGCCGTTTGGTAGAAATCCCAAATCCGCGTACGGCGTACGGCGGACGGACGGAAAATTTTTTATTGCAGATTCGGATTCTACACCCTTTGAAACGTAAACCATGAAATTTTCAGGAGGGGGAGGGGTTAGAATTTTTTTTTTTTTCAAGAGCGATTACAATGGTTTAGGTATTATTGAATAATAAACCAAAAATCAACTGAGGGATCAAATTTTCATGAAATGGTGCCTGGTATTCGAATAAGGGATGTATTAATAAAAAGGAGCGGTTCCTTTTCCAAAAAAACAACGAAGTTGGTGTTAGTTTCCGCGCGGCCAAAAAACTGCCAATTCTACCACATGGTTTTAGTATTGGCAGAAAGCCCTTTTATGCAGATCACTGTTCTGTTGATAATTATTAAACAAAGTGTATTACCATTATCAAAATATAACGTAATAGGTACCAATCTTCTTTGAGTTAAATTTACAAAAATCTCATTAAAAACATAATCTATGATGGATTGTCTATACAGTGCACCTCCATATTTTGCATTATTTATTTTAAATAGAACCCCTCGTAAAATATATAACAGCGCGTTAGATCGATTAGGAACAAAATTAGCCGTTAGGGCATTCAGCTGATCACTGATATTCATTCTTTGTAATTGACTTCTAGGTGGCCAAAGACAGTAATTTGACTTAGTCTAAATGTAATTCCAACCGTTACTAGTCCCTTTGAAGATGATATCAAAACTTACAGCTCACGAAGCCCTGCACGCTAGACCACTGGTATTCCGTAGCCTTTACGTATTTTACGTTGGAGAGCCCTCGATTTACCGCAAATCATCGTGCTACCATTCAAATTTCTGCTTGCTACGCTGATGAGGATAGTCTGATAGATAGATAAGCATGTTGATGTCACCAGTGGAGAATGGAATGTCGGCACACATAATGGTGTAATATACCGAATATGACGAGACAAGGGCGTAGCCAGGAGGGGTGTTGAATGGGCTTCAGCACCCCTCGAAATTCTAAAAAAATACCTTCTTAAAATACCTTAGTTTTGCTGCTTTGCTGGTTAGTTTACCGAACTATTGAGCGAGGTTATTTGGCGCACGACAAACACTAATACGGATATACTGGCGAATTTGCCGAGGAGGGCTGTTCTCTTGTAGTTTTTCATGCTATAAAAACTATCTACATTTTACAAGTACCTATAGAACTAATTAGAACATGTAATTAATTATATCATAATACGTTTTCTGTTCTAATCAATTAAGCTATAATAAAATTGACATTTGTTGTAATTTTGTCTCTTGTTCGCTTTTTTATCCCTTGATAACTAGTTTCATTCTTATAACCTTCCTGCCTATTTCAGCCCCAAAATAAAATCCTAGCTACGCCCTTATGACGAGAGTTTCAGGAGTAGTACAACTGAAATTTAACGAGGTAAAATAAAACAGCTACCGATGTATCACTTGTCCTCAATAATATTACACAAAACTTGAAAATTTTTATTTCAAAAGGTACACCTGAATCAAAATTCTACTGCAGTTATAAAACTAATACGATCCTCACATGATACTAGGCGCCTCAACCACGTTCACGTTCGTATTCGTGTTTCCGTTCCGCATTCTGACAAAGCCCTTGGTGAGATCGCTAAGATGAATGTAATGTTTTCCGGGTGTGCTCATTCGATTCTTCGAAATCACGTCTATTGATAACGAACATAAAAACATTGCTGTCATTTCGGAAGTGTTCGATATTCAGATTTTTGAAAACTCAGCCATTTGATTTCACCCTTCTGGATTGATCGGGATTACTGCCGAGAATTTCGTCTTAACTTGACCCCAAATCTGATTTCAAACCCAAAAAAGTTCGGGAAAAAACTCTAGACCCACCGTGTTTTTTTTTTTTTTTTCTACCCATTTTTAATTCTACGCATTTTGAAACGTATACATGAAAAATGTTGAGAAGAGCTTAACATTGTTTTGTCGATTATAAAGGTTTATTTCTGAAAAATATATACCAAAATCGGTTGAAGGGTCAAATTTCTCTTGATATCGAGCGTAGAATCCGAATCCGAAAAAAAAACTGTACGCCTCCTTGGGCACGCTATATACCTATGTGACATAGTATATTATATAATACATTATGTAATATATTATAAGTGATATTTTAATTATAGGATGTAATATGGTAGCTTATAAGTAGCTTAAACACCTTTTAATGATTACCTGTAGACTAAAATCTGCGCAGAATGGTTATCTATGTAATACGCAACAATAGACCTTGATGGAATAGTAGGATTACAGCGTTTGTATATGATTTGTATTTTATTACAAATTACAATTATTTTTCGTTTGATTTGAATTGAACCAACCTTTGCTATTCGCGAAGTTTTGAATTAAGCTCATATCCTTAAAACCACTGAATCGCGAAGCTGCCAACTTTTAAACGCTGAACTTCAGGAGCTGAATAACCCTAAATTATTTCTCTTCAGGTAGGTATACACATTCATGACTAAGTTTTGGGGTTTCTTCCCCCACAATTCGATCAAATTTATAGTGGTTTTATGTTCAACTAAGCAGAATCTAACATACCTAATAGGATTTTTAAATGTTCAATGACAACAGCCCCCACACAACGATTAGTTATAAAAAACATATAACTCTAAGAAATTGTTATCTTTTACGTTGTAAGGTCAAACCAGATAAGGTTACTGGGAATTGACAATTTGTAAACAGTATATTTTTGCTAGTCGGGCAACACACGTCGCCGGTTTACAATTACCGCGGGTGTTGTGCATATTTTCATCTATAGTTCTTATTGATTGATTCTTCAACTGGTCTTAACTTCAAACAGAATGGCACCATTTTCACTCATTTGGTTTATAGCGATTGTTGCGGGAATAACATTTTGCGGATTTGGTAACCCCATGGTAAGTTCAGCTTCAGTGCCCAACAAAACATTCCACCATTCTTTAACAACTCGGGGACCAAGAAATAATTCCCCATCACACATTCTGCCAACAACAAGAAAGATGCAAGGAGCAGCCCTTCTTATAGCGCCGAAAGTTACACCAACGTGTTCGGCTGGAAAGAGACCAGATGTATCAGGGAAGTGCCGACGGGTTATTAGTTGAAATGGTAAACGAATGTGGAATATCAAAAACCAGCACCATATCATACAAATACCTCATATTTATAAAACGGGGCCGAGATACGCATCAAAAGCATATCACAAATTAGTTTGAAATAATAGTTTGTTTCATAAAAATACTATATAATAGCTGTATAAAATAACACGTGTACATATCATTCAGACTGTGTAACGAGAAAGAGTGACATCATGGTGCGATAATAATATAAATTTGAATCAACTGAAATGTTATCTATCGAGAAGAGATAGCCTCAATGGGCTAGTTGAAATTACGTTCTACGACATGACCACCGCACGGTTATTTGTAGTATTCGTGTTGATATTGAGGTTTGTAGCTGACAGTGAAAGTAACGAGGTGGACAAGAGGACCGTACCATTAACAGGGTTTGTCCAAGGTGCCATTCAACGATACAAGTTGAGTAAAACAGTAAAAATCGATCTCAGCAATGAAAAACCGTCGGAAGAAGTACCAGAAGACGTTTTGGATGAAGGAAATATGTTGAAGGCCAATTCATCGGGTGCAGCTTTGGTTAGAGCACCGCACAGATCTTGTCCCAATGGAGAGCTGCTTGATGAAAATTCAGCTCAGTGCAGAAAAAATTATCGAACCTACTAAATTCCAAGAAACAGAATAGTGGACACTACTAACATACAACTTTTAATGAATACATTCAGCCAAACTCGTTACTCGGAAAAACATACCTATTCTATTAAGTACTACATGTGTAGGTTTGTTACTCATATCCACCCATGTACGTTTAAGTAAGTGTGCATTAAAAAACATTTTCAAGTAGCCTCAGCATTGCCAATCATAATGAACTGGTAAAATCTAGTTATTATAATCGACATCTCGATAAGGAAGAGATGATAAAACTCCAGGCATTATGAATACAAACAAATGTTTATCGTGTTTCGTTATCAGCAAAAAAAGGGGTTAGAAACAAACAGAAAGAGTTCAGTACCAGACGGAATATTTTCGGAAATGTTCAAGGTTCAGCTGATGATAGTGGCATGGTGTGGTGTCTGTGTGAATTCTGGTGACGCTTCGGAGCACATTCATCTATTTTCGCCTAGTGACCAGCTTCCTAATGGGAATGTCTATCACGTAAGGTCTGAAGACGTATTGAAGACAGTTAGACGAGAAAGGTCAGTGGAGAATCTGAACGAGACGACCAGCACCGCAGCTCCTGGAACCAATCAAACCGAAAGCGAAGAGCCTCCTGACGATGTGGTCAATGAAGGGGCGAAATTACAAAGCAACTCTCCAGCGGCGGCGTTGATAGTAGCACCGCATAGAAGGTGTCAACCAGGTCATAAATTAGAAATTCGCACTGGGATCTGTCGGAAGATACTGAAAGTAAGGTGAAAGATGAATCACATCTAGACACGCAGCATACTCACCCAATGAGCAAATGTATCATGAAATAAACATTTTACCCAATTTTTACTCTTTAAAATTCAATTGTGAGCGAAAACTGGCCACTCAAAATCTCCAACAAATAATAAAATGAGGTGTTTTCACGATTTTTGGATTAAATATTTTGAAATTTCATCGTGCTCTCTCTGGTACCTATTTCAAACTTTCTTTCCGAGTAACGTCATTCCTACCTTTCTGATTATTATTTCATTTATTTACTACATACCATCACTGTCAATTAAGGAATAAATTGCCTCCAGAGCTCATTTAGCTGATTCCACACAACGTAACCATGTTGAAACAATCTCTTTTTTTTCATATTTGACCAATTTCCTGAGGTCAAACGGTGTTGTGCATTGAAGTTTTATTTTAAGCAAGAGAACGAAGTTTCAATCTCAATTTAAAAGAAAGCTCCCGTCTTAAATAAAACAGACACATATACGCAGGCAAATACATATTATTTTGATATTATACCACAGCAAATTATTTTAAATCGTATTCATCTTGAATAAATGCTATGAATTAAAAAAAAACAAATAGGAGTTTTTAGAAAAATTGCACTTTTGTAATCTCTAGTTGAGTGTAAATAACAAATGATGATGTTATAGTACGTGGTCGTAATACGTAATAATAATAGTGTTATTCCCCCCCCCCCCCCCCGAGGTCATAGGACAGACCTAATGAATCACTAATTGAGAAACGACATTTCCATCGTTCCATTGACAACTTTTTCTCAAGAGTGCAATTTATGAGGAAAAAAACCTATTAATCGAACCCATTAAATCGATTACCAATTAATCAATTTGGAACAACATCAATTAAATGATAATCGGTTTTAGAAACAAAGCAAAGATCATTCCGGTTAATCTTAGTCTTAAGGAGACTAAGCAGGAAATGATTCTCAGAACACACTCATTTGATCTATAAAATGAACCGAAAATTGTCTTTTCCTACGTAAGATTTACTCTTTTGGTTTATTATTCAATAATAAAAAATTGTAATCGCTCTGGAAAAAAAAATTCTAACCCCCCTGAAAATTTCATGGTTTACGTTTCAAAGGGTGTAGAATCCGAATCTGCAATAAAAAATTTTCCGTCCGTCCGCCGTACGCACGATATCTCCGAAACGGCTGGAGCAAAAAATCTGAAATTTTCAGGAAAAATCAGTCTTGGTCCGACGACGCCCCAATTCTTGAGCCAGCTCCCTCACTCAATTGAAAGTGCCCTTTAAGGGCTGTAAAAGTTTTGTAAAATCCCTGAAAACCTCAAAACTAGTCGAATCGGCCTAAATATTTTCCTATTTGAAGAACATACCATTAGGAATCGAATGAGCCCTTCCCCACATCAGTAGGTCAAACCATTCCCGATGTATGGCCCGATTTATGGTGGGGAGGCACACAAATATGATCAACTGATCAATCCAAATATTTATTTTGGTCGAGAACAGATTCACGTGCTCCATGTATATCTCCTGAAATTCAATAATCGCCCTATCCTGTGAAACACGCAGACTCCAAAGCTTAGTAGAAATTCAAATCATGAACGCAAGCCGATTGAATAATAAACCCCAGTGAGAGAATTTGCAGCGTTTTTAAATTGAGGTAAATAATAAAAACTCAAATTATGAGTATAACAGTGTGACGGAAGGTAGGTATTTGAAACAAACTTCAATATAATTGGCGCCGTACAAACGAGAGGATACTGTTACAACACAACAGCATTGCTGGCTTGACGTACTCTACATTGAAGGCGCTAATACATCCAAGCTTCCATCCCTTGTACGGAAAGACCATACTCAATAGAATGATTGATTGAATTGAGTTCGATATTTACCATAACTAAGGTTTTTAATAGGTCAAGGAAACATTTCAACTTCCACTTTTCACCTTTCACAATTGATAATTTACAAGCCCTTCTGTAATTCGAAGTTTTAATCAGTATTATAAAACAGTGGTCAATTTATATCAACAATTCTTTTCAGTGAACTGAATTTTTGAAGTTATGACCGGTAATGTAGGTCAATTAACTCACTGTGTGGTACAGGGAAAAACTTCCAAATTTGAAGTCCTTCGAATCCCATTTTTGGTTCATTATTCAATAATAAACCATTGTAATCGCTCAGGAAAAAAAAATCCTAACCCCCCCCTGAAAATTTCATGGTTTACGTTTCAAAGGGTGTAGAATCCGAATCTGCAGCGTTTTTAAATTGAGGTAAATAATAAAAACTCAAATTATGAGTATAACAGTGTGACGGAAGGTAGGTATTTGAAACAAACTTCAATATAATTGGCGCCGTACAAACGAGAGGATACTGTTACAACACAACAGCATTGCTGGCTTGACGTACTCTACATTGAAGGCGCTAATACATCCAAGCTTCCATCCCTTGTACGGAAAGACCATACTCAATAGAATGATTGATTGAATTGAGTTCGATATTTACCATAACTAAGGTTTTTAATAGGTCAAGGAAACATTTCAACTTCCACTTTTCACCTTTCACAATTGATAATTTACAAGCCCTTTTGTAATTCGAAGTTTTACATCAGTATTATAAAACAGTGGTCAATTTATATCAACAATTCTTTTCAGTGAACTGAATTTTTGAAGTTATGACCGGAAATGTAGGTCAATTAACTCACTGTGTGGTACAGGGAAAAACTTCCAAATTTGAAGTCCTTCGAATCCCATTTTTGGTTCATTATTCAATAATAAACCATTGTAATCGCTCAGGAAAAAAAAATCCTAACCCCCCCCCCCCCCCCCCCCTGAAAATTTCATGGTTTACGTTTCAAAGGGTGTAGAATCCGAATCTGCAATAAAAAATTTTCCATCCGTCCGCCGCACGCGCGATATCTCCGAAACGGCTGGAGCAAAAAATCTGAAATTTTCAGGAAAAATCAGTCTTGGTCCGACGACGCCCCAATTCTTGAGCCAGCTCCCTCACTCAATTGAAAGTGCCCTTTAAGGGCTGAAAAAGTTTTGTAAAATCCCTGAAAACCTCAAAACTAGTCGAATCGGCCTAAATATTTTCCTATTTGACGAACATACCATTAGGAATCGAATGAGCCCTTCCCCACATCAGTAGGTCAAAAAATTCCCGATGTATGGCCCGATTTATGGTGCCAACATTTGCGTTTTCTGGTTTATTATTGTTTGTTTGTAACCTAGTGATGTCCGGCCGATAGCGCCGAGTTGTAGTGAATGTGTATACTGGAGTGATAGCCGATGTGAATACTTGTAGTGTAGTTAGTAGCCGATACACGGGTTGAAGCATTCTGATAATTTATAGGTAAATATTATTCAATATTATTACTGGGGTTTATTATTCAATATTATTACTGGGGTAAATAAGTATTCTTTCACTGTGGTTTATTATTCAATTGGCTTGCGTTTATGATTTGAATTTCTACTAAGCTTTGGAGTGTGCGTGTTTCACAGGTGATAGAGCGATTATTGAATTTCAGGAGATATCCATAGACCACGTAAATCGGTTCTCATCCAAAACAACTATTTGGATTGATCAGTTGATGATATTTGTGTGCCCCCTCTACATCCGTCTACCTTTGGCTACATCGTTTAAATTTGGATTTGGAGAAGTTTTAACGCAATACGAGTGAAAAAGGACTTGATAAATTATAGATGTTTGTATCGTGGGGGGGGGGGGGGGTATTGAGGTTCAATAAAAAAACGCTGCAAATTCTTTCACTGGGGTAGCCGATTGAATAAACCCCAGTGAAAGAATTTGCAGGGTTTTTTCTTGTTAATAATATTTGTCAATAGCCCGAAGTATCAATAGTTACATTAATCTGGTATCCAATATATTAAACAAGATCCTTCCTTTCCTAAGCCTCCTTGCTACCATTATTATAGTTCAGACTCACGGTAGATATTTTTCATGTAAAATCCTCCTTCGACCATACCTCCTCCAGGATTAACGTATGGATTCCGGTTTCATCTCATCTTCTTAGTCTGGACGTAATTACAGTCCAGTAGTAAGTACATACTGGTTTCCTCCAGTCTACATCTGGAGGCAATTACAGCCCTTTTTTACCTGGACTTATGCTAAGGCATCACCAGTAAATGCGATGAAAGTAGGCAAAAACAAGGTACCTTCCTGAATAGTTAAGCAATATTATTGTTCCAGAATAGTTAAGCTGGAATGTGATTAGGATTAGACCAACTTGAATTGAGGTTCTTTCGAGGGTGATAATCAGTGTTTTAAGCCTTGAGTTTCTAAACTAGAAACGTGATTGATAGAATATAATATTTTCTATAAGGACCTACTATGTGGGTTTTGTTCTATTGTATACTCCTGCAGGAGTATTACATTACTTTCACATCATCTGACCACACGTTAATTAAACGAGTTCACTTATTGTTCACTAAACCCTCTTCACAACTAAATCTCTAAATTGAGAACCATCAATCAAGCCAGAAGCCCTTTCTAAGAGGTCAACAGGTTGCAAAGAAATTTTTATGGCACACATTAGGAACATGAGGATAAACAGTTTTTATTCAACAATAAATAACCAAATCGGGTAAAAGAAAAATACTCGCAAGGCACTCAAATTAAAAAAAAAAAATTAAATAAAAAACTGGTAAATCCACTTATAGTATTAATAAAGCACAAAAGTCTTAAGACAAAAATCCATTTCATTGGAAAAAGAGAATGACAGGCGACGTATGAAGCCTTGGAACGGTTCATATCCTCTGGTAAAGGTAGAGGTATCCAAGGTTCTTGGGAGGGTTTTCGGAGATGGCGACCTTTTCGTCGTTGAAAATAGTCCAGTGGCCGTCCTTGAGGATGTGACAAACGTAGTGGCCGACGGAGGACGATGGTCCCATGTGTGTGATGAATCCAACAAGGCGATAAACTATAATCACGAACGACATATTGATTAAAATGAGAAGGCTTGAATCCTCCAAAATGGGTTTGAACCCAAACTTACGATTGCTACGTAGTAAATCAATGAAACTGTATATGTATATTGATAAAGTGGCGAAAATAATTTAAAAAAAGGGTAGGCTTATTTTTTTAGAGATGACAAATGTACAAAAACGTTTAACTGCGACCTAATCCCGCCTAAGATAATACGATCGATCATCAAGGTAAGATAAAGAGCACCATGCAAAATACTCCCACCAACCAACCCTAAAGCCCGCTTCAATAACATCATCCCAGTATTCACAACAGACTTAAATCAAAATGTGTAATTTTCAAGGGTTTTATGTAAAAAATTCTAACCCCCCTAAATTGCATGGTTTACGTTTCAAAGGGTTAGAATAATCTGCAATAACAATTTTTCCGTCCGTCCGCCGTACGCACGATATCTCCGAAACGGCTGGAGCAAAAAAGCTGAAATTTTCAGGAAAAATCCATGTTGGTCCGGCGACGCCCCAATTCTTTAGCCAGCTCTCTCACTTAATTCAAAGTGCCCTTAAGGGTTGTCAAAGTTTTGTAAAATCCCTAAAAACCTCAAAAAAAGTCACGGCGGCCTAAATTTGTACTCTTTTTGAAGAACACTCCACGAAGAATCGAATGAGCCCCTTCCCCAGGTCCGTAGGTCAAACCATTCTCGATCTATGACCCGATTTATGGTGCCAACATTCGCGTTATTTAGGTTTATTATTGTTTTTGTGTTGATATCAGTAACCTAGTGACGTAGTGATGTAGTAATGTGGATACTGGAGTGAACTCCTAAAAGGCTTTGTACCCTATACACGGGTTGAAGCATTCTGATAACCATTAAAAATAAATAATAAAATGCTGCAAATTCTTTCACTGGGATTTATTATTCAATTGGCTTGCGTTCATGATTCGAATTTATACTAAGCTTTGGAGTGTGCGTGTTTCACACGTGATAGAGCGATTATTGAATTTCAGGAGGTATGCATAGAGCACGTAAATCTGTTCTCAACCAAAATACCTATTTGGATTGATCAGTTGATCATATTTGTGTGCATCCCAAAATTCAATAATCGGTCAATCACTTGTGACACACGCACACTCCAAAGCTTAGTACAAATTCAAATCATGAACGCAAGCCAATTGAATAATAAACCCCAGTGAAAGAATTTGCAGCGTTTTTTCTTACTGTGCACTGATAATTAAATGCCAAGCTTCAACTACATCATCCCAGTATTCACAAGAGACTTCATAAATCACAATGTTTAATTTTTTTTTGATTTGAATCACATGATTGCAAGTTTCGTTATCAGACACATTAATCAAGAAATTAATTTAATGTTATAGTTATACCTTCAAATCATTGCAATAGCTACCATCCCGTTTGGGACAGACATTTTATCAAGGCTTCACAGAGTGAGTTCATATTAAAACCACAACACGAACTTTTCATAGTGATTTGCCAAGACGTAGTTCTTTGTTTTCTGTCCACTTAGAATATTATTCTTTGATTCACTCCACAGATGATGGGTTCTCGAGGTATGTGAGGAGTATGTAATAATTCCCATGAATTATGGAAAACAGCTCCTAGCCACAGGGATCCTACACACTTCTTACTTTCACAGATTCAGACATTAAACTCCCCAGTCAAGAAGAAAATAGGACTCCACATCAACCGTGTGCCCCTTGTTACATTCCCATCGTCAGATTACTCGTGAACATGTAATTTAAGACATTGTTTCAGAAAAAGCCTTAACCAATTTAGGAAATTATAATTGGGATGTTTCTCGTACCAGGATTTCCATTCCTGAAGGTGTCCTCAGTCGGATTGGAGGCAGCCGTTTCCATTGGCTGGTCTTCTTGGTCCAACTCGGTCGCATGGCTGAAAATCCAATCACCTGCTCGCTCCAGATTGTTATTTGTAGCTTTCAGTGCTTTAACGGCTTGTGCTTCTGTGAAGCCCATACTAGATAGCATCGCTACGGACTCTGGATCTGCGATGAAGTCGGAAACTTCTGAAAATTTCGATATTAATATAAACTTTGAATTAGTAATAAGATTAGGTAGGTTGCGATGAGCTTCTTGACTGTAAGGACGACACGAACTCAACTTACAGCAAGTCTTGAACGATGCCTACGTATTATATCACTTCATAAATTATTCAATTACTCGAATTTTCTTTCATTTGCTCATTTATTCAAAAGAATAGGTTTGTCCATTTTAGGATGGTACGAGTCCTCCTAAACTTAACTGCAAGTCTAACGACCACGAAATCCATCGACAACTTTTAGATACTAACTTGTAGGCGCCGATTCAGTTCCAGGAGGGATGAACGGATCAGAGAAATCAGGATCAGTGATATGTTCCATGGCCCAAATGGCCGCTTGCTCGAGCCCAGCTCCCTTAGTGAAATACACAGCTTTTTTCGCAGCTTCCAGAGGATAGCCTTGCTCGAGCAGCACATTCAGAATGGCTGGGTCGAGTTCTGGAGCTGGAACTGGGGCTGTTAGTTCAGGAAGGAGTTCCTCTCCAGGTTGAAGACCTTAAAATCAAAGTATTTTATAATTAAAAACCGTATTATTGTACTTATGTTAATTTATTTTACCATCATTCCAGTTAATGTTACACCCCATGATATTTAGGGACCTTGAAGTGATGTTCTACTGGAGCAATATTTAATTATAACAATATTGAGTTTAAGTAAGCAAGAAGTAATACATCATAAGTGGAATATATTTATTGAATATACTTACCAGTTCCTCTCAGGCTACTGAGATCTAAGGTTTCTGGCATATCCACAGAAACATCGAGTTTCATTTGAGTCCAGTCCTCTCGAAGCATGAACTTTTTCAGATGAATCAACAAGAAGTCGGGGAAAGTAGCCAATCTAGTGGTTCTGAACAAGTAAAGAAATAACAAGTTAACCTCACAAAACAGAACAGCCAAAACAGATTATAATGGTAACTTAGTTGCACACCAAATACTGGAAGGTAAGGTCAGTTGGTAGATATGGGCTGAAACTTAGAGTAGAGTCACAATAAACATTCAGCGAAATTTAGGATAAGTAAAACTGAAAAGACTGAATAGTAGTATGATGGTGGTTTGGTGCTGCATGCAAACCCTCAACAACCTTGTCAAACATAACCGGGTTCACCTGGAGTGGGTGCCGGGGCATAAAGGAATAACGAGAAGGCTGACGAGCTTGCAAGAAGGGGCTCCCAAACCCCATTTGTAGGCCCTGAGGCTGCAGTCGGTATATCAAAAACCGAATTCAGAAGGACCATCAACACGTGGGTCAACCAACAAACCACAAATTGATGGGTAAATTTTGAAGGACATGTCCACAGTAAACTCATGGTGGCGGAACCCAACAACAAAATTACTGATTGGCTACTCGGCAAAAACTGTAGGGAACTAAAAACAATGGTCGGCCTCATAACTGGCTTTGACCCCTAAGGTTCCACCTACACCGCAATGGGGTCACATAAAATTCAACTGTATGCAGGTTATGTGAGGAGACTGACGAAGTTGCAGCCCACATAATATTTGAGTGCATAAACCCCAATGAGGTCTATTTGAAGCGAACAACTCATCAAGGGCTTCAAACCCCTCACCAAGGGGCTGAATCTCCTTGATTAAATGCAAAACTCTCAGGAAAGTACAATAAGCCAACAGGCTTCCGTGCTGGGGGTTCCCTAACCACCACCCTGAGAGTTTTAGTCCACATCAGCATCTACATCTTCACTGATGACCAACAGCCCAACTAATTCGCAACAATGTAATATTTTATACTATAACTAATAATGATAGAATGGAGTGAAATGCACATCCTTGAACATCGAACAAAAAAGTTACCTTTTGGCAAACGTTTTATCACAAATGGCAGAGGAGTAGAACTGCTCAATTCTCTCTTCTTGTTTCACAGCGTCC